>CM035846.1:163851867-164161867 GCA_020510985.1 Pholidichthys leucotaenia | reverse complement strand
CCAACTCTGTGTCGCCCGTCATCCTGGGGTATCCCTGGCTACGCCTCCACAACCCTGTCCTGGACTGGAAGTCAGCTGGGGTATCGGCATGGAGCACGTTTTTTATGGGCACCTGCCTTTAGTCCGCTGCCTGCTCCCCGTCCGCTTCTTCCCCTGTGGCGGACGCTGCACCTCCGGACCTGTCTCTGGTGCCTCCGGAATTTCACTACCTGGGTATGGTGTTTAGCAAGACGAAAGCTATGTCTCTCCCCCCTCATCGGCCCTATGACTGTGCCATCAACCTCCGCCAGGGGGCTCCCTTACCTTCTGGTCGGCTCTACAGCCTGTCTGCGCCGGAGAAGGAGACAATGAACACCTACCTGAAGGAATCACTGAGCGCTGGGATAATTCGCCCATCGTCGTCACCCGTGGGGGCAGGGTTCTTCTTCGTTGGGAAAAAGGACGGATCCCTCCGCCCCTGCATAGACTACCGTGCGCTCAACGACATCACTGAGAGGGACCGTTACACCCTGCCCCTCATGGACACTGCCTTTCACTCCCTCCAGGGGGCGACCTGGTTTACCAAGCTGGATCTACGCAGCGCTTACCACCTCGTCCGGATGCGGGAGGGAGATGAATGGAAGACAGCCTTCCGTACCCCGAACGGCCACTTTGAATACCTAGTCATGCCGTTCGGGTTAACCAACGCTCCTGCCGTCTTTCAGCGCCTCATCAACGATGTCCTCCGGGATTTCATCGGCCTCTTCGTGTTCGTCTACCTGGACGACATCCTTATCTTCTCCAGGTCCAGGGACGAGCACCAGGTCCATGTGAGGCGGGTCCTCCAAAGACTGCTGGAGAATTGGCTCTACGTGAAGGCTGAAAAGTGTGAATTCTACGCTAGGACCACATCCTTCCTGGGATTCATCATCTCTCAAGACCAGGTGCTCCCAGACCCAGAGAAGGTGAAGGCGGTGGTGGAGTGGCCTACTCCCGCATCCCAGAAACAGGTGCAACAATTTGTTGGCTTCGCCAATTTCTACCACCGCTTTGTGCCCAACTTCAGCTCGATCGTCAGACCACTGACCCGCCTCACGTCCCCGAAGGTCCCTTTCCAGTGGACAGAAGAGGTCGCTGCTGCCTTTAAGGCGCTGAAGGCGGAATTCTCCTCCTCCCGGGTTCTTCGCCAGGTCGACCCCACGCTGCAGTGCATCGTGGAGGTGGATGCCTCGGACACGGGAGTGGGAGCAGTTCTATCCCAGCAGTCACCTGACGATGGCGCCAAACGACCCTGCGCCTTCTTCTCCCGGCGCTTGTCCCCAGCGGAGAGGAACTACGATGTGGGGGACAGAGAGCTCCTGGCCATCAAACTCGCCTTACAGGAGTGGCGCCACTGGCTAGAGGGGGCGGACCTGCCGTTCGTGGTCCTGACGGACCACAAGAACTTAGAGTATTTACGATCTGCCAAGCGCCTGAACGCCCGCCAGGCGCGCTGGTCTTTGTTCTTCACCAGGTTCCGTTTTACCATCACCTTCAGGCCAGGCTCCAAGAACGGCCTGCCTGACGCCCTCTCTAGGCAGTTTACCCCTGTGGAGGCTGAGGAGACGCCCCACACCATCCTGCCCAGGTCGTGCGTCGTGGGTGCCATCTCTTGGGACATCGAGAGCAAGATCCGGAAGGCGCAGGAGGTGGAACCTGATCCTGGCGGCGGACCGGAAGGAAGACTGTTCGTGCCATCTGCGGTCCGAGGAGAGGTCGTCCACTGGCTCCACACCTCCCGGCTCACCTGTCATCCCGGCACCTCCCGGATGATTAACCTCCTCCAACGGTCCTTTTGGTGGCCAGGCCTGCGGAGGGACGCAGCCCGCTACGCCCGGGCTTGCCCAATCTGTGCCACCAGCAAGTCGGGAAATGCCCCTCCAGCGGGTCTGCTCCAGCCCCTGCCCGTTCCTGGCAGGCCCTGGTCGCACATCGCGTTGGATTTCGTCACCGGACTCCCCGTTTCCAACTCCTTTGACACCATCCTGACCATTGTGGACCGTTTCTCCAAGGCGGCGCACTTCGTCCCCCTGCGAGGTCTCCCTACTGCCCTGGAGACGGCGGATCTCCTCGTCCAACATGTGGTCAGGCTGCACGGGATTCCGGTGGACGTGGTCTCGGACCGGGGCCCCCAATTTTCATCCGAGGTTTGGAGGTCATTCTGTAACGCCATCGGAGCCAAGGTGAGCCTCTCCTCCGGCCATCACCCCCAGTCCAACGGGCAGTGTGAGCGGACCAACCAGGAGCTGGAGGCTGCGCTCCACTGTGTGACCACATCCAAACCAACGTCCTGGAGCAACCATCTCGCCTGGGTAGAGTACGCCCACAACACTGCCCGCTCTTCTGCAACGGGGATGTCCCCCTTTAAGGCGTCCCTGGGTTACGACCCCCCGCTGTTTCCAGCGCAGGAGAGCGAGGTAACTGTCCCCTCAGTTAGGGCGCATCTCAGGCAGTTCCGCTCCATCTGGGCTGCCGCGCGTAGTGCGCTTTTACGCACAGCGGAGCGCAACAGGACCGTGGCGGACCGGCACAGAAGACCTGCCCCGGCGTACAGAGTTGGGCAACAAGTTTATGTGTCGACCCAGGACGTTACATTGAAGGGCGAGAGGAGGAAGCTGGCACAGCGGTTCATGGGTCCCTATCCCATCACCCGGATCATCAACCCGGTGGCTGTGCGCGTGGCTATTCCCCCCTCCCTCCGCATACATCCCACCTTCCACGTGTCAAAGGTGAAGCTGGCAGTCACCGACCCCCTTTGCCCCCCTCCTGCTGCACAACCCGCGCCCCGGATGATTGATGGCCATCCGGCCTGGTCCGTCGCCTCCATCCTGGACTCTCGACGCCGGGGTCATGGGTTGCAGTACTTGGTGGACTGGGAGGGCTATGGGCCCGAGCATCGACAGTGGGTACCCTCGTCGTTTGTGTTGGACCCATCGCTCATCGCGGACTTCCACCGAGGCGCTGCTAGAGGGGGGAGTACTGTCACGCCGCGCCATTCATCAGCGGCGCCACCTGCTCCCGCACCTGCTCGTCATCAACGGCGAGGGATAAAAGCCGTCTCGCCCTGAGCTTCGGCCTGAAGCCGTCAGACTTCGTCCCTCACCGTTGTGAGTCATTTCCAAACTTAAGCGCAAACATTTGGGTAAGAAGCCCTTACCTTCTTTTTCTCCAGTCTGCTCCCCTGTGCACAGGTGGATTTCCCGGCGGCGGACGACGTCCTTCCAACGCCCATTCCTCGCTGCTGCACTGAGCTCTCCAGGTGGCTGTCTCCCGGGTCTCGCCCCTTGCTGTGCCAGCTATCCTGTCCATCCAAGTAAGTCCTTCTCTCGCCATAATTTCCTCTGTGTTGGTGTATGCCCGTCACCCTCTCCCTGTGCTTTTTCCATAGGGTTGCCCGGCTGTACGGTCACCTGCCTCTGTGCCTGAAGCAGACACCGCCACCAACACATTGACATCCCGCAGACACGCACTCATTCACGCCTGTTGTTAATAAACTATTTGAACTACTCTGAGCCTGTGTGTGTGCGTCTCCTGAGCCGTGCGTTATGTCAACATCAAGAAGACAGAGTGCCTTTATCAACCACCAAAGTTCCAATTATCAACATCACTACCAGAAGAGATCAGTATTGGTACAGAGCCACTAGTCAAGTGCAAGACTTCCAAGTACCTAGGGAGTACTGTTTCAGAGAATGCTAGGCTGGAGGATGAACTATCTCTCAGAATGGGAAGAGCGAGCACTGTGTTTGGAAACTTGAGGGAGAGACTGTGGAACAATCGACATGTGTCTATCCGTGTGAAATGCAAAGTGTACAGAGCGACTGTACTGGCTACTCTATTGTATGGTGCTGAAACTTGGACTGTCTACAGAGTGCAGATGAAGAAACTCCACGCACACATGATGAGACACCTTTGAGCCATAATGAACATCTCATGGAAAGACAAGATAACCAACATAGAAGTGTTGAAACGAGCTGGTCTACCATCAGTGGAGGACATGCTAATACAGATGAACCTGAGATGGCTCGAACATGTTGAGAGGATGGACCACCAGTGTCTCCCTCGGCAGTTACTCTACTCACAGTTATGCGAGGGCAAATGCAATCAGGGTAGACCAAGGCTCAGATTTAAAGACACTGTAAAAAGAAACTTGGAGAAGTTGGACATAGACAGGAGTTCCTGGCAGCAGAAGGCTAAGGACAGAGCTGTGTGGAGGAATCTGATCAGACCTAAATGAAACAGTCATTGTCGCCCACGACAGACTGCTATGATGATGATGATTTTAATGCTTGGGAGTTTTACTGGTTTTAATTGAGTTTGCTGTTTCTTTTTTTACCAGTTGATTTGTTGCATGTTATTATTATTGCATGATATTATGTCTGTAATGAGGAGCTGACAACAAACGGGAGCTGAACTCTGTTTTATTAACCACACCACTCAACTATATACAGAGGGGTGGCGCTGCGCTGTCTGTACCACGGCCAGTCCGCCATGTGGTGACATCACGTGCATGTGCGTCCCCACGTCCCAAACACCACATTAACCCCCCCCTTCCGAAAAGCCCAAAAGAACTTAGACAGCTACCTGGGCGCCTGGGTAGACTGCCTGTATGCCCCCATGACTGTGTGGATTATTCTGCCACATGGTCCAATTATGTGCCAACTATCAACATAAAGTTCAAAATTTAGTTACAAAGTCCTTTAGATGGCAAGGTGTCTGCCGAAACCAGGACAAATGGCGCTCGGGCTGTGCTGCTGCCTCAGGCTCTGGCAGACGCTCTTTGGGAAATGTGAGTCTTATGCTGTTGAGATCCCAGCCCAATCCTGTTGTGTCCACAGCCGTCTCCTGATCCGGGGACTAAATTGGTGTTACCTTTCTGAAGCGACTGGTGTGCCACCATGACCCATCAGTGAGACAAAAGGTGGGTTGCCCCAACTGAGCTGTGATTCGCATCGGCGTTGTCCAAAAATGACTGCAGCTTGTGAGCGCGGTTGGGGCGCCAGGTCCGGACTCAATCCAGTACCGCAAGCCCAGGTCGCTTCGACAGGCATTTCTTGTCAAACCTTTCCTTCATACGTTGCTGTTGTTCGACCACCCTCCTCCTAGGTGAGGGCCTTTCTGTCAGGGTAGTGTCAGATGGAGGGCATAGTCAGTCCAGGGGAAGGCACATCACACGTCCTAGCATTAGTAGGGCCGGGTAGCTGCCCATTGTGGTGTGAGATATCACTCTGTAATGTAGCAGGGTGCTCTGTGGTGCGGCTGAAAACGGGAGTCCATCCGCTAGGTGTGCCCTGAAACCGTTCTTGAGGATCTGGTTGAAACTCTCCACCATCCCACCCCCCATTCGCCTGAGGGTGGTAGAAAGCAGTCCTTATGTGCTAATACCTCTTCTCCCCATGAAGACCACAAAGTCCGCTGAGGTGAATTGTGGTCTGTTGTCTGTTGTGATTGTGTCTGGCACACCCCAGTGGGTGAAAAGGGAGGTGAGGAAATCGGTGACTACTTCGATGATGATTGAACCGGTGGGCAACACCTCGGGCCATTTTGAGTGGAGATCATAGGCTGCTAGTAGAACGCGTTGGTGCAAGGGGTGCTATGCAGTTTGTCACATATGTCCAATTGGACGTGTTTCCACGAGGCCAACAGCCATGGCAGTGGCTGCAGGGGCGGGGGTGGTGGTACACCGGTTTTTCTGCTAGCTGGGCAGGGCATACAGTCTTTCACCATGATCTCCACGTCCTTGTTGATGCCTGGCCACCAGACTGAGCCCCTACAACACTGTGTGACTCTGACGATGCCCAGGTGGCCCTCATGTACCATGGTCAGGATGCGGCCCTTTAGCGCCTCTGGGATCACCGCACAGAGCCCCCTTTCCATGCAGACATCATTCAAGCATGATAGATCGTCTCTCACTCTGTGAAATGGTGCTAGTTCTTCTGGTACGTTGGATAGCCAGCCCTCGCGAATGAAGGTGCAGATCTGGGCTAGTACTGGATCCTGCTCAGACGCAGCCTGGAGCTCTTGCAGGGAGACGGTCTGAAGTGGGCCATGCAGCATGCGGACCAGTTCTGGCTCTAAGGGATCCTGATCAACGCTCAGTGTGTGGTTAGGCGTGGCCCGGGACAAAATGTCCGCCACTACATTTTCTCTGCCTGGCGTGAACTGGGTGGTGAAATTATATGCTTGTAGCCTTTCCGTCCACCTGTAGATGTGCAGAGGTTTGTGCCCCAACCCCGATGTTTCCAGCAGCGCCGTGAGGACCCTATGATCTGTCCGGAGTGTAAAGCATTGCTCATACAGGTACATGTGCCAACGCTTGCACGCCCAGACGCACGCTAGCACCTCTCTCTCTCCCACTGGGTACTTCTGCTTGGCTGAAGTAAGTGGCATCGAAGTGAACGCCACTGGGCGCTCGGTCCCCCCTTGGAGCTGGGATAGTATGGCTCCCACTGCCATGTTGGACGTGTCACAGGTCACAAACGTGGGGCTCTGTGGTTTGAAATGGGCGAGCACCAGTGGGGAAGTAAGCTGCGTTTTCAGTCTGCAGATGGCAGCGGAGCACACCAGGGTCCACTCCCAGGGTGTATCCTGCTCCAGGAGGGTGTGTAATGGTTCTATCGTCTCTGAGTAGCAGGGAATGAAGCGTCCATAGAAGTTCGCCATACCCAGAAATGATGGTAGCTGTGCGGTGTGTGATGGTTCGGATAGGTGCAGTATCGCCTTGATGTTTGAATGAAGGGAATTTGTTTACTCACTGTACTTTCATTTTTGAATTTCTGTTATTATTAATAATAAGATTTTGAAATGAGTGTTGAGATTTGTTCATTCACATCCTTGCTCATTAAGCTTCTGTTGTTATGGCAATGTACATCATGTGAAAAAATTTGGACACCCCTTTAAATATTCAGTTCTTTATCAAAAAATGGTCACATATGTGTCTGTCCTTGTTTTTGTTTTTATTTGCATTTTTAACATTTATTTTAGCTATTTTAAGTGGGAATGAATGTGGGGGTGTCCTAAAAAAGATGGGGGGGTGCCCTAATTTATTCCTCATTATTTGTTTAGAATTACATTTTACAGAAAATTATGAAAAAAGTCTTTAATTTATTTTTTAATTGTTTTGTTGTATTATATGAATCTCCCAATATTTTTTAACATTGATATTCAATATCCATATGTCCAAATATGTTTTAAACACACACACACACACACACAGAGGCTTATACAGGGTGTCCTAATTTTTTAACATGACTGTATGTATGTATCTACAGTGGATATAAAAAGTCTACACAACCCTGTTCAAATGCCAGATTTTTGTGATGTAAAAAAATGATAAGATAAATCATTTTACAACTTTTTTCCACCATTAATGTGACCTATAACGTGTACAATTGAAAAACAAACTGAAATCTTTTAAGGGGAATTTTTTTAAAAAGTTACAATAACCTGATTGTATAAATATGCACACCCTCTTATAACTGGGGATATGGCTGTGTTCATAATTAACCAATCACATTCAAACTCATGTTAAAAGGGATTCAGCACACACCTGCCATCATTTAAAGTGCCTCTGATTAACCCCAAATAAAGTTCAGCTGTTCTAGTAGGCTTTTCCTGAATTTCTGTAGTCACATCTTACAGCACAAGCCATGGTCCGCAGAGAGCTTCCAAAGCATCAGAGGGATCTCATTGTTTAAAGGTATCAGTCAGGAGAAGGGTTCAAAAGAATTTCCAAGGCATTAAATATACCATGGAACACAGTGAAGACAGTCATCATCAAGTGGAGAAAATATGGCACAACAGTGACATTACCAAGAACTGGTTGTCCCTCCAAAATTGATGAAAAGATGAGAAGAAAACTGGCCAGGGAGGCTGCCAAGAGGCTGACAGCAACACTGAAGGAGCTGCAGGAATTTCTGGCAAGTACTGGCTGTTTAGTACATGTGACAACATTCTCCCGTCTTCATATGTCTGGGCTATGGGGTAGGGTGGCAAGACAGAAGCCTTATCTTACGAAGAAAAACATCCAGGCCATTTGAAATCTCCCACACAGGTGAGAAAATGTGTTACGGTCCGATGAAACCAAGGTTGAACTTTTTGGCCAGAATTCCAAAAGGTATATTTGGCGCAACCACAACACTGCTCATCACCAAAAGAACACTATACCTACAGTGAAGCATGTTGGTGGCAGCATCATGCTTTGGGGCTATTTTTCTTCAGCTGGAACCAGGGCCTTAGTCAAGGTGGAGGGAATTATCAGTAGTTCCAAAAACCAGTCAGTGTTGGCACAAAACCTTCAGGCTTCTGCCAAAGAAGCTAAAGATGAAGAGGAACTTCATCTTTCAGCATGACAATGACCCAAGGCACACATCCAAATCAACAAAAGAATGGATTCACCAGAAGAAGATTAGATTAGATTAGATTAGATTCAACTTTATTGTCATTACACATGTAAAAAAATACAAGGTAACGAAACACAGTTTAGCATCCAATCAGAAGTGCAAAGGACAGCAGTGCAGTATATACGGTAATTAACAGTATGTGCAATTTAAGCAAATATATGCAGCAGTGCAGAAAGTTAAAAGTACTGTTATGTGCAAATAATGTGCAATAAGTTAGATGTAGTTATGTAGTTATGCAGTTATGTACAGGTGAGGATGGTAAAAGATGATTGTTGTCACGCCTCGCCGCCCATCTGCGGCGCCAGCTGCACGCACACCTACACTTCATCAGCGGCGAGGGATTTAAGCCGCCTCGCCCTGGGCTTCGGCCTGAAGCCGTCAGACTTCACTCGTCACGATTGCTGTGAGTAACCTCTACCACTTCAGCAACATTTCGGTAAGAAGCCCTTACCTTTTTCTTCTCCAAGTCTGCTCCCCTGTGCACAGGTGGATTTCCCGGCGGCAGACCATTCCTCTCCGTCTCCATCCCCTCGCTGCTGCACCGGGCTCTCCAGGTCGCTGTCTACCGGACCTCGTCCTTGCTGTGCCAGCCACCTGCTAACTCCAAGTAAGCTCATCATCATTTTTACATCTCCTGTGTTGGTGTGTGCCCGTCACCCTTCTCCTTTTGCTTCTCCCATAGGGTTGTCCGGCTGTACGGTCTCCTGCCTCCGTGCCCGACGCAGACGCCACCACCAATACATCCACATCTCACAGACACACACTCATACACACTTGTTGCTAATAAAGCTATTGGATCTACTCTGAGCCTGCGTGTGTGTCTCCTGAGCCGTGCATTATGTCAGTACGGCTTCAGCAGAGCAGCTCGGCAGACGGCGGGCTCACACGCCGACTTACCACTCTCGAGGCTCGAGTGGACCTAATAGCTTACCAGCAACAGGTGATTTTAAACCAGTTAACCATTATCGCTAACCGATTGGGACGCTTGGACCCCCAACAGCCGTTCCCCCCGGCTCGTCAGGGTGGCGCGGCTCCTGCTGCTCCAGCGGCCGTCCAGCCAGCTCCGGTAGCACCGGCTCGGCTCACGCACATTCCGACCCCCGCCCGCTTTAGCGGTAAGCTCGGCGGTGCGCGGGGGTTCATAATGCAGTGTGAGTCCGTGTTCCACCGTGTGCCCGGAGATTTTCCTTCAGATCATAGCCGAATTGGCTACATTGGGAATCTCCTAGAGGGACGAGCTCTAACTTGGGCTTACGCCGTAATGGCGAGGCCCAGTTACGCCACCCTCACCTATGACCAATTCGTGAGACAATTCCTGGAGGTCTTTGATCATTCTCGTACCGAGACTGTCCAGGTCGATCGGCTTCTCAGTCTCCAGCAGGGAAGCCGGTCGGCAGCGGACTATGCGATCGACTTCCGGGTAGCGGCGGAGGAATTGGGCTGGGATGAACGTTCATTCTGCGGCCTCTTCCTCCGCAGTCTCAATGATGATCTGAAGGATGAACTGGCTGGGCGGGACATCCTGGAGACTCTAGCGGAGCTAACGTCCCTAGCCATCAGTTTGGATAACAGGCTGCGCGAGCGCTCCTCGGGGCGGAAGTCGCCTTCTTCTCGCTCTCGTGGTGCCTCGTCGCGCCTGTTCCAAGCTCGCCCCCTGGCGATGCCGCCACCATCGTGCCCCGAGGAGTCGGAGCCGATGGTGACGGCCTGGACAAAGCTCCCCCCTGCGGAGAGACAACGCCGCCGTGAGTTGGATCTCTGCATGTATTGCGGAGATAGTCAACACACGGTGGAGCTTCGCCCACGGAAAGCCAAACGGCGGGGTCCGCGAGTCACTGTAGGGGGCCTCGCGGACATCAATCGGTTAAATCCCCTCTCCCAATTGAAGCTGCCCATCCGATTTTGTCACAACTCCACTGGGCATCTCACCCACGCACTGGTGGATTCGGGCATGGAGGGCAGTTTTATTTCACAAAGCCTGGCAACCCGATTGGGCATCCGTTGCCAAGTTCTCAAATCTCCTCTTGCCCTAGTCAACCTCTCCCATGTCTCCCTGGGGAGAGTAACACATCAGACCCTCCCTGTTCCTGTGATCATCTCTGGGAACCACCGGGAGGAGATGACCTTCTACGTCCTCCCCAACTCTGTGTCGCCCGTCATCCTGGGATACCCCTGGCTTCGCCTCCATAACCCCGTCTTGGATTGGAAGTCTGCCAGGGTGTCGGCATGGAGTACATTCTGTATGAGCACCTGCCTGCAGTCCGCTGCCTGCTCTCCGTCCTCTTCTCCAACTCCTACGGACGCTGCGCCCCCGGATCTCTCGCTGGTGCCATCGGAATTTCACGACCTGGGCATGGTTTTCAGCAAGTCCAAGGCGATGTCTCTTCCCCCACACAGACCCTACGACTGTGCAATAAACATCCGCCAGGGGGCACCCTTACCCTCTGGGCGACTCTACAGCCTGTCGGCGCCGGAGAAGGAGACCATGAATGCCTACCTCAAGGAATCGCTGAGTGCTGGAATTATCCGTCCCTCGTCATCACCATTAGGGGCAGGATTCTTCTTCGTGGGCAAGAAGGACGGTTCCCTCCGTCCTTGCATCGACTATCGCTCCCTAAATGATATCACGGAGAGGGATCGTTACACCCTGCCTCTCATGGACACCGCCTTCCACTCCCTCCAGGGGGCGACTTGGTTCACCAAGCTGGATCTACGCAGCGCATACCACCTCGTCCGGATCCGGGAGGGAGATGAGTGGAAGACAGCCTTCCGTACCCCGAACGGCCACTTCGAGTACCTGGTGATGCCGTTCGGGTTGACCAACGCTCCAGCCGTCTTTCAGCGCCTAATTAATGACGTCCTCGGGGATTTCATTGGCCTTTTTGTGTTCGTCTACCTGGATGACATCCTCATCTTCTCCAAGTCCAGGGACGAGCACCGGGTCCATGTGAGGCGGGTCCTCCAAAGGCTGCTGGAGAACCAGTTGTATGTGAAGGCCGAAAAATGTGAATTCTACGCAAAGACAACATCCTTCCTCGGGTTCATCATCTCCCACGACCAGGTGCTTCCGGACCCAGTGAAGGTGAAGGCGGTGGTGGAATGGCCTACACCTGCATCAAGAAAACAGGTGCAACAATTCATCGGGTTTGCAAATTTCTACCGCCGCTTCGTCCCTCATTTTAGCACCATCGCCGGCCCACTGACCCGCCTCACGTCTCCTAAGGTCCCGTTCCGGTGGATCGAAGAGGCCGCGGCCGCTTTTCTGAAGGTGGAGTTCTCCTCTTCCCGGGTCCTGAGCCAAGTCAACCCGTCGCTGCAGTGCAAAGTGGAGGTGGACGCTTTGGACACAGGAGTAGGGGTGGTCCTGTCTCAGCGGTCGCCAGATGACGGAGTCAAACGGCCCTGCGCTTTCTTCTCTCGGCGCTTGTCCCCGGCGGAACGGAATTACGACGTGGGGGACAGAGAGCTCCTCGCCATCAAGCTCGCGCTGCAGGAGTGGCATCACTGGCTAGAGGGGGCGGACCTGCCGTTCGTGGTCCTGACTGACCACAAGAACTTGGAGTATTTGAGATCTGCCAAGCGTCTGAACGCCCGCCAGGCGCGCTGGTCCTTGTTCTTTGCCAGGTTCCGTTTTATCATCACCTTCAGGCCTGGCTCCAAGAACGGCCTGCCAGACGCCCTCTCTAGGCATTTTGCCCCTGAGGAGTCTGAGGACACAGCCCACACCATCCTGCCCAGGTCGTGCATCGTGGGAGCCGTCACCTGGGACATAGAAAGCAAGATCCGGAAGGCGCAGGAAGTGGAACCTGACCCTGGCGGCGGACCGGAGGGGAGGCTGTTCGTGCCATCCACGGTTCGGGGGGAGGTCATCCACTGGTTACATACATACAAGCTCACCTGCCATCCTGGCTCCTCCCGGATGATCGACCTCCTTCAACGGTCCTTCTGGTGGCCGGGCCTGCGGAGGAATGCTGCCCGCTACGCCCGGGCCTGCCCAGTATGTGCCACCAGTAAGTCAGGTAATGCCCCTCCAGCGGGTTTGCTCCAGCCTCTGCCCGTCCCTGGCAGGCCCTGGTCACATATCGCCCTGGATTTCGTCACCGGACTCCCAGTCTCAAACACATTCGACACCGTCCTGACCATCGTAGACCGCTTCTCCAAGGCGGCACACTTCATCCCGCTACGAGGTCTTCCAACCGCCCTGGAGACGGCGGACCTCCTAGTCCAGCACGTGGTCAGGCTGCACGGGATTCCGGTGGACGTGGTCTCGGACCGGGGGCCCCAATTTTCCTCAGAGGTTTGGAGGTCATTCTGCAATGCCCTGGGAGCCAAGGTGAGCCTCTCCTCCGGCCATCACCCCCAAACCAACGGGCAGTGCGAGCGGACCAACCAGGAGCTGGAGGCTGCGCTCCGCTGCGTCACTGCGTCCAAACCTACGTCCTGGAGTAACCATCTCACCTGGGTTGAGTACGCCCACAACACCGCCCGCTCTTCTGCCACGGGGATGTCTCCCTTTAAGGCATCCCTGGGCTACGACCCCCCCCTTTTCCCAGCGCAGGAGAGTGAGGTAACGGTTCCCTCAGTTCGGGCGCACCTCAGGCAGTTCCGCTCCATCTGGGCGTCAGCGCGCAATGCGCTTTTACGCACGGCGGAGCGCAACCGAACCACGGCGGACTGGCACAGAAGACCTGCCCCAGCGTACCAGGTGGGTCAGCGAGTCTATGTGTCAACCTAGGACGTCATTTTAAAGGGCGAGAGGAGGAAGCTGGCACAGCGTTTTATGGGCCCATACCCCATCACCAGGATTATCAACCCGGTGGCTGTGCGTGTAGCTATTCCCCCCTCCCTTCGCATCCATCCCACCTTCCACGTATCCAAGGTGAAGCTGGCAGTCTCCGACCCCCTTTGCCCCCCTCCTGCTGTGCAACCCGCGCCCCGGATGGTTGATGGCTATCCGGCCTGGCCTGTCTCCTCTATCCTGGACTCCCGGCGCCGGGGTCGTGGGTTGCAGTACTTGGTGGACTGGGAGGGTTATGGGCATGAACATCGGCAGTGGGTACCCTCGTCGTTTGTGTTGGACCCGTCCCTCATTACTGAGTTCCACCGAGCGCACCCGGAGAAACCATCGCCAGGAGGCGCTGCTAGAGGGGGGAGTACTGTCACGCCTCGCCGCCCATCTGCGGCGCCAGCTGCACGCACACCTGCACTTCATCAGCGGCGAGGGATTTAAGCCGCCTCGCCCTGGGCTTCGGCCTGAAGCCGTCAGACTTCACTCGTCACGATTGCTGTGAGTAACCTCTACCACTTCAGCAACATTTCGGTAAGAAGCCCTTACCTTTTTCTTCTCCAAGTCTGCTCCCCTGTGCACAGGTGGATTTCCCGGCGGCGGACCATTCCTCTCCGTCTCCATCCCCTCGCTGCTGCACCGGGCTCTCCAGGTCGCTGTCTACCGGACCTCGTTCTTGCTGTGCCAGCCACCTGCTAACTCCAAGTAAGCTCATCATCCTTTTTACATCTCCTGTGTTGGTGTGTGCCCGTCACCCTTCTCCTTTTGCTTCTCCCATAGGGTTGTCCGGCTATACGGTCTCCTGCCTCCGTGCCCGACGCAGACGCCACCACCAATGCATCCACATCTCGCAGACACACACTCATACACACTTGTTGCTAATAAAGCAATTGGATCTACTCTGAACCTGCGTGTGTGTCTCCTGAGCCGTGCATTATGTCAATTGTAAGAGAGTCAGCGGGGAACTAAGTTCAATAACGTGACAGCTGTTGGAAAGAAACTGTTCCTAAACCTGCTGGTTCTAGTCCGAAGGCTTCTGAAACGTCTTCTGGAGGGGAGAAGCTGGAACAGTCCATGAGCAGGATGGTTGGAGTCCCTAAGAATGCTGCGTGCCCGGCGCAGACATCTTTTCCTGTAGACGTCCTCTATAGCTGGAAGTGGAGTCCCTGTGATGCGTTGGGCGGTTTTCACCACCCGCTGCAGCGCCTTGCGGTCAGCTACAGAGCAGCTCCCATACCAGAGTGTGATACAGTTGGTCAGGGTGCTCTCTATCACGCAGCGGTAGAAGTTGCCCAGGATGTCAGTTGACAGATGGTTCTTCTTCAATGTCCTCAAGAAGAAGAGGCTCTGATGGGCCTTCTTGATCAGGCTGGTGGTGTTAACTGACCAGGACAGGTCCTCCGAGATGTGGGTCCCCAGGAATTTGAAGCTGGGGACACGTTCAACAGCTATGCCATTGATATGGATGGGGTCATGTGTCTCTTCCCTCTCCTTCCTGTAGTCCACTATGAGCTCCTTGGTTTTGCTGGTGTTAAGGAGCAGGTTATTGTCAGCGCACCAAGTAGCCAAGTGCTCAACCTCTGCCCTGTAATCTGACTCGTCGTTGTCCCTGATGAGTCCAATCACCGTGGTGTCATCTGCGAACTTTATGATGGAATTGGATCCATACATAGGCCTGCAGTCATGGGTGTAGAGGGAGTAGAGGAATGGGCTGAGCACACAGCCCTGTGGTACACCAGTGTTGAGTGTGATGACGGAAGAACGGTTGGGGCCTGACCTAACATACTGGGGTCTGTTGGTCAGAAAATCCATGATCCAGTTGCAGGTGGAGGTACTGATTCCCAGGTCCCCAAGTTTGGTGAGCAACTTGGAGGGGATAACTGTGTTGAATGCTGAGCTGAAGTCAATAAACAGCATTCTTGCGTAGGTGTTCTTGTCATCCAGGTGTGAGAGTACATAGTGCAGCGCTGTAGAAACCGCATCCTCTGTACTCCTGTTGCTCCGGTAGGCGAACTGATGAGGGTCCAGTGTAGGGGGCAGGCCTTTTTTGAGCTGTGCCAAGACCAGTCGCTCAAAGCACTTCATGACTATGGGCATCAGTGCCACAGGGCGATAGTCATTTAGGCATGATGGTGTTGAATGTTTCAGCACTGGTACTATTGAAGTGGTCTTGAAGCACGCTGGTACCACGGCCTGGGCCAGGGACAGATTGAAGATGTCTGTGAAGACCCCTGCCAGCTGCTCAGCGCATGCCCTCAGCACACACCCAGGAATGCCATCAGGGCCAGCAGCCTTACGTACGTTGACATGACTCAGTGCATTACGGATGTCGGTGTGGGTGAGTGTGAGGTGGTGGAGGTCATCAGAGGGTGGGAAATTGATGTTCTTTTCATTGTTGTCCTTGTCAAAACGAGCATAGAAGTTATTTAGCTCATTGAGAAAGGGCACAGTCATGGCTATAGGTATGGAGTTGCTGGGCTTATAATCAGAGATAGCTTGAATGCCCTGCCACATACGTCGGGGGTCAGAGTCCCCAAAATGTTCCTCCACCTTCAGCTTGTAACTGTGCTTGGCCTTCTTGATGCCCCTCTTCAGATCTGCCCTGGATGAACTGTAGACCTGTGCATCACCAGATCTAAAGGCATTGTTACGTGCTTTTAGCAGAAGTCGCACTTCTCTGTTCATCCACGGCTTCTGATTTGGGTACGTGGTGATCTGTCTTTCCGTGGTGACACGTGTCAATAGTGGTGTTGATATGGTCCAGGACTGAGTGGGTGTAAGAGTTGATGTTTATGTGGGAGCCACAGGTAGCCTGAGAGGTGAACATACTCCAGTCTGTGTTCCTAAACTTCTCCTGGAGTACAGAGTCAACCCCCTCTGGCCACACTTTGATGGTCCTCACTAAGGTTTTAGAATGACCCAGCCAGAGTCCAGACCTGAATCCAATTGAACATCTGTGGGGTGATCTGAAGAGGGCTGTGCACAGGAGATGCCCTCAGAATCTGAGAGATATGGAACGTTTTGCCAAAGAAGAGTGGAGAAATATTACCACATCAAGATGTGCCACGCTGATAGACTCCTACCCAAAAAGACTGAGTGCTGCAATAAAAGCCAAAGGTGCTGCAACAAAGTATTAGTATAAAATGCTGATGACACGTTTTTGACATTTTTTAGCATGTTGTGTAACCCAAAAGTCATTGCCTATGATCAATATAATATTTACAACAGCGCCTGCATAAACTAGTTATCATCAAAAAACCGCAGCCGCTGACTGGACTGTGGTGCCACCCACCGAATTAAGGGCGGCACCCCAATGACGTAATCGACAGAACGGACTCCGGTGTTGTTAACTAGAATGACAGCAGCTTTGTAGCTCACAGTTTCTCTGGTTTCTTGTTTTAATTTTACGGCTATGCCTTCATGTTGTGTCTCAGGCTTAGATACTGTAAACACAGGACCGCATCACACGCTTCAGCTCCAACTGTCAAAAGCCTTCTGGTGCGCCTTTAGGCAGGAGGAGCGCATGGAGGAGGGGAAGGATTAATGGATTTACACACAGCTGTGACCTACTTTCTGTGATCGCATGCTTACATCTCACTGGTCCAGACACGTCCCCTCTATCATTATCACCAGCTGAGTGAAAGTCCCGCTGATCATGTTTCCCAGTCCTTGCCCAAGTGCTTCTCATCACACCATCACCAGCAGTGCATGTACATATTGGCGGCCATTTGCCATTAACGGACTGCTGGTCAATAGTATTGTCATCTGTGCTGTTAGTCTGCCAGTATTTTCAGCATTCTCACAACGTGTTAGTCGCTCCATGTTCGCCGTGGTTCTCGTGAGTCATTGAAGCGATGTCGGCTCTGGGGCGCACCTGTGGCTAAGATGTCTCCTCTCATTCGTTCTCTGGGCGATGTCTGCCCCCGAATGCCATCAGTAAGTGTGTTTTTTGTACATCTTCACTTTTTAGGAATTGTCTGTTGTTCCATATTTAATGTGCTGTGGTGAACCCTGCACATAAATCCTCGTTATTTCATGCGCCCTCTCCCTGCCCTTCGTAAGAGCGCACAGAGAGAGAGGATTTACGTGTAAATAACGAGGATTTAAGTGCAGGATTCACAGCACATGTATTGAACATAAAAACTGATCCCAAAAGGTGAAGACTTACAAAAAATACACAGAAACATAAACAGCAGGCGTTTGGGGCCGACATCGCCCAGCGAACATGGAGAGGAGACATGTTAACCACAGTTGCGCCCCAGAGCCAACATCACTACAAGGGGCGCAACAGAACCACGGCTGTGTGGAGTGGCTAACACGTCATGATGGTGTCAGCCTCCGTTGGTCTATGATGACCATGGAAGAGAATCCTAAACGTCTACTCTGCTGGAACAGCACCGCCTGTGGCTGAACAGGGCGATGCGCAGATGGCAGTCCCTGTCACACAGGTCGCACTTGTGGGTGGTCTCCGTGCTGCTGGGTCTGTGGCGATTCTTCCTGCGGGTCCTTTTTTCATCTACTGCAGCAGTCAGTCTCTCTTCACCCGCCTTGAGCTGTCTGGTCAGGGTGCCTCTCCATTTGGAGCGGTCCGTTGCAAGGTCCTCCCAGCGCTCTGTGTTGATCTCCAGGGCCTTCATGTCTCTCTTGCAGATGTCTCTAAAGCGCAGCTGTGGGCGGCCAACGTCTCTCCTGCCAGTCGCCAGTTCTCCGTAGAGGACATCTTTGGGGATTCTGCCATCCTCCATACGGTGAACGTGGCCTAGCCAGCGGAGCCTGCGCTGCCTGAGTAGAGTGAACATGGAGGGAAGACCAGCGCGGGACAGAACTTCTGTGTTGGGCACTTTGTCCTGCCAGGATATGTCCAGGATGTGGCAAATGCAGCGCAAGTGGAAGGAGTTCAGTCTCTTTTCCTGCCGGGCGTATGTTGTCCACGTCTCACTCCCATAGAGCAGTGTGCTGATGACGCAGGCGTTGCACACTGCCATCTTCATCTTGACAGAGAGTTTGGGATTCTCCCACAGTTGTGTGGTGAGGCGAGCGAGTGTGGAGGCTGATTTTCCAATCCTTTTGTCGATCTCTGTATCAAGGGAGAGGTTGCTGCTGATCGTGGACCCCAGGTACGTGAACTGATTCACGACCTCCAGCTCGTAGTTGTCGATGGTGATGGTTGGTGGTGCTTTCGTGCCTTGCGCCAAGACGTTAGTCTTCTTCAGGCTGATGGTAAGCCCGAAGTTCTTGCATGCCTGGGAGAAGCGGTCCATCAGGGTCTGAAGCTCCTGCTGTGTGTGGGTCGCGACTGCAGCGTCGTCTGCGAACAGCATGTCTCTGATTAGAGCCTCGCGTACTTTGGTTCTGGCTTTCAGGCGGGCGAGGTTGAAAAGCCTGTCATCAGATCTTGTGTGCAGGTAGATTCCCTCTGTTGCTGTGCTGAAGGCATGCCTCAGGAGCATAGCAAAGAAAATCCCAAAGAGGGCTGGTGCAAGTACACAGCCCTGTTTCACTCCACTGCGTATGTTGAATGGCTCTGAGACGTTGTCGTCGTGCTGCACTATCCCCTGCATGTTGGTGTGAAACGATTCGATGAGGCTTTGCAACTTTGGTGGGCATCCTATCTTTGGCAGGATCTTGAAAAGGCCCTCTCTGCTGACCAGATCGAATGCTTTGGTGAGGTCGATGAAGGCGACGTACAGGGGCATGTTCTGTTCTCTGCATTTCTCCTGGAGTTGGCGGATGGAGAATATCATGTCTACCGTCGATCGCTCAGCGTGGAAGCCACACTGAGACTCGGGGTAGACACGTTCGGCAAGCTTCTGTAGACGAACGAGAATGGTGTGTTGCAGTCGCTTCTCTCCCCTTTGTTTTTGTAGAGGGTGATGATCTTGGCGTCCCTCATGTCCTGTGGTACGGCACCTTCCTTCCAGCACTGGCAGAGGACGTCATGTAATGGCAGCAGTAGGGCGGTCTTACAGTGCTTGATCAGATCGGGGGGTATGCCGTCGTTGTCGGGTGCCTTGCCAGCGGCCAAGCTATCAATGGCCTTGCTGAGTTCGTCGATGGTTGGCTCGGCGTCAAGTTCGTCCATGGATGGCAGGCAATCGATGGCATCAAGGGCTGACGGTGTCACGGTGTTCTGCCTGGAGTAGAGGTCGGAGTAGTGCTCCACCCATCTCTCCATCTTCTTGTTCTTTTCTGTGATCATCTCCCCAGTGGAGGATTTGAGGGGGGCCGTCTTGCTCTGAGCCGGACCAAGTGCTTTCTTGATGCCATCGTACATACCACGGATGTTCCCTGTTATAGCAGTGGTTTGAATGTCTTGGCTGAGCTGAGTCCAGTACTCGTTGGCACAGCGCCGAGCAGTCTGCTGAACTTTGCTTCTCACAGCCCTGAGAATCTGGAAATTCTTCTCGTTTGGGTACTTCTTGTACTCGGCAAGAGCTGAGCGCTTGGCTTCAATGACGGGGGTCATCTCGGTCAACTTGGCATCAAACCAGTCCTGTGACTTCGAGGTCTTCCTCCCAAAGGTAGCCAAGGCTGTGCGGTGGATGGTGTTTCGCAGGTCTTCCCACTTCTGCTTTGCAGATTCTCCTTCTTGTGGTACACCAAGTTCCTTCTCAAAGGTGGAAGCAAATCGCTCAACAAGTTCAGGTTGGGCCATCTTGCTGCTGTCAATCCATGCCTTTCCAGGCTGTCTAGCATGATGGAATTTCTTCAGCTGCAGCTTGACCTTGCAACTCACCAGTGAATGGTCTGTGTCGCAATCTGCACTCTGGAACAAACAGGTGATTAGCACGTTCTTCAGTGAGGTGCGCCTGGTCAGGGTCAAGTCCAGCTGGTGCCAGTGCTTTGAGCACGGATGTCACCAGGAAACCTTGTGTTGGGGCTTGGTCTTGAAGAACGAGTTTGTGATGCACAGATCGTGATAAGTGCAGAACTCGAGCAGCCACTGTCCGTTGTCGTTCATTCTGCCCACGCCAAATGGTCCAAGACAGGAGGCCCAGGAGTCGTGGTCAGCACCCACTCTGGCATTGAAGTCTCCAAGAAGAATGAGTTGTTCAGAGTTGGGGATGATCCTGACAGTTGTTGCGAGATTCTCGTAGAACTCGTCTTTTTCCTCTGGTGTGGCTGTCAGTGTTGGGGCATACACACTGACGAGGGTGACTGGGCCTCGAGTGGTGTTGAGGCGGAGGGTGAGGAGTCATGCAGAACCATTGCTGCCCGGTTCCACCATCTTCAGCAAGGTGTTCTTCACTGCGAAGCCCACTCCGTGTTCCCTGTGTTCGTCGCTACTCTTTCCCTGCCAGTAGAACGTGTAGTCCTTCTCTCTCAGTGTGCCTGCGTCAGCCAACCGTGTTTCCTGGAGAGTGGCGATATCCACTTCCAGTCTCTTCAGTTCATTATTGATGATGGCAGTCTTCCTGGTGTCATTGATGTCCTTGAGGTTAGCAGCGAGTCCTGTTATCATAGTGCGGACGTTCCAAGTTCCCAGTTTTAGAGTTGGTCTCTTTTGTTTTTTTGTCTTGCCTGGTGCGAAAGTTCTCAGCCTGCCGTTGGGACTTCTCCTCATCCCCATGCACCCAGTGAGGAAAGCAGGCTGTGACGGGACAACACCTTATTGGCTGGGGGCTGCCCAGCTTGAGGCGGGTGGTAGCTGTCCAGTGAGATCTGATGATCCCTCCCACCGTTGGGAACAACCCCTGGCGCCGCGCTCTACGCCAATTGAGCAGTGGCTTATAACCGGTAACTGTCATTCCCCGTGTTTTGTCTATGGCAAAGGCGAAGCTGGAGTGTCTTCTCCAGTGATCCGGTGTTGTACCTTCCAGCGTTGGGCGTTGGTAGGATTCAAGCCTGGGCAGGAAGATATGGAGGACAAGATGTTGCCCATGCAGCATGTCCCCCCTCTCCACGTCACTGATGAATCCAAAGGAACAGCAGGGCTGCTACAGTTTGGCACCAGCGCCATCGCAGGAGCTGCCAGAACGATGTTGAGCACAACAGAGAACTGCCGACTCCGGATTTTTCCTCAGGGTTGACTCCCGAAGCCTTTCCCGTAACTGGGTGTGCCGCAAGGCTGCAGAGGTTTGAAATCAGGGTTTACCTTCCCCTAGATGGGCTACCTTCCCAGGTTGACGAGCCACCATCTACCCGAAGCATTTGGTTTTAAGGCGCCAGAGATCCGCCCTCGCCCCTTCTCCTATTAGTAAAAGCAGTTCCGCCGGGCTTAGAGACTAAACCACACGGTCAGGCTAGGAGTTGGACTTAGTTGTCAGAGGCTTTTCGAGACGCACGCCATAAGGAGCATTTTATAAGCACTGGGAGCTTAACCCCAGTGCCGCTCCTGGCTATGACAACCTTGGAACCAACACGTCATGATAGTGTTGGCAATATTGGCTAGCTGACAACACGGCAGATGATGCACGCAAAACATGAACAGCTGACTGTCACTGAGTCTGACTCGCTAGGCACAATGCCCGCTTGGCATGGCTCAAACCTATACGGTTTGATGCCCCCAGATTCTTCATTGTTATCCCATTCTTTGGAACTATAATCGTCTGAAGACTGGACAACACAAACCAATTCCAGACTACATGTGCTGGAACCATGGTCAATGTGTTCCATCGATGACATTACAACATGGCCGGGGGGGTTTCCAGCCACTGACGCAATGGGTGACGTTGCGCTCATGAAAACGTTGGATGTTTGCGTGAAAAAAGCCTGTTTGACTTAAAACTGCACAGACCAACCTATTTCATAATATTGTATTATGTGTTGAAAAATTAGAAGAAGTCAAAAATGTGTCATCAGCACTTTAAGGTTGTGCATATTTATGCAACCAGGTTATTGTTATTTTTCCCCTTAAAAGATTGCAGTTTGTTTTTCAATTGGGTTGTATAGGTCACATTAATGGTAGAAAAAGTTTTGAAATGATTTATCTTTGGCTCATTTTTTTTACATCATAAAAACCTAGCGTTTGAACAGGGATGTGTAGACTTTTTATATCCACTGTATGTGTGTATGTACTTGCAGGTATATGGATGTGTTAATTAGTTTATGATGGGACAGGACAAGAAAAGCTTTTGGCTTCAATCCTGTTCCTTTTCGGACTGCATTTGAATTTTTTATTTTTATTTTTGTTTGTATTTTTGTTTTGTTTGAAATAAAATAGTATCAAATCAAAATCAAAGGGGGCTCAGGCCCTTGGCAGACAGGCGGAACCCCACGAACTCGATGGTCGGTGCTTCGAAGATGCACTTTTCCTCGTTGAGTGTGAGGCCATGTTTTGTCAGTACCTCCATTACCATAGTGAGGCAGGCGTTATGGGAGGCTGATGTCACGCCGTGCACCACCACCCCTGGGAGGCCAGCGAAAAGTATAGTCATGATTTTCTGAAAACAGTTCGGGGCGGAACTGAGGCTGAAAGACACGTGGGTGTACCTGAACACTCCTATGCAGGTGATGAAGGCCGTTAGGTTGTGGCTGTCTGGATGAAGAGGGGCCTGCACGTAGCCTTGGCGGAGGTCCAGTTTGGAAAAACTTTTGAGCCATGGAACACTGCCGTCAGTTCCTCTGTCATGGGTAGGGGATGTTTGCTGGGAATCACTGCCTTGTTCACCATTCTGAGGTCAATGCATGGTCGTAGGCCACCTGACTTCTTCTTTGCCACCACCAAGTTGGAGATCCAGGGAGAAGCATTGACTCGCTCAGTGATGCCTGTGTCTAAAAGCTGCCAGGACAAAGACACTGTCAGAACGGTAGAGCCCATTGGGTCAGTGATGGGGAAACCCAGCTCGCTGATCAGAACGATGCCCAGCAGATCGGCCCCCCTGCGTATCACTTGGAAGGTGAACAATGGAATGGTTTTAGAGCCGCAGTGTACAGAAAAGGCTACCATCCTTACCATGCCAATCCTGACGTACCTGTAGCCGAATAAGTCCTCCACATTAGCTATAATGGTCTTTTGAGGGAACAGTTTCCTGACCATAGACTCGCGCAGAAGAGACCTCGAGGCTGCCGTATCCAGCTGCAGCGGCAGACCGACACCATCCAGCTCCACTGTGCACCACTTAAACAGCCAGTTTTTGGTGCCAACTGAGTGAATGGCGGTTGGGCCCGGTGGGTAGGCCATTGAATTTGTGAAGGTTGAGCAGCAAACTCTAGCAAAATGGTTGAGCTTCTGACAATGGTAGCATTTCTGCCCCCTGCCTGGGCAGGTGGGTGATTGAGTCTGGTGTTTAGATGAACCACAGTGCAGGGCACACTGCAGGGCAGGCAGTCACCCGTGTTGTCCCATTTCCTACCCTTCTTCTTTTGGTTGTAGCTGCGGCGGCAATGAAATAATAAACTGCAAACTGAGAGTTTTAAGTAGAGTTTATTAAATCACACCGCCGTCACAGGAACTCCGCTCCAGCCCATAGTGTGAGCAGGCTGGAGCGGGATTCCTCAGGCTCTCAGAGAGGAGACACAAAGTGTGTGTCCGCAGCAGCGGTTGAAGTCAGAGTGAGAGAGTGAGTTACAGAGTCGTGCAGCATATATACCCAGTTACAACAATACATGAAAGAGCATTCACAGCAGTTGGTATAGGCATGTCTCTAGGTCACAGTAAGGACAGGACACATGAACACAATGCATGAATGGCACATTAACATCACAATGCATGAATGGCACATTACATCACAGCAGTGCAGCGGAAAAAACCAGGAGTAGTGAGCTGACTGTCCTTAGCCTGTTGTGGGGGTTTTCCCAAACCCGCCACACGCTCCCCCCCAGAGGGCTCGGCAGGGGGCCGAGACCTCGATAGTGCAGCTTGGCAGCGAGCAGGGAAGGCTCTGTGCCGGCGAAGGTGGAGGGGGGTGGGGGGTAGTAAATGCCGACCGGGGACGGCGAAATCGTCTGGGCCACGCAAAAATTGCTTGTTGTTCCGCAACGTCGAGGGGCTGTCCCGTTGCACGTGCGGAGATCACAAGAAGAAAAATTTGTCTCTGACTCCTCTCGTGGCCATGAAGAAAAACAGGAGCAGCGAGGCTGCGTAGCGGCTGTAAAAAAAAACAAAAGCAGAGGGACTTGGTGTGTTGACTTTAGGTGCAGGCGCAGCCCTAAAGCCCTTGGGAAAGCTGACGGCTGAATCCCATTGTGCGCTGTGGCTGAGACCATTAGAAAATCCAGTGGGCGAGCTGCGTGCTTGCTTCAGGTGTGAGAGCAGCCCTGAAGGCTCTGTGTGCAGCGGCGAAGGATGATGGCGGTCTGTGGAGCCGTATATGTGTCCCGTGCATGGTGCGCCGTCCTCGTAACTCCCCGGAGCGTGTGCCGGGGTTCCGTGCGTGGGTGGGCCGCTGGAGAGGCGAGTCAGGGTCCGGAATCTTGGTGGAGATCAGCGCAATCGGCGCCGATAATATCCAAGTTGAGTTGTGGCTGCAGATTGGCCATGGTGCGTTGGAGCGGTGAGAGTGAATAGACGATCTTTGTCCCTCGGGCTCGTGCAGATGCGTTGGAGCGGTGAGAGGGAGGAGACGATCTTTGTCCCTCGGGCTCGTGCAGATGCGTTGGAGCGGTGAGAGGGAGGAGACGATCTTTGTCACCGCTCAGCCATGGTGCGTTCAGGTCCACGCGCTGCGTTCTCCGCCGGCCCTGGAGGTCGCCGTCGTGGAGAGGGGACAAGGTGCATGCGCTCTCGTGTGGAGGAGCTGCGAGCGCGGCCGGTCCAGCGTTACCACTACCGTGGAGGTAGTGATGTTATGCTCGACACCGCCCACTCAACGCTGATTCGTGCAATATAATGCGGAAGTGTCATGAGCAATTTTTTTTTATTTAATAGAACAAAATACAACATACAAACTCGATGAGGAAAAAGGTTACAAAAGAGTTACAAAATCAGAACTTTCACAAAAAAATATACAAACAATCAGTCAAACTTCACATTCTAATCCACCTTATTCCTGGGGGTGCCGCTGTAGGAACGATTATGGACAGAGCTTCCGGTTTCATCTGACGTAGTGTTAAATCAGTCAGTAAGAGTGGAGTAGCAGGGGCATTTAAAATAGCGTTTTTAAAAGTTTTTCAAATTCATTTTAATGTATAGTTCACATATGTGTTTTGCACTCAAGTGGGAGCTAATTTCAGCTCTTCTAGTTTTTGTATTTTTTGAATGTTTTTGCATAGTTCTGGTACTTGCTGGTGTTCGTGGTTGTGCCAGACTGGATAAATGGAGGCTTCTCACCACACAGTGACAGACGACATCCAAGCACGGTGTTGTGGCATACATCTGCTCTAAGGTAAATTTGATCATGTCCAACATATTTAAACAAATTGATATATGTGACCCGTGCTGGCAAAATGAGCCGGAATGTCCACCGCGTCATAACGAGCTACAGGCAGAGAAGTCATAAATATGACTCTTTCTTTGTTTGCTAGCGGCAAGTCCCGGGAAAACCCGCATGAGTGCCTGGTATCATTGGAAAGCTTAAAAATCGTACTTTCTAAAAATACCAATGTTTTTGCGGAAGACATAACTCCCAACTGATCAAACGCAAGTTTTCAACCTAGCTAAAATATAAATAAATCATCTTTTTCTGGGTCAGTTTTTGCACACTTCCTACAAATTAAATATCATTTTGAAGGTCTTTCAATACAGAATACGGAAATAACGTTACATCAGTTTTGAAAATGTCCTCAAAGTGACTCATTTTGCCAGCACGGGTCATTTGTTTACACTGTTAGCATCTTAGCAGCGGCGCTAACTAATGGAGCTACTGTCTGCCAGGCCACTTTTTAAGGTCATCTTTCTATCCTTCGATAGTCGTGGGAAGTGGTATGATTATATTACTGTTTTGAGGTGCAAGAGGCTGTGTTCCCGCATTTCTGATGCCGAAGTCATTGTTTTTGAACAAGGAATAGTGTCCCGTTTCAGTGACAACCATATGTTCTAAACTAGTACCGGAAGTTGCTACCATAATTCACGCAAGGCATCATGGGGCCTAGGAATAAGGTGGATTAACAAGAAAAAAAGGGGTATATTAAAAGAGAGAGATAAAGAGAGAGAGTAAAGAGCACAACAATTCTCTGATAAATAGTCTTTTTTTATTATAGTAATAGGAGCTGTCCAATGCCTCTTGCAATTTTTTTGCATCATGTGCAGTGCATCGAGCGCTGTTTCAGCACGCCCACAGTCACGAGTCAAGCGAGGCCTCGTTATGTTGGTCACATCATGTGACTTGAGGGCCACGGGAAATTTGAGAGGGTTCTATTGGAATTAGGTCTTTTTTTGTTTGCTTTGGATTGTTTGTTCCTGTCATCCAATTTTGAATAGACCTCAGATGGGCAAATGCTCAAAAAAAAAGTATTGAGATTTTTTCCAGGTTTTCTCTACTCTGATGCAGTTCTGACACTCAGTCAGCAGATGGCACTCTTTATTAAGTGTTTCATAACTGTCGCTCATGAAGCTATTGTCTCAAAGTTGTTCATTGTTTTATAAGGCCTCAGTTTCACCATCACTAATGTATCTATGTGTAATATTTAGTCCATGTAATGCATTGTTTAATGTTACTAAACCTAATTCTAACTTGTGTAATACTGTCCCTGACTTCTACTCAAATAGCAAATGCAATGATGATAACAAATCTCCTCTTAAAAAACCCTCAGTTTGAGTGGTGAATCAGACCCCTTTTAAATCCTTCACTATCGACGTATGCAACGCCGGGCCCTCTCAAATTTCTCGCCAGGTCACAAATCACGTGATGTGACAACGGCCTCGTTCGCTACGGTCACATGACTGTGGCCATGTTGACACAGTACTCAACACTCTGCTCGTGACACTTCCATGTTATATTGCTCGAATCAGTGTCGAGTGGGTGGTGTCGAGCATAACATCACTTGTTGTAGCGGGGAGTTGTGGGGTTGGAGCTCTGGATGGTGGTGGTGACAGCCTGTGCTCGTGGGGCCAGACAAGGGGCTTGTCGGTTAGGCGGCGTCAGCTGCAATGATAGCTGGATGGCCGTTTCCATTTGGGACGCCTTCCTCACAGACTCATTAAATTATAAGTCCTTTTTCGGCAGTATCAGCTGCTCCCACAGCCACTCGCTCTTAGCGTGCACCGCTAGCTTGTCATGTACCATCTCTCTCTCTCTGTGGCCGAAGGTGCACATGCTAGCCAGGACACGGAGCTCAGTGACATACTAGTGGATCGTCTCATCATCACGCTGGCTAAAAGTGAGCCTCTATGCTGTGATACTACGTGCTGTTGTATGGTAATTCGTATTTGTGAAGTGTGGTGTAGTGGCAGCCACTTCCTCTTTTGCCACTGCACCGCCCCATAAATACCAGGCAGGCATCCCCATCCAGCCTCTTTGCCGATAACCCTGCCTGGTGGTTGAGTTGTGTGAACACTATCCCTCAATAAAGCAAAGTTCAACTGTGCACCTGGCCTCGTCATTCAGAAGGTAACTTCATACATAACATTTTGGCAACAAGAATAAAAAATGGAGGCATGTGTTTCACTGCTCCAGTCCTTCCTGGAGCTCCCAGACAAGTCACCTGTACTCTGGTCAAGATGGTTTGCCGTCTTTCAAAACTACATCGCGGCGTTCGACCTGGGTGAGCTAGATAAACGGAGGGCACATGTGCTTCTGGTACATAATTTGGGGTTTGATGGTCAGCGTATCCTGCATACACTCGGGCTACCGACTCGTATGAGAATGTGGTCGAGTTACTAGCGTGCCATTTTCACACCCCGGACAATGTCACCATCCGGAGGATTCGGTTCCGACAACGACACCAGCAAGTGCATGAGCCTGTCCGCCAGTTTGTCGCCGACCTATGGCAGCTGGCTGGCAAGTGTTGTTTCGGGCCATTGGAGGAGGGAATGGTTTGTGACCGACTGGCGAAACACACAACCAGCAATGCTTTACAAGCTAGGTTGCTTTTGGCGCCGAGTGACCTGACGTTAGCCAAGGCTGTTGAGCTAGCTCTCCAGGTGGAGACCACAGACAGGCTATCTTCGGAGCTAAAGTGGCGCCAATCACAACAGCAGCCGGGGCCTGCCGCCACAGCATTAGTAGCGGACCCTGTCAGCGAGGATAGCACGGTATCACTATCAACCTTAGGTCTGCCCCAAGAAAACCTGTGTGTGTGGGTTGTGAGTCTGTGAAGCATCAATACAAGGATAGGGAATGCCCATCTAGAGGGAAGTGCTATGGCAAGTGTGGATGCTTGAACCATTATGCCAGGGTGTGTCGTGTGTCCGAGCCGGAGAGCCCACGGAGAAAAACAACTTTACCCGCCTCAATAACTGTCCACATGGTGTCCCCGAGTACCAGCAGGTTCAAGTACTACAAGGTGACGCTGGGTGGCAAGGAGGTGCAACTGCTGATTGACAATGGGCGGAGGGATCATTATTGAATTGGGCCACGGTGAGGAAATTTTTCCCCTACTAGAGAATAAGAGGTGACCCAGCGCTGCTCTCCGGTTATGGAGGTGGCAGACTGTGCACGGTTGGAACACTGGAGTTAACGGCTCGGTACAAGTCGGCGGTGATGGCTGACTGCACATTCCACGTGACGGCCCAAGGCGACAACATCATGGGCTGTGACTTGTTTTATGGACTGGGGTTTTGAGATGATGCTGGGGGAGAGTGGACTGGTTGTGGCCAGCGGAACCATCTGGTTCTGATGGTGGAGGACGACACGGTGTGGGGGCGGGGGGGAGATTTATCAGGCACCACGGCGGTCAAGCAGGACCAGCCTTACTCAGGTTCGACACAGGAAGGTCTCAGTGCTGGCGCTTGGGGTGTGGTAGGAGAAGGTACCAAGCGTGGCGACGACGCACCTGCGTCGACGAGTGACACCGACGAGTGAGCCTCAGTTTCCTCTTGAGCTCGGCCACAGTGGCCTGGAGGATCTGGAGCTTCAGTGGTGACCGCTGCTTGACAAAGAGTCGGAACCAGATCGATAGGCACTGAGGGACCAAGTGCTGATCAGCAACACTGCAGGCCAAAGAGTGCTCCCCTGAGAGTTACAGACCTGGTCCAGGTTCGTGGGGAGAGACGTCCACAGTGGATGTGGGCCAAACGACAGTCAGAGGGCCACCAGGAGCGGCTGCGCATCATGACTAAATGGGGCACAGCCTACTTCCAGCTGTCGGACGGCTCGTGGAGACACGCCAGGAGGAGGCTTCAGATGGCAGGTCCAGACAAAAGAGGTGGTCGATGGCGAAGAGAAGAGCCGCTCTCGTCTATGAGGTCAGCTGCAATCCTGGACGGGTCTCCTGAGGGGCTGCCCTGGGCCCCCCACAAGCCAGTTCTACCCCTCTATGCCAAATGGACAGTAGTGTGGGTTTGTTAAAAAAAAAAGAGCTCCAATGTTATAATATTTGTGTGTTTGCATTTGTTTAAAAAAAAAAAAAAAAAAAAAAAAGCATCCTGGCTGTATTTAGGAGCATTTACAGATTCGTGCTGCATGATTAATATATGATTGGAAGACAAACCCTCTGTGTGTGTGTGTGTGTTTGTGTGTACGTGTGTGTGTGTGTGTAGTGTAGTGTATATACTATATATTTAGTTTGTATATCGTTCTGTGTGGTTGAAATGGTTAACATCTCCTGATGTTATATACTTTTCATGTTCTGTACTTCTAGTTTAGGAAACATGGCAATGTTCTAGTTTTAATGGACTTTTAGTGGATTCCAGGTGGAAGAATAACCCACCTTGCCATTTGGGTTGGGACGGTAGTCCACCCGTCCCTCCTAGCTTAGGTTTGTTGTGTGAATGTGATAGGCCCTTTAATAAGTTCAGTTTTCATTTTATTAGTGTGTGATTCGGGTCTTAAATTGGGGAGGGTCTTAATTGTGTGTGTGCTTTTGGACTTTTCTACGGGGGGGAGAAATGTTGTATGGTAATTCATACCTTTATTTGTGAAGTGTGGTGTAGTGGCGGCCACTTCCTCTTCCGCCACTGCACCGCCCCATAAATACCAGGTGGGCATCCCCATTCGGCCTCTTTGCCAGTGCCCCTGTCTGGTGGCTGCGTATGTGAACACTATCCTTCAATAAAGCTAAGTTCAACTGTGCACCTGGCCTCATCATTCAGAAGGTAACTTCATACGTAACACGTGTATCAGCAAAATGTTTGTCCCTCACAGCAACACAGTCCTCATATGTGTCTGCACGGCCGAGAGAATGGAACACACACTGTTCCTTGCTACCGAGACTGTGTATTAGCACATCCCTTAGCTTTTTGTTGTTAGCATTGGTTAAGCCAACAGCATCAATAAAAGTCTGGAATGACTCATGCCAGTGGAACCAGGGAATCGGTGGCTCATCTGCTTGAGCGAGGAATGGTTCCAAAGGTTGTGACAGAGTCTCTTTTACCCTCATTGCCATTGTTATGTCTGTAATAAAGAGCTGACAAGAGACATGAGCTGAACTCTGTTTTATAAACCACACCACTCAACTATATACAGAGGGGTGGCGCCGTTCACACCACGGCCAGTCTGCCATGTGGTGATGTCACGTGCGTGCGCGTCCCCACATCCCAAACACCACAATTATTATTGCATGTTTTGTTATGGTGTTTTCGTATTTTTTTTAAAGAATAACTTTTTGTTAAAAAAAAACAGCTGAACGCCACTCCTGTATAGCTGCTGACAGTGATTTGTATTAAACTTTGATTAAACACTATAGCGTACTGTTGTCATAATCGGCCCTTCCAGAGCAGAAATAAGACACCAATCGCCAGCAGTGAGTTTGCACATTTAATTATGGAAAAACACAAAATATTAGCCACAAACGGTGAATACAAAAAGGCAATAACTGAGGACCACAAAGGGCGAATTACAAAAGACTATTTACCAAGACCATGAACAGTGATTACAGAAAATGAAAACCATGAAAGCCACGAAAGGTAAACTTACAGTAGTGCAGACGAGGCTGAATACAAAGCAGAAGTTAGACTGGAATCAGGCGCGGGGATTACAGTCTGCCAAAGGCGAGGTCACTGCGAGGAATAAACCTCACCTTCAAGCTTAAATAAAACAAAGGGAAAACCCCAAACATGAATCAGGTGCGAAAGTGATGAGAGAACCCAAAACAGCTGTGACAACCGGCAAAAACACTTGACAGCAGGAAGTCACAGACTGCGCTGTCAAAATAAAAGCATGAAACATAATGGACAAAAAATCAAGACTAAATACAAATACAGAAAAAGAGAAAAACCACAAAGACCCGAGCATGGCACAGACCCGTGCTCAGCATCATTAAGTGCCCCTCCCTTAAGGGGCGGATACTAGACACCCAACCGTAACAACAAGGGAAGAAATTACCCCCCCCCCCCCCCAAAAAAAAGAAATGAGGATCCAGGCCTGGAGGGAGAGACACAAACCCAACAAAACAAACAAACATGATCACAAAACTAACCAAAACAAAAAAAGAGCCAAAAAAAAAACCAAGCGAAACAAGTTAAACAATGGATCAGTTCAGGTGGCCTCCTGGAGTCCCAGCTCCACCCGACCACCAGCTGGAAAAGGTCGGGTGGCTTACCAGGTCTCCAAAGCCACCAAAATGGATGAATGAGTCCATCAGGTGGTCTTCCAGGACTCCGAAGCCACCCAAGCAATCGAAAAGGCTCAGGCAGTCTCCCTGCATCTCTGGGCCAGCGAGTCGCGGAGCACCACACACCTCCTCCTGGAGGCGGCAGCTGGAACCAGTGCTCACCACAGACCCCTGGACCCGGATGATGGGCACCCAATGAGGAAGATGGCAGGAGAAGAACCACGACGGACCCGGATGTGGACAGAGGACCTCCACAGCCTTGGGCATAGGCGCAATGACCTCCGTGACCCCAGACTGAAGCGTTGCGGCACCCTCGGTGGCCCCAGACTGAGGCGTTGTGGCACCCTCAGTGGCCCCGGACTGGGACAGAGCTGCACCCTCAGTGGCCCCGGACTGAGGCGTTGTGGCACCCTTGGTGGCCTGGGACTGAGGCGTAGCAGCACCCTCGGTGGCCCCGGACTGAGGCGTAGCAGCACCCTCGGTGGCCCCGGACTGAGGCGTTGCGGCACCCTCAGTGGCCCCGGACTGGGGTATTGCGGCACCCTCAGTGGCCCTAGACTGGGACAGAGCTGCACCCACGATGACCCCGGACTGGAGGGTAGCACCCACAGTGGACACACACTGGAGCGCCACACCCACATGGGATTCAAGCTGGGACACAGCACCCACGGAGGCCCAGACTGAGGAGGAACTGCACCCTCGGAGGTCCCAAGCTGGGATGGCACCTCCACGACAATCTCAGCAGGAGGGGGAGCAGCACCCACAGAGGTCCCAGATGACGGACCCTCCATTTTTATTTTACCTTTATTTAACCAGAAAAAAAAAACCTGTTGAGATTAAAAACCTCTTTTTCAAGGGAGTCCTGGCCAAGAGGCAGCAAAAAAATCACAAATACACTTACAATGACATACAAATCAGATAAAACAGTTACAAATTAGTGAGGCCGTCTCAAGTGTTCTCAATCTGGTTTTAAAGTCATTCAATGAAACAAGTTCCGTTAGTTTCCAGTCTTTTTGCAACATGTTCCATGTAGAGGGGGCTGAGAACATGAAAGTTCTTTTTCCCAGCTCAGTACGGGCAAATGGAACAGAAAGCAACAAATGATCATTAGAACGCAAACCATAAGAATCAACACTTCTCAGTGTGATCAAATTACAAATGTAAGGGGGCAACAGTCCAAGCATGGCCTTGTAAACAAAAAAGTACCAGTGAGTCAACCTCCTGGTGGACAAAGAGGGCCATCCCACTCTAGAATACAGTTCACAGTGATGGGTCAAGGCTCTACACTTTGTAACAAACCTCAAAACAGCATGATATACAGAGTCAATCTTACTCAGACACTGAGCTGAAGCGTTCATATACAAGAGGTCTCCATAATCTAAAATAGATAAAAAAGTTGCAGTAACAAGACGCTTTTTAACCTCAAAAGAAAAACAACATTTATTTCGAAATAAAAAACCCAGTTTCAGTTTAAGTTTCTTCACAAGTTTTTCAACATGGGGCTTAAAAGTCAGAGCGTCATCAAGCAAGATACCAAGATACTTGTACAAGTGAACCACCTCAATTTCATTTCCCTCAAAAGTGGACACTGGGAAAAATTTGTGGACTCTTCCTAAAATTTGAAAACCACATCAGTTTAGTTTTGTCAGCATTAAGGACTAGTTTTTGCTGCAGAAGTGTGTGCTGCACCCCATTAAAAGCTTTCTGCAGAGAAGCAACAGCATTAGCAGGGAAAGAGCCAAAGCAGTAAATAATTGTGTCATCGGCATAAAAATGCAAACTAGCATCAGACACATTTTGTCCTAGATCATTAATGTACATAATGAATAGGAGGGGTCCTAATACAGAACCCTGTGGCACCCCCTTGTGGACACTGACAATTTCAGAACACAAACCATCATATTTAATACATTGGGTCCTGTCACTCAAATAATTTGCGAACCAGGAGACTACATGCTCCGACAGACCAAAACTAATGAGTCTTTGCTTTAAAACTGTGTGGTCCACAGTGTCAAAAGCCTTTGACAGATCAATGAAAAGTGCAGCACAGTACTGCTTTTTATCAAGAGCAACAAGTATATCATTAACCACTTTTGTAGCAGCAGTAATAGTGCTGTGCTTTTTTCTAAAGCCCAATAGCAGTTTTGAAAGAAGTTCATTTGAGTATAAAAACTCTTTAAGTTGATCACACACGAGAGATTCAAGAATCTTGGACAAGACACACAAATTTGATATTGGTCTGTAGTTAGTTAAAACTGCTGGGTCACCTCCTTTTAAGAAAGGAACCACAAAAGCTGACTTCCATACTACAGGAATCTCTTTGTTTTCAATTGATAAATTAAAAAGTACTGTAAGAGGCTGTGCAATAAAATCGGCAGCCATTTTCAAAAAGTAAGGCTCTATCAAGTCTGGTCCAGGAGGTTTTCTGTGATTCAAAGTTTTGAGAGCCTTATGAAATTGCTGTACAGTAAAAGGTACAAGTCTAAAAGGTTCTCCAAAAAACATTTGGGAATTAGTACAGTGAGGCACAGATGTAGCTCCTGTAGAGTTAAACAGAAAACCAGATGATACAAAATGCTTATTGAAGCAATTTAAAACCTCAGTTCTATCATAAACTGGGACTGAGCCATTTAAAACAAAAGTAGGAAGAACCTGAGAGCTTTTGTTCACAGATAAACCTTTGATCACTTTCCAAAATTTCTGTGGATTATTAAGACTCTCAGTTATGACAGATAAATAATATTCAGATTTAGCCTTTTTAATAAAAAAGTGCATTTATTTCTCAGTTGTCTAAAAATAGACCAATCACTGGCAGTATCAGTTTTCCTGGCTTTGGCCCAAGCCACATTACGCTGATAAATGGCATCAGACAGTTCTGGAGAGAACCAGGGGTTTTCACGCCCCTTTACTCTGAATTTCCCTCTAGGAGCATGTTTATTTACAATTTTCTCAAAGTTTTCTTTAAAGAAAGTCCACGCTAACTCAACGTCTGGCAACAGGCCTATATGTTCCCAATTAACCAAGGACAAATCATGATGATAAGCTTGTTCATTAAATTTCTTTAAATTCCGCTTGAAAATAATGTGCGGTTTACATTTGGGGATTTTTGTATCTCTGCACACTGCAACAACACAATGATCACTCAAGTCATTGCAGAAAACACCCACAGATGAAAATTTATGTGGAGCATTTGTTAAAATTAAGTCAATCAAAGTGGACTTTTCAGGACTTTTAATATTTGGCCTAGTTGGATAGTTAATCAACTGGCTAAAATTTACAGAGTCACAGAAAGATTTAAATTCTTCAGAAGCTACGTTTAACCAATCCCAATTGAAGTCTCCTGCCATTAAAAGCTCATTGTAGTTTAATTTGGACAAAAGATGCTTTAAGGATGATAATGCCTCCTTGGTGGCAGATGGAGGTCTATAACAACCAACAACAGTTATGGGAAGGGATTTGGCTATTTCCATATTCAAGGCCAGAAACTCCATCTGCTTAGAAATGGACTTAGACAAGACAATTGAAGCATCAAATCTTGATTTAACAAAGGCGGCTACACCACCACCTTTTTTAGGCCTGTCAGTACAGAAGACATTGTATCCATTTATACTAATATCATCATCTGTGACAGCTTTTGTCAGCCACGTTTCAGAGATGATCAGAACATCCGGATCAGTTGATCTAATCCAAATTTTGACCATGTCCATTTTAGGAAGTAAACTGCGCACATTAAGATGAATAATTTTGAGACCAGACATTGATTTAAAATCAGCAGGAGTCTGGATACATTGCAGATCAGGTCCAGGGTTTGGTTGCACATTTTCAGATAATAATAAAAGTAGGACAATCATCAATCTTTGCTTCACATCACATTTTGAAGCAGAATTTTTGTATATTGAAGCCAGGCGATTCTTTTCATTGAGCAAAAGTGTGAGGTCATATAAGGTAAGAACATTTTGAAGTTTAAGTAATTCCCTTGGTACCTCTGTCCATGAATCTATGACCCAGACCAAATGAGTCTGTGATTGCTCATAAACAACATTAAAATCAGTGCCACTATAGTAAGTGTCCCAAAAACACAACACATTGGCATGGGTACTCACCCAGGGAACATTATTTGATCTCGTGTTCCAGGCTGCCAACAAGCATATTAAAGTAATAAAAAATGCCATTGTCCTCCACTTTCTGCACATCAGCAGCTTAAAAGTTCTTATACTAAAAGAAATACTAAAAGAAATAAGTACTGCAAGGAGATGTTGCAGGCCCAAGCTAGATATCTCAGCTCCAGGAGTAATATAGGTCTTCCAACCCAATATCCAGGAAAATATTACAGGCCCAAGCTAGTAAGCTCAGCTCCAGGAGAGATGTAGGCCTCCCAGCCCAGTCTCCAGGGGGATGTTGCAAGCCCAAGCTAGTTAACTCAGCTCCAGGAGGAATATAAGCCTTCCAGCCCAGTATCCAGGGAGATGTTGCAGACCCAAGATGGCTAGCTCAGCTCCAGGAGCAATACAGGCTTTTCAGCCCAGTATCCAGGGAGATGATGCAGACCCAAGCTAGTTAGCTCAGCTCCAGGAGAGATGTAGGTCTCCCAGCCCAGTCTCCAGAGAGGTGTTGCAGGCCCAAGCTAGTTAGTTCAGCTCCAGGAGGGGTATCGGCCACCCAGTCCAGTCTCCAGGGGGATGTTGCAGGCTCAAGCTAGTAAGCTCAGCTCCAGTAGGAGTATAGGCCTCCCAGCCCAATCTCCAGGGGGATGTTGTGGGCCCAAGCTAGTTAGCTCAGCTCCAGGAGGGGTATCGGCCTCCCAGCCCAGTCTCCAGGGAGGTGTTGCAGGCCTAAGCTAGCCAGTTCAGCCCCCAGGAGGAGCACAAGCCTCCCAGCCACCTCTCCAGGTGAATGCCACAAGCCCAGCCAACCAACTCGTCCTGGGCACAGGCCCAGACCTGTTAGCCGCACTCAAAGGTGATAGCAGTATTCTTTAAACTTGTTAAAAGTCATTAAAAGTCATTAAACTCATTAAAAGTCCACAATTTACTTAAAACATAAAAAGGGATTTCAATAAAAATATCAACTGCAACTTATAAAAAGAGATTTAAATGCAATAAAATCCATTTAAAAACAATTTAATCCAGAGAGACACTGAGCAGACAATACACATGCTGCCATCTTGGATATCATATCTTTTGCTGCATAACAACCTCGGCCGGAGGAGCTGGACCCACGAAGACCTCAGACGGCGGACCTGAACCCACGGAGACCTCTGGCATAGCTGGACGATTCTCAGTGACCCTGAGAGAAGACTCAGATAGAAGAAGAACAGGGTCAGGGTCACCAGCGGCAGTGAAACCCGGCAAGGTGAGCTCATGTGCAGCTGATGACTGCACCCGGCTCTCCCCACCAAGAGCCAGGCAAGATCTCTCCAATACAGAAACAACAAAAACAAAGGAGAGTACTCGCCTGAGCTCAAGTTCCACCGCCATCCAGGACTCCGTCGATCCAGATGACAATGTCTCGGGCCCGGCCCTCTGGAGCCCCAGCTCAGACTCTGCTGTGGCGGCCCCAACAGCATGCACGATGGTCACTGCAGTCCCGGAACCCCCTGGTGATGTGACCCACGCAGGTGGATTGCCCAGCGTGGCGACAGGAGATCCACTTCCTGCTGGAGCTGAATTCTGCGCGGTTGAAGCCCAGGGACGCTTCCTCGTCGACTCAGGCTCCGGATTGCGGACAGCCCTCTTCCACTGTCCGGGCCATGGCTGCGGGGCTGGAACCAGGTTTTCCAGGGCCGCAGGCTCCTCCTCCATCCAGTGGCACTGACGGAGAACCGGTGGATAGTCAAGGGGCGTAGGAGGAGACACAGAGAGAAAAGAACAAGTTTTTGTGGCTGCAGCAGGTGGTGAGGACTCAGTGGACTGCACTAACTGAGCTTCACCCCCGGGAATCAGGCAAGGTAATTCATAAGATGGTGAAATAGCGTGAAAAAGCATTTGCCTGTTTTCCCAGGGTACGGTGGTTCCTGCTACAGCAAGCCTAGTTTCTTTCCTCTCCGTGACTGCGGTGGTTATTGGCCCCTCTGGAGAACATGGAGGAGCCGCCCCTGCAGACACAGTGACGGGTGGAGCCAGGGGAGAATCAGCTGGGCTCTCAGCAGCAAGAGAGGGTGCTGTAGAGGAGGGGGAAACAGCTGCAACGACCCAGAGAGAGGGAGCTGATGAGACAGGCGGTGAGGAAACCCTAGAGGCTGAAGCTGCTGTAGTTCCTTTCCAACATGGCAATGATAAAACTGCTGGCTGAGAGACGGAGGAGTTCCTCCGGCAGCCTGTAGCTGGGTAATGGTGGGGGAGTTGTGGCGACTGGACCCGGTGACTCTCCTCCATCTGCTTCAGTACGGCCGTGTCATGGGAAGTACAGTTCTGCACTGGGAGGCGGCTCTTCGGGCCGGTGACGATCCAATCACCAACCCCGGAAATCATTGCTGGAGAGCAGAGACGGTAGACAGCAGCTCCACGAACTCAGGATGATTACCTAGGCCAGGATGCACTTCCATAATCCTGACCTGTCACCACACTCTCCAGAACCTCCTTCGGGCCGCAGGAGGCAAGGGCTTCAGCAACATAGCCCTGGATGAATTCAGCTGTCCACTGTTCATCCTCACTGGGGCCCCCGGCTGCCAACCTCCTTCGGCGCGCTAGGGACATACTGTCAGTCTCTCCTTCCAGCCACGAAAAAGGTGAGTGGGGGGAAAAAAAGAAAGAAAGGAAAAAGGCAAACCCACTGCCGCTGGCACCTAAATTTCAGCAACCTAGTGTCATAATCGGGATATTGTTATTTAATATTTCAGGGCAGAAATAAGGCACCAATCGCCAGCAGTGAGTTTGCACATTTAATTATGGAAAAACACAAAATAATAGCCACGAAGGGTGAATACAAAAAGGCAATAACTGAGGACCACAAAGGGCGAATTACAAAAGACTATTTACCAAGACCATGAAGGGTGATTACAGAAAATGAAAACCATGAAAAGTAACCTTACAGTAGTACAGACAAGGCTGAATACAAGCAGAAGTTAGACTGGAATCAGGCATGGGGGTTCCAGCCTGCCAAAGGCGAGGTCGCTGCAAGGAATAAACCTCACCAGCGAACTTAAATAATACAAGGGGAAAAACCCCAAACATGAATCAGGTGTGAAAGTGATGAGAGAACCCGAAACAGCTGTGACAGCCGGCAAAAAGACTTGACAGCAGGAAGTCACAGACTGCACTGTGATGAAAATGAAAGCACGAAACATAATGGATGAAAAATTAAGACTAAATACAAATACAGAAAAAGAGAAAAACCACAAAGACCTGAACGCGGCACAGACCCGCGCTCGGCATCATTACAACTGTTCCTTTCTGAGGTGCAACACCCAAACGATGAGTTCTGTTGTTCAGGGAGCTTTTGCCCCCGTTACACATGGACAAATCCAGAAAAAGTAAAATCACTGAGGAAAATAGAGTTTAATTCTGTGTGGACAGATTCATTTGTGTTCATATATGGTTGTTATGTGGTGAGAATTTCTCCACAAGAACACAAACAGTAAGAAAAAACCTCATTTATGTCTACAGGTCCATAAAAAGTCTTAAATGTGATTATCTAAAATCAATGCCTTAGTTGTCCTTAAAAATGATAAGCAATCCTTGAATTCCTGCTGAATAACTTTAAAATTAGTTGCCTGCACTGAGTCAGACATATCTGAAGTCTGAATTAGTGTAAAATTATTTTCGCCATCACAGCTCAATACTTCCTGAGTTATATAAAAATAAAAGCCATTCAGTTTTCAGAAAGGTTGTTTCTGTTATGTGCTTTTATTATGAAACACCATCAACCTGATGTACTGTAGTTGTCGGAAATCAGCAACCTACAGCCAACAGTTTTCCTCACAATCTGTAAATAAAAGAAAAAATAGTAAAAGGAGTTCAAATTAGTGAAAAGAGAGAAGATTTTCTGACCTTTTATTTTAAGGATGTTTTCAACTTTTTCTATGCAGGATAATTATCTGATGTTGTTAATGGGATTTTGGCCAAACAGTGAATTATATGTGCCGACTGTCTGTCAATGCCACCTTTTTTTTTTTTTTAATTGTAAGGGCATAGCATTCAACTCAGTGGAAGAAGATACTTTTAAATGTTTATTTTTCACTCTGCTGTAATTATTTCTAATTGCTTTAATTTGCACCAAATGATTGCTTAGTTAATGAAAAAGTTGTTTAGAATTATTTTTGTTTTATTCCAAAACTAAAGGGTACTCAGAGAGCACAAACCTCCACCAAGGCTCCGACCCTCCCTCCCTTTGTTCTCCCTTCCGCCCCTTTGTCTGTCCATATCACCATTCATCTGTACATTGCGAGATAGGGCCTTGGCAGAGGTATGCACTCACAGATCCCCTCCAATCCTTTTCATTTTTTGGGACTGTCTCATTTCCACTCACTTGCGTCTGGGCATGATGACTAAGCTCCTGGAGAGGGAGCTGCGCTCGCTTTGTCTGCTGGAGGACATACTCTTGCGGACGCTGGAGCCCAGTTCATCCGAGACAGCTCGATGGGCTCGGGATACCGCGGTCAGAGTGATGAATCAGGATAGTCTGTGAGACCATCCGGAGGCAGCCGAGATTTTCCGGGAGATTGTCGCCGTGACGTCCAAGGGGTCAGGTGAGGAGCTCCCAGCGCTCGAGCCCCCCACAGCTACACCACTTTCGCTCCCTGTTTCTCTGGAGATCATCGGCCTTGATTACTTGCGGCCGGATGGTGTGCTCAGAATCGCAGACTATCTGATGCCCCAACCGACCGTGAGGAGAAGGAAGCCTCGCCGGAGGAAGCCCCTCGCTCCAGTCGCCGAGAGGCCCTCCGAGATTGTCCCGGCCATGCCCACCTCTGCGTCATCGGAGCCGGCTCCTCTACAGTCTAGGGAAGGAGTCAGTGACACGAAGATGGGTGATTGCCAACAGTCTGCAGCTGTCAACATCGGGAGCCGGGGTGACAGGCAAGTGTTTTTTTTCATTTTATTCCATCTAATTGCAAACCTTGTCTGTCTCTCGAGGGAGAGGCCCAGTTTAAGCAGTCCGCTGGGTCCTCTCCTCCAACTGCAGATACTAATTCACCTTTTCTCCTCTCCGTGTCTCCTCCCATTCTCCCTGAGGGCCCGTTGGCCCAAGGTCATGGCCGTCAGACGGTGGAGGAGCCAGTGGCACCGGATGATCCATTACCAGAGCAAGCGTGGAGAAACTCCCCTGCAGCCACACTGGAGGATTTCCCAGCGTTGGAGCCACTGCAGGAGGAGCATAGGACTGTCGCTACCGTCTCACCTGCTGTGGAGGCTGTTGCAGTGGGATGGGAGCATGAGCTGGAGCTCACTCAACTCACAGAGGAATTGGAGGAACATTGACAGGTGTTGCTGGCGGAGGCTGAGCTTCTCCTGGAGGTGAAGCCGTGGCTCCTCTCGGAGTTGGCGGCAGAGTTTGAGGAATAAACCCCGAGGGAACCAAAGCTCCTGTTGGAAGAGGAGCACACTTTCACCTCGGAGCCTCCTCCTCCTCCATGTCGCTGCCATTCCCGGAGGTCTCGCCCAAAGAATTCCATCATTATCCGGCCAGCAACCCCCCTCTCACTGGATGAGGAGAATCCTGCAGCGGAGCCGCCTGTTTCTCCCGAGGGGTTGCCTGCAGCCCTCTCCCCCATTGCTGTTACCTCCACTAATGTGGAGAGCCCCTGTTTCCTGCCGGATCCATCTGCCCCTGTGCCAGTCTGGGGGGCTTCTCCACCATATATTGAGGAGCCCGGAGTTGCCATGGACACGGAGGGGGATGGGAGTACTCCGGACGCCACTGGAGACATCGCAAACCAGAAGAACAGACAAGTTCCTTCCCAGTTTCCTATTATTAATGAACAATTTTGCCTGTTCCATGGCCAAGGGACTCGCGTCCTGCAGTCCCCTGAGTTCTCTGTGCCAGCAGCATGTGACCGCTCCTCACCGATACTCTCCGTGTCTCCTCTATGTGTTTTGGTGAATTCTCCGGTTTCTACACCGAGTCGCCAGGCAGAGGACGAGCCCGAGGCCCTGGAAGATCCTTTCCCAGGGTCGGTGGAGAGGCAGCCCCCAGCCATCATGCTGGATCAGTCACCAGCAGGGGGAACTTCACCTCGGAGCCTTGAGACTGCAACCACCATCACGCCTGCTGCGGGGACCGCCGCAGCAGAGTCATCTCCCGGACTAGACCCCCAGCCGATGGGACCTGGACCGTCATTGTTGAAAGCGTCCGAGTCCTGGACGGCGGTAGAGCTCGAGCACAGACAAGTTGTCTCTCCTGTAATTCAATTGCTTTTGATCGAGAGATCTTGTCTGGCTCTTGGGGAGGAGAGTCGAGTGCAGGTCTTGGTCGCGCCTGAGCTCCCCTCGCCGGGCTCTGCCGCTGCCGGTGACCCTAACCTTTCCTTCTCTCCCATGCCTGCCGAGCCGCTCACTAGGGTCGCCGGGCAGAAGCTGCCATCACCAGGGTTGCCAACTGATGACGATGGGACGTTAGGAGCACTACCTCCCTTGCTGGGGATGCCACCATGGGAGCAATGAGGCCCCCAATGGGGGTCACCACTGATGCAACGGTGCTCCAACTGGAGCCCATCACGGGTGCAGCTCTGGCCCAATCGGGGTCCACCACGGGCGCAGCTAGGCTCCTGCTGGAGTCCGTCGTGGGTGCAGCGGAGCCGGCCCGGTCAGGGGCCACCGCGGGAGCAATGAGGCCCCCAATGGGGGTCACTGCTGGTGCAATGGTGCTCCAACTGGAGTCCATCACGGGTGCAGCCAGGCTCCTGCTGGAGTCCATCGTGGGTGCAGCAGAGCCGGCCCAGTCAGGGGCCACCGTGGGCGCAGTTAGGCTCCGCTGGAGTCCACCGTGGGTGAAGCAGAGCCGGCCCGGTCGGGCCCCACCGCGGGTGCTACTGAGGATGCCGTGTAGGTTCCCTCTCCCTGGTCCAGTTGCCTTCCAGTCAGCCTTCTGGTGGGCAGACCACCTCCTGCTCCACCCCCTCCATCCTGGTGGCTGAGCAACGTGAGCTGGCCACCAGAAGAATGGACTCCCGGGGTCTGGTGGCCCATGTTCTCCAGCAGGCCGCCGGATTCTGTCCACTGGACCTTCTGTTGGGCCTGGGACTCTGGGCTGCCTCCTGAGCCCCAATGCCCGTGGACTTGGGGGGGGTTAATTGTGGACCCTGGGCAGGGTATTGTGTTCCCTCCTTTCCTGTTCCCCCTACCTCCCACCCGGGTTCGTGTGTTATTGTTTTGCCTGTGGGATTGGGGGGGGGTCCTTATGATGTTACCGTGGGTGTCTGGTATCCACCCCTAGAAGGAGGGGCTCTGTCATGAACCGAGCCCATGTTTCCTGTGGGCTCGGTTCTGATCGATCCTGGTGGCTCAGGCAGTGGGTTTATTATGTGGAGTTGTGTTTTGATTTCTTGTTTTCTTGTCCGTGCACCGTTTCTGTTCCTACCTGTAGCTGCCGCTCTGGCCTGTCCGGCCACGCCCCCCCTCTTTCTGACAGTCGGCTGTTCACCGCAGTAATCATCTTTCTTGCGCTCACCCAGGTGTTCCCTATTTGTCACGCCAGCGGCGTCTGTACTAAAGGATCTCTTTACTGGACAGACCCCACTGGATCATTGTGCGTGTTGGATGGTCATTTTCCCTGTCCACCGTCACGTCACTAAGGACTGTCTGTGTGCTTGTGATAATCGCTGTGACGACTCAGCCTGCCCCTGCACTGTGAGTATCTGTCTGTGCGCTGTCCGCCGCTGTATACCTCCAGTGTGTGTGTTGGGCAACCTAGAGAACTCTTAGTGTACCCGAGCTGTTTTGTCCCTTTATGTTCACTTGTGTGTTAATAAATGTGTGTGTGGTGTAACCCAGCAATTAAATCCTCATCCTTTTTCTCCCCTCACCGTGCGCCATTGGAGAGGCGCACAGAGAATTCATGACAATATATTTGTAATACTTTTATTTCATGAATGAAGCTATATATAAAGCTTGACAGTTTTTTCCACTGTTGTAGTATGGCTTCATTAATGCTTTAAAAAAAAAAACTTTATAAGCATTACACATTTTATATATGTTTTGTACATTACTAATTAGTTTTACACCTAGTTTTACATTATTCTGGTAATAAATTAATTTAAGCAATAAGAAATCTGAGGAGCCATTTGGGAGCTGAAAGAGCCAGCTTTTTTTTAGTGAGCTGAGCCATAAGCCATACTATGAAGATATGGGAAAGAGTTGTTGAAGCCAGGTTAAGAGGCATTGAGAGTGCATACCTCTGCCAAGGCTCAAATCTAGTGACTTTTTCTAGTGTTGTCGGAGACTTTTCTGGTGTTTTGGAGACTCTGGCATGAAAGCACGATTGCTCTGCAGATACTGTCCTCAACAAGCAGCGGGTGCTACCGTGAGCCTCTCCCCATCCCAAAGCACTCACACAGTGTTGCCAACTTAGCAACTTTGTTGCTATATTTAGTGAGAATACAGGCGCCGCTAGCAACTTTTTTTTTTTTTCTAAAAAGCGACTCGCAACAAATCTAGTGTGGAGAATGTGTTCAAGGAGGAGGCTGAGTTTGTTCCTCAGATTCAGCTTTATTCATAGAGCACATCTCCAACAAATCTCAAAGCAAATCAAGAGGAAGTTTTCATCTCACATCAGGGGTTTTATATCCCGGGCACGAAACAGCAGTCACATGGTGTTTAATCAAACATACAGTCACATGGTTCTTAATCTCAACCACAAAGTAACCCCTTTGATCTCACGCCATTGTCCTCTAGTCTCTGTGGCCCAGAAATCTTCCCCGGTCCTCTCCCAGAAACAAAGGCCGAATCTCACACTCCTCTGCTGAATCCCAGAGTCTCAGTCCTCTTTGTTCCATGAGACGTGAAGCACACAATAAACATACAGCAACACATTTGTGGGGAATATGTAACCAACATATGCGCCACAAGACCCCCCCCCCAAACGTCTAAATGGGACAAACATAACCAGAGACACATGACATCATAACATTACTACACATCAATCCACCAGTTGCTTAACTCTCAGTCTCCTGCCGTATCTGCTGAAAGCCGGCTTTGCTGCTGTCTGCACCTGTGGATTAGAACTGTTAGTCGATCTCTGTGGGAGTCCTGTAGAATGCCCTCTAGGGGGTCTACCGCGACGGGGAGCTCTCGCCAACTGCACCTCCTCATCCGCCAACACAAAAGCGGGTTTGAGTCTGTTAATACAAATCAACTCTTTTCTGCCTCCCAAATCTAGCAAAAAATGCTTCTCTCCTGTTTCCAGCACCTTGTACAGCCCATCGTAAGGCGGACGCAGGCTGGGGCGACAAGCATCATGTCTCACAAAAACAAACTCTGCATTTTTTAAAGCCTTCGGCACAAAAATGCGTGGGAAACTGTGATGAACTGGGCCAGGAAGCGTGTTTGATCCTGTGCCGCTCTGCAACAGCTGAGCGGGGGGGCAATTTGGGGCAGGATTATCGGGGAGAAATTCCCCTGGCAAACGGAGAGGCTGTGTAAAAACTAATTCCGCTGGAGAGGCTTGCAAATCCTCCTTAGGTGCAGAACGCAACCCCAATAAGTCCCATGGTAACTTGTCAACCCAATTTGTATCCATAAGTGACGCTCTGAGGGTCGCTTTCAATGACCTGTGAAAACGCTCATATAAACCGTTAGCCTGGGGGTTGTACGCAGTGGTGCGGTGGATCTTTACCCCTAGGCTGCGGGCCATCGACGACCAGAGTTCGGAAACAAATTGAGGACCCCTGTCTGACGTTATGTCCGACAGAACTCCAAAACGCGCTACCCAAGCTGTTAAAAACGCGCGCGACACTTCCTCCGCTCTGGTTGACGCCAGAGGGACCGCTTCCGGCCAACGCGTGGTGCGATCCACCATCGTCAAAAGATGTGTGTACCCCTGTGACGACGGAAGGGGGCCTACCAAGTCGACATGCACATGATCAAAGCGCTTAGCAGGAATGTGAAAAGGCTCCAGAGGAGCTCTAGTGTGCTTGTGTATTTTGGCTCGCTGACACGCTACGCAGGCTGTTGCCCATTCCTTGACCTGTCTGCGCAACCCTGGCCATACAAATTTCTCCCCCACCATTTTGACCGATGCGCACACCCCCGGGTGCGCCAGAGAATGGATCGAGTCAAAAACGTGGCGGCGCCACGCAGCTGGTACCACGGGGCGCGGCCATCCCGTGAAGACATCGCAGATTAGGGGGGGCATACCCATTTGCAGCACCCTGTGCTCCAGCCTTAACCCAGTTGGTCCAGACTGGAGCGCGCGCACGTCCGCATCGCTAACCTGCTCCGCGGCCATGGCTGCATAATGTAACCCCACGCGGACCGGGGCCGCGCACGCTCCCGCGTCGCTACCCTGGCCCGCGGCCATGGCTGCAGAATCTGCCCTCACGTGGTCTGGCGCCGGCACAGCACGCGAGAGGCAGCCTGCCACTACATTATGTTTACCTGCGACATGCTGGATATCGGTGGTGAACTCTGATATCGCGGCCAGCTGTCTTTACTGCCGGCCCGACCAAGGTTCCGAAATCTTGGCCATCACAAAAGTCAGCGGTTTGTGGTCCACGAACACGGTGAAACGGCGCCCTTCCAGCCAGAACTGGAAATGGCGGATGGCTAAGTGTAGGGCCAACAACTCCCTGTCGAACGCGTTGTATTTTTGCTCTCTATCGCGCAAGGTTTTGCTGAAAAACGCGAGCGGTTGCCAGGTCCCCGCTACCCACTGTTCAACGACCGCCCCTACCGCTAAATCGGACGCATCAGTGGTGAGGGCCATGCGGCTGTTGGAACTGGGTGTGCCAACAAAGCCGCGTTTGCCAGCGCTGTTTTGACTTGAGAGAATGCGCGCTCCCGCTCAGGAGACCATTCGATTTTATTTGTGGGATTTTGCTTTTTTAGTGCTGCGTACAATGGTTGCATGAGCCGCGCTGCACTTGGGAGGAAACGGTTATAAAAATTAACCATTCCCAAAAACTCCTGTAACGCTTTGACCGTTTGAGGTTGGGGAAAATTTGTTATTGCGCGCACTTTATCGGGGAGAGGGACCGCTCCTTCTGGCGAAACGCGATGCCCCAAAAAATCAATCTGCGCTACCCCAAATTGGCATTTCGCTGGGTTAATTATTAACCCGTGCTCTGCCAGCCTCCGGAAAACTGCCGTGAGGTGGTTTTCGTGTTCGTCTTCGGACGTGCTGGAAACTAAAATGTCATCCAAGTAGACGAACACGAAAGGGAGGTCGCGCAGCACCGCGTCCATCATGCGTTGGAACGTCTGCGCGGCCCCCTTGAGTCCAAAAGGCATGCGCAAAAACTCAAAAAGCCCAAAAGGAGTTATTACCGCTGTTTTGGGTATGTCCTCGGCGCGCACTGGAACCTGATGGTAGCCGCGCACTAAATCTATTTTAGAAAAAATGCGCGCTCCCACCAAATGAACCGAAAAATCTTGAATGTGTGGGATCGGGTAGCGGTCGTGTGCGGTGGCGTTATTCAACCTGCGGAAATCACTGCAAGGTCGCCACGAGCCATCAGACTTTGGGACCATGTGCAATGGTGAAGCCCAGGGGCTTTTCGAACGTCTGATGATGCCCAGTTTTTCCAGGTTGGCAAACTCCTCGCGCGCTATGGTCAGTTTAGCTGAGTCCAGGCGCCGAGCTTTTGCAAAAACGGGCGGCCCGGTGGTAGTGATATAATGCTCCACCCCATGTTTGGCTACTGTCGCCGAAAACGTTGGGGCTGTTAGTGCTGGTAACTGAGTGAGGATTGCGTGGAACTTACCACTCGCAGTAGTGACGTTGGCTTGTGCAGTTGGCGGTGCCACTCGTGCTGTGCAGGGAATAGAGTGAAAAGTGCATTAACTAGACGTCTATTAGCAAGATCAACCAATAAACCATGTGAGCACAGGAAATCAGCCCCTAACATGTTGAAACTGACTGCAGCTACCACAAAAGTCCACTCAAATGAACGACCCTGCAAAGACAGAAGCAGACTCCTCTCCCCGAAGGTCTTAATAGCTGAGCCGTTCGCTGCTGACACTGACACCCGGGGAACTTTGGACAGCATCAGCCGGTCCGCGTAGGAAGGCATGATGAAGCTCATCTGGGAGCCTGTATCCACGAGGAATCGTTTCCCCGAACGTGCATCCGTCAGGTAAAGCAGCTTGTTCTCTTCCCCGAGGGCCGCAGCCGCTACCGACCCTCGGTCTTGGCATTTCCCGAACGCTTGAAGTGGCACGGCGGGAGGTACTTGTGTGCCCTCTCTGCAAAACGGCAATGATAGAAGCACATGACGTCGCCCGCTCCGTGTCGCTTGGTGCTGACTGCTGCCGTCGTCGGCGCGTCTGGTGCTGCAACCACTGGCCCCATGCCGTCTCCGGGCGTCGCTCCTAGCTCCGCTGCTGCAGCCGAAACTGCGCTCCACTTGTGGGTGTCGACGAGTCGCTGCGACTCCTTGCTCAGCCCGTGGTAGTCTCGCTTGGCCAACCGGGGTGAATCTGCCAGGGTAACTCTCACCGCTGGCGGCAAGGTCCGGAGGAAAAGGTGGGCGAAGATAAATTCGCAGTCCTCGGAGTCTTTCAGCCTCAGCATTTTGACCATCAGGTCCACGGGTCTGTCGTTCTCCGACTCCGTCAACGCCAGGAGCCCCTCTGCTCGCTGTTGCACGGAGGGGGTGAAATGACTGATAAGCGCAGCTTTCAAGGCGCCGTATTTGTCGCTGTCCGGTGGGTGGTTGACCAGATCTTCCACCCTCTGAACTGTGTGGCTGTCCAGCTTCGCCACAACATGGTAGAATCTCGTGTCGTCCTTCGAGATTCTCCGGAGGTTGAACTGCGCCTCGACCGCGCTAAACCAGGAGCGTGGGCTATGCTGCCAGAAGTCAGGCAGCCGGAGTGTGGAGGCAGCCATCAGGCTGGCTTCTGCCGAGCTCCGCTCGGGAGAATTATTTCTGCTCATTCTGAGTCGTAAGGTCACCAGTGTGGAGAATGTGTTCAAGGATGAGGATGAGTTTGTTCCTCAGATTCAGCTTTATTCATAGAGCACATCTCCAACAAATCTCAAAGCAAATCAAGAGGAAGTTTTCATCTCACATCAGGGGTTTTATACCCCGGGCACGAAACAGCAGTCACATGGTGTTTAATCAAACATACAGTCACATGGTACTTAATCTCAACCACAAAGTAACCCCTTTGATCTCACGCCATTGTCCTCTAGTCTCTGTGGCCCGGAAATCTTCCCCAGTCCTCTCCCAGAAACAAAGGCCGAATCTCACACTCCTCTGCTGAATCCCAGAGTCTCAGTCCTCTTTGTTCCATGAGACGTGAAGCACACAATAAATATACAGCAACACATTTGTGGGGAATATGTAACCAACATATGCGCCACACTAGCAACTTTTTCTGGTGTAACTGGAGACTTTTGGAGACTCTGACATGTAAGTACACACAGTGCATCCGGAAAATATTCACAGTGCTTCACTTTTTCCACATTTTGTTATATTACAACCTTATTCCAAAATGGATTAAATTTATTTTTCCTCAAAATTCTACGCACAATACCCCATAATGACAATGTGAAAAAAGTTTGGGTTTTTTTAGATTTTTGCAGATTTATTAAAAAAAAAAAAACTAGGGAATCGCATGTACATAAGTATTCACAGCCTTTGCTCAATACTTTGTTGATGCATCTTTGGCAGCAATTACAGCCTCGTCTTTTTGAATATGATGCCACAAGCTTGGCACACCTATCTTTGGGTAGTTTCACCCATTCCTCTTTGCAGCACCTCTCAAGCTCCACCAGGTTGGTTGCAGATTTGTGCCTGAATGGCAATCCTGTCTCAGAGGTCTGCAGGCAATTCTTTTGACTTCATGCTTGGTTTGTGCTCTGACATGCACTGTCAACTGTGGGACCTTATGTAGACAGGTGTGTGCCTTTCCAAATCATGTCCAATCAATTAAATTTACCACAGGTGGACTCCAATTAAGCTGTAGAAACAGCTCAATGATGATCAGTGGAAACAGGATGCACCTGAGCTCAAGTTTGAGCTTCATGGCAAAGGCTATGAATACTTACTGTATGTACACGTGATTTCTTAGCTTTTTACTTTTAATAAATTTGCAAAAATCTCAAAAAACGTTTTTCACATTGTTATTATGGGGTATTGTGTGTAGAATTTTGAGGAAAAAATGAATTTAATCCATTTTGGAATAAGGCTATAACAAAATATGGAAAAAGTGAAGCGCAGTGAATACTTTCCGAATGCACTGAACTGTTCTTACTCTTCTCAACGAGTAGCGAGTGATGCCGTGGGTCCCTCCCCTGTCCCAAAGCACTCAAAGGTGGCCCAGTTCGCAAGCAGCAGTCCCTCTCAGCTGCAGTCACAGCAGGAGGTGTTCACCCATCTGCATCCAGACTGCAAATCTATGGCACATGTGCAAAGCCGCTACTGGCTGATCATCATGAATGCTGTAAAATTTTCTTTAAAAAAACCTAAGTAACTCCACCAGAGTACCTCGTTTTGGTCACTTTTGCCAGTCCCAAGAATGGATAAAGGAGGAGGAGGGTTGGAATTGTGACAATAAAAAAAACAAGAATCGCCAGAAGTTCATTTGTAGTTCCAAACATATTTAGGCTGTTTTTACTCACTTTTTGTCTTCCCCACAATATTATTCCTTTGTCCTACAGCATCTGTTACAATTACATACACAGGGTCAAATATGCAAATTAAGTGATGACGTCATTTAGCAACTTCTAGTGATTTTTAGGACAGCCAATACCTACTTTCCTTATTGAGGAGTTGGCAGCACTGGTCCTTCCATCTGTACATTGTGAGATAGGACCTTGGTGCAGGTACAGCCGTGGACAAAATTGTTGGTACCCCTCTGTTAATGAAAGAAAAACCCACAATGGTCACAGAAATAACTTGAATCTGACAAAAGTGGTAATAAATAAAAATTCTATGAAAATTAAAAATGAAAATCAGACAGTGCTTTTGAATTATGGTTCAACAGAATTATTTTAAAAAACAAACTCATGAAACAGGCCTGGACAAAAATGATGGTACCCCTAGAAAAGATTGAAAATAATGTGACCATAGGGACATGTTCAACCAAAATGTGTCCTCTAATTAACATCACAGGTGTCTACAAACTTGTAATCAGTCAGTCAGCCTATTTTAAAGGGTGACAAGTAGTCACTGTGCTGTTTGGTGACATGGTGTGTACAACACTAAACATGGACCAGAGGAAGCAAAGGAGAGAGTTGTCTCAGGAGATTAGAAAGAAAATTTAGACAAGCATGTTAAAGGTAAAGGCTATAAGACCATCTCCAAGCAGCTTGATGTTCCTGTGACTACAGTTGCACATATTATTCAGAAATTTAAGCTCCACGGGACTGTAGCCAACCTCCCTGGACGTAGCTGCAGGAGGAGACGGATAATACGAATGGTAACAAAAGAGCCCAGAACAACCTCTAAACACATTCATGGTGAACTCCAAGGTCAAGGTACATCAGTGTCAGATCGCACCATCTGTCGTTGTTTGAGCCAAAGTGGACTTCATGGGAGACGACCAAGGAGGACACCACTGTTGAAAACAAATCATAAAAAAGCCAGACTGGAATTTGCTAAACTGCATGTTGACAAGCCACAAAGATTCTGGGGGAATGTCCTATGAACAGACGAGACAAAACTGGAACTTTTTAGCAAGGCACATCAGCTCTATGTTCACAGACGCAAAAATTAAGCATACCAAGAAAAGAACACTGTCCTTACTGTGAAACATGGAGGAGGTTCTGTTATGTTGTAGGGCTGCTTTGCTGCATCTGGAACAGGGTGTCTTGAATCTGTGCAGGGTACAATGAAATCTCAAGACTATCAAGGTATTCTAGAGAGAAATGTGCTGCCCAGTGTCAGACAGCTTGGTCTCAGTCACAGGTCATGGGTCTTGCAACAGGATAGTGACCCAAAACACACAGCTAAAAACACCCAAGAATGGCTAAGAGCGAAACATTGGACTATTCTAAAGTGGCCTTCTATGAGCCCTGATCTAAATCCTATTGAACATCTGTGGAAGGAGCTGAAACATGCCGTCTGGAGTTGGCACCCCTCAAACCTGAGACAACTGGAGCAGTTTGCACATGAGAAGTGGGCCAAAATACCTGCTGAGAGGTGCAGAAGTCTCACTGACAGTTACAGAAATCGTTTGATTGCAGTGATTGCCTCAAAAGGTTGTGCAACAAAATATTAAGTTAAGGGTACCATCATTTTTGTCCAGGCCTGTTTCATGAGTTTGTTTTTTAAAATAATTCTGCTGAACCACAATTCAAAAGCATTGTCTGATTTTCATTGGTTATTTTTCATAGAATTTTTATTTATTACCACTTTTGTCAGATTCAAGTTATTTCTGTGACCATTGTGGGTTTTTCTTTCATTAACAGAGGGGTACCAACAATTTTGCCCACGTGTGTATGCGCCCATGGATCACTTTCAAAATATAATGGGTTCATTCATAACCCAAGGGCCACATCTGGAGAAAATTTAATCAAAATCTGTTGCCTAGTTTTTGTATAATTCTGCTACCACATTGTGAGAAGATAGGTCCTTGATGGAGGTATGTGCTCATGGATCACCTCCAAATTCTAACAGGTTCACCTGTAGCCCAAGAGCCACATCTGGTGAAAATTTCATACAAATCTGTCTGATAGTTTTTGTGTAATCCTGTTAACAGACAAATAGACAAACAAACCACCGATCACATTACCACCTCAGCAAGGTAAATATGCACTACTCAAGTAGATTTTTTGTACTAGATCCTTTGTACTAGATCCTTTCTGGGCAGCACGGTGGCGGAGTGGTTAGCACTGCGACAGCACAGCAACTCACCCTTAGCCAGGGGATCCTGGACTCGATCCCAGCCGCCGACCAACAGTGATCTGTGAGGAGTTTGCATATTCTCCCCGTGTCTGCGTGGGTTTACTCCGGGATTACTCTGGTTTCCTCCCACATGCCAAAAACATGCAAGTTAGGTTAATTGGCATCAAAAAACTGGGGATTCTAAATTGTCCTTAGGTATGACTGTGAGAGTGAATGGTTGTCTGTCTCTCTGTGTTGGCCCTGCGATGGACTGGCGATCTGTTCAGGGTGTACCCTAGCCCTCGCCCAAAGATGCTGGGATAGGCTCCACCCCCCCCACCCCCCCTCGACCCGAAAAGGATTAAGCCGAAGAAGATGGATGAATGGATGGATGGATGGATCCTTTCTTAGTCTTACTCAAGTAGCCCATTTATTTTAGTGGCTACTGATTACTTGTGTAAATAATGTCAAAAAGTAACTCTGCTTTTACTTCACTACATTTCCGGATATTGTACCCACCTCTGGTAAAAAGTTAATTGTCTAGAAGAGGTTCCTCCAGCTCATCTTTTCCATGACAGGCCTACTGAGAGGCCATTAGCATCCTACCTACCTCACCTGTGGTGGTTTCTATAGAAACATGAGGGTGGAAGTTGCTGCTGCACTCACCTTTGAGCCTCGGTAAACAGGAGGAAGTTCCCTGGTGGGCAAAATACAACCCAGTCCACTGAACTGCGGAGGCTGTTTGGAGATAAAAGATGATCAGTTGTTGGCAGAAGGACATTTGACTTTCAGATAGAAGGGGAGCCTATTAGGCGGATATACTGTACACACTGAAGGCTGGGAGGTGGCAGAGATAGGAGTGGGCATGTTCTTGAGCAACGATTCTCCCCGGAGGTCATCCAGCATCCCCATTAACATTAACCTGCATGGTGCACGCAGGCGGCAGACACGGTAAGAGTAGGTGATCGACTGGGCCAGGCAGCGAGACCTCTGAAAATGCTGCTGGGAGTTCATTATGATGGAAAATAACTGCTGAATTTAAACAGAGCTTCACATTATATACTCTGCAGGGGCCTTTTGGGGCTGTATACAAAATTCATGTATCAGTCTGATGGGTATGCCTGGACTGGGATCGATTACTGTTGCTTTGTGTGTTTTTCTATACATGATTACTGTTATTAGTCTGTGAGGAAAATATGTCTTTTGTGGTTCCAAATGAAGAAATACCCCTGAAGTTATTATTTTGAATGTAAGTGATATGTGCTCATGTTTACGATGATATACTGTACATGGTAATGTTAAAGAAAAGCAACATTTTTTCAGCAAAGTGATAAGATTAACCAAAATCAGCAAAAGTTATCCAAAACATTTACAGTGCTGTGAAAAAGTATTTGCCCCCTTCCTGATTTCTTATATTTTTGCATATTTGTTCAGAATCAGAATCAGCTTTATTGGCCAAGTATGCACAACACATACAAGGAATTTGACTTTGGCTAAAAACTTGCTCTCGTTGTTCAGGTGGAGGATTTAAATAAGATTTAAATAAGGATTCAATGACAACAGAGTATGTACAGTAAATTACAGTCTGTCCACGTTTCTATAAAAGGATGCAAATATATACAGGAATATATGCAGTTACTTACTCAGACTATCCACACTTTGCAGAAATATATGAAAAAATATACAGTCACACAGTATTTCAATGTGAACTCAGATTCAGTGATAGTTACACCTAAATGTTTCAGATCAGCAAACAAATTTTAATATTACACAAAGACAACCTGAGTAAATATAAAATGCAGCTTTTACATGATGATTTCATTTATTAAGGGAAAAAAAAGCTATCCAAACCTACCTGACCCTATGTGAAAAAGTAATTGCCTCCTAACTGCCCCCTGAACCTAATAACTGGTTGTGCCACCATTGGTGCCAACAACTGGCAGTAGTTATTAGCCATGTTTACATGGACACAAGTAACCGGATTAAAAGCCTGATTGGAATAAAAATGCTTCATGTAAACACACCAATCTGAATAGTCTGACCCGATCATGCTCATTCGGATCAAAATTTCGTTCCAGTTGAGACGGGTGGGTTATGCCGATTGTTAATCCGAATGGTTCGCATATAAACACTTATTCTGAAGGTTGGGCAGAAAATATGTTTACTGCATATGTCTGTACATCAGCCACATGCCGACGTGACGTATTTCCGCCTTTACAGCTGCGGGCGGAAAACATAGCAGGAGTAAAACAAAACTGGCCTGTATCATCCTGCTGTCTCCCTCTGTTCGTCATATGCAGAAGTATGTACTTGTAGCTTCATTACAGAGACCAGCAGAAGCAAAAGTACAGTCTAAATAACACAATATAGGTCCATTTCAAAAAGAGAAAGACACAAAATGGGGCTTGTTTACACCGGAAGTTGCTTCTTCTACTATTTTCTTAATGTTGAAATGTCGATGTGCGCATGTCAAAATGATTTAGTCTGTTCAAACGTGACACATAGAAACGCACATCCTAATCGGATCAACTTTTTCAGAATTCATGTAAACAGTAAAGTTCTGATCTGAATTATAATCAGATTGAAGAAATTTTGCCCATGTAACCGTGGCTATATGTCTTTTACATCGCTGTTGAGGAATTTTGATGCACTCTTCTGTGCAGAATTGTTTAAATTCAGTCACATTGGAGGGCTTCATGAACTGATGGCCGGACACTCTCCTTCAGGATTTTTTGGTAGAGAGCAGAATTCATGGTTCTGTCAATTATGGCAAGTTGTCCAGGTCCTGAAGCAGCAAAGCAGCCCCAGACCATGACATTACCACCACCATGTTTGACTGTTGATACGATGATTTTTTTTTATGAAATCCTGTGTTAGTTTTATGCCAGATAAAACAGGACACATGTCTTCCAAAAAGTTCAACTTTTGTCTCGTCAGTCCCCAGAATATTTTCTCAAAAGTCTTGAGGATCATCTAGATGTTTTCTGGCAAATGTGAGACGAGTCTTTGTGTTCTTTTTGTCCAGCAGCAGTTTTTGTCTTGGAACGCTTCCATGGATGTCATTTTTGCCCAGTCTCTTTCTTATTGTTCTATCATATACCAGTGTCCAAACTGAAGCAAGTGAGGCCTGCAGTTCTTTAGATGTTGTTCCGGGTTTTTGTTTCTTATCTGATCTTGAATTTCTTTAGATCACAGTGGGATGTGTTGCTTTTTTAGATCTTTTAGCCTACTTCAGGTTGTCAGACAGGTTCTATTTAAGTGATTTCTTGATTCAACAAGTCTGGTAGTAATCAGGCTTGGGTGTAGCTATTAAAACTGAACTCAGTTTTCAAAAAAATGTGGTTAATCACAGTTAATTCATGATGTAACAAGAGGGGCAATTACTTTTTCACATAAGGCCATGATGAAACAGAGGAAATCCTTGGATCAGGTAGTTAGATGGTCCAGTCGTTTGCTTGGTGAGTCACAGCTGAGCCTGACATCCCTGTACACCAGACAAGTACAGAGGATGGCTACCTCCATTTTAAATGATGACTCCCACCCTTTGCACTGCAACTTTCAGCTTCTTCCCTCCAGACGGAGGTTTGCTGTCCCAAAAAGTAAAACCCAGCGCTACAAAAACAGCTTTGTTCCTGCTGCTGTCAAAGAGTTGAACAAGCTATAAAAATATATTGTACATATTTTATATTTACTTATTTTGTATGATGTCACTTGGGTTCTAAATATTTTATTGGGTTTTAGACCTTTGAGTTTTTTAACCTCTGACTAGTTTAGTTTCTAATAGATTTCTAATTTCTAATAAAGTATAATTTCTAATAAAGTTAAAAACTAGTTAGTTTTTAACTTTTAACTTTAATATGACCCTTCTCTCTTACCTCTGGTTTCTCCCTCATCTCTTTGTCTTTTTATACCCTGTTTGATGGAGCCTTGAGTACTTTTATCATGTTTATAGTCAGCTTCATGTGTGCCTGTGTTTGTGTCTATGTTGAATGTAATTAGTGGCTTGTAAATATGGATGTCACCAGACTGCAAAACAAATCTACCTACGGGTACAAATAAAGGAACCTGAACCTGAACCTGAACCTGAACCTGAACCTGAACCTGAAGGCCAGGAAGGTTTGGATATTTTTTTCCTTTAAAGGATGGCTACCTCCATTTTAAATGATGACTCCCACCCTTTGCACTGCAACTTTCAGCTTCTTCCCTCCAGACGGAGGTTTGCTGTCCCAAAAAGTAAAACCCAGCGCTACAAAAACAGCTTTGTTCCTGCTGCTGTCAAAGAGTTGAACAAGCTATAAAAATATATTGTACATATTTTATATTTACTTATTTTGTATGATGTCACTTGGGTTCTAAATATTTTATTGAGTTTTAGACCTTTGAGTTTTTTAACCTCTGACTAGTTTAGTTTCTAATAGATTTCTAATTTCTAATAAAGTATAATTTCTAATAAAGTTAAAAACTAGTTAGTTTTTAACTTTTAACTTTAATATGACCCTTCTCTCTTACCTCTGGTTTCTCCCTCATCTCTTTGTCTTTTTATACCCTGTTTGATGGAGCCTTGAGTACTTTTATCATGTTTATAGTCAGCTTCATGTGTGCCTGTGTTTGTGTCTATGTTGAATGTAATTAGTGGCTTGTAAATATGGATGTCACCAGACTGCAAAACAAATCTACCTACGGGTACAAATAAAGGAACCTGAACCTGAACCTGAACCTGAACCTGAACCTGAACCTGAAGGCCAGGAAGGTTTGGATATTTTTTTCCTTTAATAAATGAAATCATCATTTGAAAACTACATTTTGTATTTATTCAGGTTATCTTTGTCTGATATTAAAATTTGTTTGATGATCTGAAACATTTAAGTGTGACAAATGTGCAAAAATCTAAGAAATCAGGAAGGGGGAAAATACTTTTTCACAGCGCTGTCATGCATTTTAAAGGCTGAGTTGTCACAGCAGTCTAGCTACACTTCTGTCAGTGTAGAAGAATAACTGAACCTGGACTCTCTTCTACAACCCCAATTCCAGTGTGAAGTTGCAACATTGTGTAAAACATAAATAATACACTACGAAAACAAGATATTTAATGTTCAAACTGATAAACTGTATCGGGTTTTTTGCAAATATTCACTCATTTTGAATTCAATGTCTGCAACACATTCCAAAAAAGCTGGGACAGAAGCAAAGAAAGACTGAGAAAGTTGAGGAATACTCAAAAACACCTTTCTGGAACATTCCACAGGCGAACAGATTAATTGGAAACAGGTGAGTGTCATGATTGGCTATAGAGGGGTTGCACCGACGTCACACGGGTCACGGGTCTTTTGTTCACTGCGCCATTTTGGACGGCAATGAACAGTCAAATCACCAACAGCAAGCGTGAGTGAGTGTAATCAACGAGATAAATGTCTACACACAAATCAACACCGTGGTCCAACAATGAGGTGCAGACTTTTCTGTGGTTGGCAGCTGATTAAAGAAATCCAGAAGGAGCTGGACGGAGCGACCTGAAAAGAATTCACAGCCATCGACCGGCGAAGGCAGACGGAGGCAGAGTGGCGTCGACCCGACCACAGCATCATCATTGTTGAAATCAGTGATAGAGGATGGTGAGTGATGTGATATTATGCATCTTTGCCATTATTTATCCCAGGGAAAGCTCACTTTGAACAAACAACACTGTTGTCTCCTGTATGCAGACAATGAGCTAGCTAGTTAGCCATCAATGCTAACTCTGTGCTCTGCTTGTATTTTGCACTTGTGTTGACAACATCTGATGAAATAAGTTAGTGTTAACCTTGGTTAAAAAGTAGTTTTTAACATGTTGCACTTTCGTGCTGTGCATGTACTTAAGTTGTGTGTGTATTTTCATTCTAGAGTCCGACCGCAGGCTGAAGATCTGCTGAACTGGGACCAGCAGCACATCCAGTTGCTTCTCAGTGAGGCAAGAGAGCATGAAATGGGAACAAGTCAAGTGGACCCCTGACCAAGTGAGCACCCCATGTGAGCACCCCAAGTGGACCCCGGGGTCCAATCTGTACATGTACAAGAACATTTTCAATCCAGTGATTTACAAACTGATTCAGAGCTTTCTAAAGCCTCATTCAGAACATTATAGTCCCACATACCTATTCTGTGGGCAGCCATCGGTGACAAGCAGCAGCGGTGGAGAAGAAAAGTCTTTTGAAAGCAGAAACAGAGCCAAAACCTTCTCCGGGTCAGCTTAGTTGTCATCTTACATATATATATATACAGTATTTTTTTTTTTTTACACTTCTTGGTGACCAGGAAAAGTCTTTCCAACAGTTTTACACAAATTCTTGTTGTTCTCCTTCTTTGCATTTACAAATCACTGAATTGAGAATGTTCTTGTACATGTACAGATTGGATCCTGGGGTTCACTTGGGGTGCTCACTTGGGAGTGCTCACTTGATCAGGGGTCCACTTGACCTGTATCCTATGAAGCTACCTTGCGAATGGAGGAGATGGTTTAGAATGCTGCCTTCAAGCAAACGTTCCTTGGTGTACTGGGCCACTTTGAAAGTGGCCAGTGTGTGTGACCCACTGAGTTATTTTTTACATTTTAAAATTTGAATTTTGCACATTCTAAATAAACCTGGATTTTGCTGGTGATTGTAATAAACAATTTAGTGATTTATGTGTTTGATATTTTCTATTTGTCTGTTAAGACACCGGTGGGAAGAGTCAACAGTACAAACCAAACATTTATCAATGACGTTGAAAATAATGGCTCATTTTTAAGAAAAAGTAACCAAAAACAATTATTTTTTTTACTGAAGACTGTATTGTTGGCTGTGCCAGTGCAGATGACACTGCACACTTTAGTGATAATACCAGTATATGTAGGAATTCTGGGCCATATTAGCATCTGTATTTCCTAACAATGAGTTAGGGTTTAATGGGATTTAACATGTTTTAACATAAACTACTTTATGGCTCATCATTCTGTTGACGGACTTACACCAAACCAAAAGTGACTTCTCAAACTGTTGGATTATTATTAGACAGCTTTTCCAATCTTTTTAGCATTTAATTTATGTCACTAAATTTTGGTAACCTTTACAAACAAACAAAACAAACAAAAGTGGAGACACATTTGCAAAAGGCACAAAAGTTTACTGTAAAAATTCCTAGTGCAATACAAAAGGAGTACATAGTACATTAGTCACACATAGAATATATATTTATACAGTATGTACATGTATATATCCAGTAAATGCATGTATTTTCCATGTAACCTTGTGGCTGCATTATTTTAATTGCTTTTAATCCTAGATGAAGTTTGTTTTGGGTTAAAAATGTATCATAATTGTTAAATATATTTTATTATACCTAACTCAGTACTGTTTACCTGTTGAAATATATATTTTATGGCTAATATAACCCCATAACTATAATATGGTACCTGGCGATCAATTTTTGGTAGCTGATCACTGCTGGCCACAACACCACTGGCTGGAACAGGTACATCCCATGATGTCTCAATAGTTTCTCCATGATTTTCACACAGATCAGAGCAATTTGTAACACAGGAAGCTAAACGTTTCTACAGACATTCTTAAGTTCTGCAACCACTGCGGTTTGTGAAGCTGGGGTGACATCCCACCACTGGGAGGCTTGGTTTGAATGCCCAGACCGACAGTTTGAAACAATAATTTTGGCACAAGAGAGCCATCTGAAACACACACACAGCATACATATTTTAATACCTAATAGCGATAACTTGCCGTGATTACAATGCAGTACAGGGGACGACTTAGTGCTTAACTAGCATTAGCAATCTTTAGCTTACCCTCAGATGTGATCTAGTTCGTATCCTCACATCTTCGGCTTATACTGCTCCATGGCTTCCTGAACTCTCCAGTACTTTTCCAGAGTGTTTCGTCTTGCCACCTGTAGCCTTCTCTGGCTCTCCTGATTATACAGTTCAACAAAAGTTATCCAAAATGGGTGATGGCTGAAGCCGCGGCTTATATTGCCCACCCATATTCCATCCAAGAATTCAAAAGAAAAACAAAACAAGAGCGATTACAATTCAGAACAAAGCTAAGACAAAATTTTTGCCTTTACTCTGACAAAAAGCCAGTGAGCAGCAGGCTTACCTCGATATCAATCTTGTGTTTTGCTTGTCACATACAAACAATGTCATGGGAGTGTCGAGCCGCCTTGCTGTAAAGATCTCACTCACTTAAGGTGGTCTTCAGTCGTAATGGAAAACGAACAACACCGTGGCGAGTCGGGCTGAGTATGTGCTAGTGGAATTATTATTATTCTCAACACAGGGTCAACGCTATTTGCCGTCCAAAATGGCAGACAAACAATGCGGCACGTGACCACTGACATCACATGCAACCTCTCTATAAAAGGAGCATCCCTGAAAGGTTCAGTCATTCTCAAGCAAAGATGGGGTGAGGTTCACCACTTTGTGAACAACTGTGTGGCCAAATAGTCCGACAGTTTAAGAACGTTTCTCGATGTACAGTTGCAAGGAATTTAGAGATTTCATCATCTACAGTTCATGATGTCATCAAAAGGTTTAGAGAATCTGGAGAAATTTCTGCATGTAGACAGCAGGGGCAAAAACCAACATTGAATGCCTGTGACCTTTGATCCCTCAGGCGGCACTGCTTTAAAAACCGACAACATTCTGTAAAGGATATTGCCACATGAGCTCAGGAACCATTGTCAGTTAACACAGTTTGTTGCTCCATCTACAATTGCAAGTTAAAACGATCATGCAAAACAAAAGCTATATAGCAACAACACCCAGAAACACCACCAGTTGCTCTGGGCCCAAGCTTATCTGAGGTGGTCTGAGACAAAGTGGAAAAGTGTGTTGTGGTCTGAGGGGTCCACATTTCAAATTGTTTTTGGAAATCATCAATGTTGTGTCCTCCAGGCTAAAGCGAAAAAGGACGATCCAGATCATTATCTGAGCAAAATTGAAAAGCCAGCATCTGTGATGGTATTGGGGGGGGGGGGGGTGGAGCAACATACAGTATGCTGCCATCCAAGCAATGTCTCTTTCAGGGACATCCCTGTTTATTTCAGCAAGACAATGCCAAGCCAAATTCTGCACATGTTACAACAGTGTGGCTCCATAAAAGAGTGTGGATACTAGAATAGCCTGCCTGCAGTCCAGACCTGTCTCCCATTGAAAATGTGTGGTGTATTATGAAGTGCAAACTGTGACAACGGAAATTTCAGACTGTTGAGCAGCTAAAGTTGTACATGTAAAAATTAATTTTGGACAGTTAGCAGAATCTTTTCAGTTAACCAACCAATAATTACAGAAGAAATACTATTTATCAGTTTATCTTTTTATTGAAACACGCAGGGAGTCAAACACAGCCGTGGGTCTCAGCAGCAAAACCTGGTTAAGACCCAGAACAAAGGAACCCCCCCCCCCCACATATAGCTTAGAGTGCCCAGGTTGCTGGGTGTTCCCTGCAACTTTCCAACAATATGTGTCCATTGTCCAAACTGCTTCAAACCAGTCATCTCAACATTATCTTCTCCAAATGTCTCCTCCTTTATGGCCTGCATCCTGTTGTTTTGGATCTAGTCGGGACTCTTCAGCTTTGCGCAACCCCCCCCCCCCCCCCATGCTATAAAAATTAATTTGGGGCAGTTAGCGAATCTTTTCAGTCAACCAACCAATAATTACAGAAGAAATACTATTTCTCAGCTTAACTTTTATTGAACCATGCAGAGAGTCAGTGAACAAGGCTGTGGTTCCTTTCCAGCCCCCTCTCGTGGAAAGACCCAGAACAAAGAACAGCACAGCTACAAAAAGACTTACGGTTAGTGGGCGTTTCCCAGTAACTTTCCAATAATATGCTGGTCATTGTCCAAACTAGTTAGAACCGGTCCTTTCAGTGTCCAAATGGCTTCAGGTAGCATCTCAGCTCTTTATGACTTCCATCCTGTTGGTTCCTGTCTCTCCAGATGCCTCCTCTTTTCCCATGCCCATATATGAAAACAGGAACAGAGACTTTCCTGTGGAGCTTGTGTGGGTGTGTGTGTGTGGGTGTGGGTGTGTGTGTGTGTAAGCAACTGATGTGTGTGTGTGAATTGTGTATGTGTGGGTTTGACTTGTGTGTTGTGTGTGTGTGTGGGTGTATGTGTGGATCTAAAAGATATGTGTATGCAAGCACTTTGTGTAATATCTAATTAACTAATCTTCACTATTTATTTATTATTACAATTATTTCCTCTCTTGACTCCATTTTCATGGAGTCAATAACTACAGTATCTCACAGAAGTGAGTACACCCCTCACATTTTTGTAAATATTTTATTATATCTTTTCATGGGACAACACTGAAGATATAACACTTTGATACAATGTAAAGTAGTCAGTGTACAGCTTGTATAACAGTGTAAATTTGCTGTCCCCTCAAAATAACTCAATACACAGCCATTAATGTCTAAACCGTTGGCAACAAAAGTGAGTACACCCCGAAGTGAAAATGTCCAAATTGTGCTCAATTAGCCATTTTCCCTCCCCGTTGTCATATGACTCGTTAGTGTTTCAAGGTTTCAGGTGTGAATGGGGAGCAGGTGTGTTAAATTTGGTGTTATTGCTCTCACACTCTCTCATACTGGTCACTGGAAGTTCAATATGGCACCTCATAGCAAAGAACCCTCTGAGGATCTGAAAAAAGAATTGTTGCTCTACATAAAGATGGCCTAGGCTATAAGAAGATTGCCAACACCCTGAAACTGAGCTGCAGCACTGTGGCCAAGACCATACAACCGTTTAATAGGACAGGTTCCACTCAAAGCAGGCCTCACCATGGTCTACCAAAGAAGTTGAGTGTACATGCTCAGCGTCATATCCAGAGGTTGTCTTTTGAAAGTAGATGTACAGTATGAGTGCTGCCAGCATTGCTGCAGAGGTTGAAGGGGTGGGGGGTCAGCCTGTCAGTGCTCAGACCATACACCACACACTGCATCAAATTGGTCTACATGGCTGTCGTCCCAGAGGAAGCCCCTTTTAAAGATGATGCACAAGAAAGCCTGCAAACAGTTTGCTGAAGACAAGCAGACTAAGGACCTGGATTACTGGAACCATGTCCTGTGGTCTGGTGAGACCAACATAAACTTATTTGGTTCAAATGGTGTCAAGTGTGTGTGGCAGCAACCAGGTGAGGAGTACAAAGATAAGTGTGTCTTACCTGCAATCAAGCGTGGTGGTGGGAGTGTCATGGTTTGTGGCTGCATGAGTGCTGCCAGCACTGGGGAGCTGCAGTTCATTGAGGGAACTATGCACTGTAACATACTGAAGCAGAGCATGATCCCTTCCCTTTCGAAACTGGGCCGCAGGGCAGTATTCCAACATGATAACAACCCCAAACACACCTCCAAGACGACCACTGCCTTGCTAAAGAAACTGAGGGTAAAGGTGACAGCTAGAGATGAGACGAGGAAGAAATTTGAATCTGAATGCCTAGGAAAAAGTTCTAGGAAATTGTGGGACTCAGTTAAAGTTATGACAAAGATGACTCCATCTAAAACCTGCATTAATGTAATGAATGAGGAAGAAAAGGCAAACGAGTTGAATAATTTCTTTTGCAGATTTGAGACTAGAGATTTTTCTCATGAACAAAAAGCTGCTCTGGACGCTATATCAGTTTCAGACTCTGCAAAAATTATAGTTGACCAGCATGTTGTGGAAAGATTTTTCTCGCGTATGTTCCCCAGGAAGGCATCTGGACCAGACGGGATCTCTGGGCGCTTACTGAAGTCATGTAGTGAGGAGCTAGCAGAAGCCTGGAGTCCCATCTACCAGAAGTCTTTAGATACGTGTTCTGTCCCAGTAATTTGGAAAAGCTCTCTTATAATTCCTGTACCAAAAAAAGCAAGCTGCAAAGAGAATAATGACTATTGTCCTGTTGCACTGACCTCACTGGTAATGAAGTGCCTCGAGAAGATTGTCATTGACATTCTGAAAACTGATTTTGGAGGACTTTTGGATCCTCTGCAGTTTGCTTATAAAAATAATAGAAGTACAGAGGATGCCATTCTAACCTTTACTCATTTTGTGTTTAAACATTTGGAGGAGACAACCTCGTATGCGTGTCTTTTATTGGTTGATTTTAGTTCAGCTTTTAACACACTGCAGCCACACCTTTTAATTAAGAGGTTAAATGATTTTAAAGTGCATCCTGTCATTATTAAATGGTACCAGGTACCACTCATTTTTAACTTATCGTAAACAGCAAGTTAGTGTAAATGGAACTTTATCTAAATCCAGAACCCTCAGCACAGGAGCTCCCGAAGGCTGTGTTAGTTCACCATTTTTGTTCACCTTGTACACTGATGAGTGCAGAAGTGTCTATCCAGGCAATCAAATTATTAAATTTTCTGATGACACTGCTATTTTATCACTACTTCAAAAGACTCATGATCTGTCAAGCTATTTTATAGAAATTCAGAGGTTTGTCAATTGGTGTGATGACAGTCATCTCATTTTGAATACTGATAAAACAAAGGAGATGGTGTTTGACCCTCGGGGAGTTGGTGACCACAGGCCTGTGGTCATCCACAACCACACTATAACACAGGTTAGTTCCTATAAATATTTGGGAGTATTTATTGACAATTCATTAACCTGGAGCACACATATTGATTACCTCTGTAGTAGACTACAACAGCGGCTGCATTTCTTGCGTAGATTAAGAATACATGGCGTTGATAAAAGGATTATGCTAATATTTTACCAGGCTGTGTTGGAGAGCTGTATTAGATATAGCATTACAGCTTGGTTTGGCAACCTCTCTGTGAAACTAAAGAACAGAGTGTTGTGTTTAATTCATACAGCATGGAAAATTATTGGAGTTAAAGAGTATTTACCCATGCAGATCTTACACAACCAGGCAGCCTGTAGACAAGCTCAAAAAATAATCAGTGACATGAGCCATGTACTAAACAATGAATATGTGCGGCTGCCCTCAGGGTGGAGATACAGAGTCCCCAAGTGCAGGTTCAATAGATATAAGAACTCATTTATCCCAACGTCAGTAAAACTTTTAAACTCAGATAAATAGGTCAGGGACACTTATAACTCCTGTTCTTAATGACTGCTGTTATATATATATATGTATGTATGTACTTGTATTATTTATTGGGTTTTATTTCATTTATTATGTACTACATCCATTGTGTATGTGTGGATTGTGTGGTTGCAGCACGGGTGTCAAGCCCAAGACAAATTTCCCCTTGAGGGACAATAAAGTTTATCTTATCTTATCTTATCTTATGATGGACTGGCCAAGCATGTCTCCAGACCTACACTACCGTTCAAAAGTTTGGGGTCACTTAGAAATTTCCTTATTTTTGAAAGAAAAACACTTTTTTTCAATGAAGATAACTTTAAACTAATCAGAAATACACTCTATACATTGCTAATGTGGTAAATGACTATTATAGCTGCAAATGTCTGGTTTTTGGTGCAATATCTACATAGGTGTATAGAGGCCCATTTCCAGCAACTATCACTCCAGTGTTCTAATGGTACAATGTGTTTGCTCATTGCGTCATAAGGCTAATGGATGATTAGAAAACTCTTGTGCAATCATGTTAGGTCTGCAATGCTGTAATTGCTGCAAATGGAGGATTCTTTGACGAAAGCAAAGTTTGAAGGAAAAAATTATTATTTCAAATGCAAATCATTATTTCTAACCTTGTTAATGTCTTGACTATATTTTCTATTCATTTTACAACTCATGGTGGTAAATAAGTGTGACTTTTCATGGAAAACATAAAATAATTGTCTGGGTGACCCCAAACTTTTGAACGGTAGTGTAAACCGTACTGAGTATCTGTGGGGCATCTTCAAATGGAAGGTGGAGGAGCGCAAGGTCTCTAACATCCACCAACTCCGTGATGTCGTCATGGAGGAGTGGAAGAGGATTCCAGTGGCAACCTGTGAAACTCTAGTGAACTCCATGCCCAAAAGAGTTAAAGCAGGGCTGGAAAGTAATGGTGGCCACACAAAATATTGACACTTTGGGCACAATTTGGATATTTTCACTTAGGGGTGTACTCACTTTTGTTCCCAGCAGTTTAGACATTAATGGCTGTGTGTTTTGTTTTGTTTTTTGAGGGAGCAGCAAATTTACAGTGTTATACAAGCTGTACACTGACTACTTTACATTGTATCAAAGTGTCATATCTTCAGTGTTGTCCAATGAAAAGATATAATAAAATATTTACAAAAATGTCAGGGGTGTACTCACTTTTGTGAGATACTGTATAATAAACAGGTATCAGACACCTGATGTTATTTTTGACTGTGATGACTGAAAAACCTGTAAGCAGTATATACTTTCATGAGTAATCATTGTAATGCAACTTCTTTTCAGTCTTCATTCTTTGAGCATTTATACAGGAAAAATTCTCACCTTATTTCTACAACCTTTGACAACCATAAAAATGAGTTATCACTTACAAACATTCAGTATTACAATTTCAATATCAAAAATGAAAATTTAAAAAACTTCCAATAAATGGATTTACACAATTTTCAGCTGTTGCATCATGCTTTAGTCATTATAGGCATATTGTCAATACCAACATTTTTTTTTAAACCTGACTGTCCTCATCACTTGAATCCTTGTCGCTCTCCTCCTACTGAGCTAATATGAGATACTGGTGTGCACCAGCAGCATGTACTGTTTTTTCAATAAGGTCTCTACAACAGGGAATGCAGCAACATCTTCCACACATAAAGATGGCAATTCTAATCATAAAGGATAATATTGTGTTTTTTAATCACCTGTCCACTGCACAAAGAAGGATTGTAGCCAGGCAGTGAAGACATCAGGTTCATACCCAGTATTTTGGCCAAACTCAGTCCTAAGAATATTCTTTCCAACCTCTGTCTGTCATGGTCCGAGCGCCGATCTCGTCCGTGCTCGGGCCATACATCTTCTCCTCCATTCTTTGACAGCAGAGTTACCTTCTGGCTCCCCGACCTCTTATTATGACAGCGCTCAGAGGAGCTTCCTGCTGTCAAAGCCGAACAGCTGTGCTGCATTCGTGGCTCATCAGTGGCCGGCATTTAAGCAGACATTGAATGCAGCCCAATGCGGCAGTCTCGTCAAACATCCCTTATCATTCCACGTCTTCTTATCGTTAATGAGCATCCCTCGTCCACGGTCTGGATCGTAAGTGAGCTTTGTGTTAGCCTTATGTTTTCCTTGCCTAGTGTTTTGTGCCTTAGCCCACCGTGGCTCATTACTTTGTTACTTTGTGTTATCCTTTACCCTTAATAAACATCATTGCAACTCATCGGTGACTTGTGGCGTCTTATGGTGGCTCGCGAGGGCCACCCATGACAGTAGACTGCCGCTAGGGCGCCTAAACGGAGGCGCCAAACTGAGACGCCGTTCCCGGTGAGTTTGCATAAGTGGACATTTGCTCTTTCCTATCTGGGTATTGCGTGCTGATAGAATGCCGTCGCGGAGGGGCCACGCTCGGAGTCGGGACTACGGGCTGGTGGCGGCTTTGGAATACGTGGACGAAACGCTCATCGCTGCCTCCCTCCTTGACTATCACAGCGATGTACGCTGGTACCTGGACCTTGCTGAGGATGTCCATAATCATCTCCCTCGCTACGCCGACCATCCTGAAGTCGACGTTAGGAGGGCCGACATCGCTGCACAGCGCGAGATTCTCTGTATGGTAGAGGAGGACTACGGTGAGAAGCAGAGGAGAAGGCATCCCCGCTCCCCGCTTTGGGATCCCATTCCTGTCCTCGATCCACCCCAGGAGTTCACACCACCCGGGGGTCGTCGAAGACGTCGGCGCCCCAGCCAAGATAAACCTCAGCAAGAACCCCGTCTGGATCCTGTTCTGGGTCGTCTGAGGAACTCTGCCTCCCAGCCAGCTGCTCCTTCAGCGTCACGTCAGGAGGGAATCCCAGCAGCCTCTCCCCCCGAGCCACCTGTTCCCACTGTCCTGTCAGCTTGTCGTGCCCGGATCGACTCGGCTGTCGTCCCATCCTCTGTGACGTCACCTCCAGCTGCAGAGAGAGTTCTGAGTCCTGCCCCGGCGAATCCCGTTCGTGGTCTGTCGCGAGCGGCCCCTCCTCATCCTTCCAGGGAGCCCTCTGTCACCATCTGGCAGGGAAAGGGAGGAGCAACGTCCCCTACAGCAGGCACCATCCTCCCTCCGGGAGACAGGCAAGTGCAAGTTCCCTCTTCTCCCCAAAGTTGTGATTTGTCTTGTCTGACTCCTGGGGGCGGAGTTCGGGGTTCACAGTCCCCCGAGCTCCCACCACCTGCTGTAGCCCTGATTATTAAACCTGCTGCCTCTGTGTCTCCCTCCGCTGAGCGGTCCTCGACGCCAGGCCAACGTCGCTGGATGAGGAGGGGGCCTGCGGCTCTGGAGAGCTTGGTTCCAGCCCCACAGCCATGTCATGGGCGGAGGAGGAGAGCGGACTGCAGCATGGACCCTGCGCCGACGACGAAGCGTCCCCGGGTCTCCACAGATGAGCGGGTCGAGGGTCCCCTGCCACCATGCCGTGCGGGTTGTCGGCGTGGACTTCAGTGCCGGAGGGTCCTCAGGCTGCAGAAACCATCATGCCAGCTGCGGAGCCCAACGTAGCTGAGTGGGAGCCGGAAGACGATCTCGTTTCGTCTGAGCCCGGATCGTCGGAGTCCTGGACAGCGGCAGAGCCCAAGTACAGGCAAGTGCTCTACCTTGTTTTTCTCCTCTCTATTCTGGAACACTTTTTTTTTTTTTTTTTTTTTTTTTTTTTTTTAATTATTTGTACCCGTAGGTAGACTTGGTTTGCAGTCTGGTGACAAGCCACCGGCTGCTGGTCGCTGCGTGCGCGAGCGCCCTAAACCTACATGTTTTTGGTATGCGGGAGGAAACCGGAGAAATCCCGGAGTAAACCCGCGCAACACGGGGAGAACATGCAAACTCCACACAGCTCACTGTTGGTCGGGGGCTGGGATCGAACCCACGATCTCATGATCCCCGCGATCCCCCGGCCGAGGGTAAAACTGTGCTGCCACAGTGCTAAACCACTGCGCCACCGTGCAGCCCATTTGCCTGTCTCTCGGAGAGACGAGCCAGGGGCAGCCATCCGCTGAGCCCGAACTCATCTCTCTGGGCTCTGTCGCTACCGGTGATCCTGATCCCGGTTCTTTTCTTTCTCCTGAGCCTTCTCCCAGGGTCACCGGTGTGGAGCTGGTTCCGATCGCTGTACTGGAGGTTCCGGGTTCGGGGTTGGAGGTTGGTACTGGAGCTGCGCCGACCCAGTCAGGGTCCGACGCGGGTGCAGCCGTGACCCATTTGGGGTCCATCGCGGGTGCAGCCGAGACGCAACTGGGGTCCATCGCGGGTGCAGCCGAGACCCAATCGGGGTCCATCGCGGGTGCAGCGCCAGTAGGATTCAAGGTCGGTAAGGGAGCTGGAGATCCCCTGCTACCTGACACTGGACGGGCTCGTCATCTTCTTCTCTCCCCTCATCCAAATCACCGCCCCTGCTCATCATCGCCAGGGGCCGTTGGGAGCCTTCTACGCTTGGCCCGGCTCTCCCACGTTTTTTCCCCACCAGGGAGGCCACCGCGGGCTGTTTTTCCACGGTTCTGGTGGCTGAGGGACTCGGGTCGGCCACCCAAGAAACTGTTTTGCCGGTTCGGCGCCTTGGGTCGGCCACCCGACATTCGGTGTTTGCTGCGGGGCGACCTGGTTCGGCCGCCAGAGATTTGGACTCTCCTGGCCTGGGACTGGGGTAGGCTGCCTGAACACGTTCTGATCCACTTATTCCCCTGTTGGCCTTGGGACGCAGGGAGACCACTGGAACTGTCCCCGTGGGTTTTTGGTCCCTGCCTGTCACCATTTCCCTGTACTGTCTGGGCTGAAGGTCATGCGGGGTGATAATCTTGTTCTATGTGCTGCCTGTGTTAATGTGGGTTTTTTTTTCTTCTGTCTTGGTCGTCCTGTGTGTTTTTGTACCTTTGGGGAATGTGGTGTTTTCTGTTATCTTGCCCTGTAATTGTTTTGTTCGTAGCCCGCCTTAATCTTGATTTTTGCTTTTGGGAATATTGTGTTTTCTGTTATCATGCCCTGTAATTGTTTCATTTGTGTCTGCCTTTTTTTTTTTTTTGCATTTGGGGACATCGTATTTTCTGTTTTCGTGCCCTGTGTGATTCATGTATTTGGGAGTTTTGTCTTTCTTTTTCTGGTCGTCTCCGTGCTCTGTTTTCATTATGTCTTTTGGTTTATGGCTGGGCCTCTCCCTCCTGGCCCGTTCCCCCATCCGCCCACCCTGGGGGGGTGGGGGGCTTGGGTGTCCCAGGGCGTTCAGAGCCCGCCCTCGGGGGGGAGGTACTGTCATGTCCGAGCGCCGATCTCGTCCGCGCTCGGGCCATACAGCTTCTCCACCAGGTTTGACAGCAGAGTTATCTTCTGGCTCCCCGACCTCTTATTGTGACAGCGCTCAGAGGAGCTTCCTGCTGTCAAAGCAGAACAGCTGTGCTGCATTTGCGGCTTATCAGTGGCCGGCATTTAAGCGGACGCTGAATGCAGCCCAATGCGGCAGTCTCGTCGAACATCCCTTATCATTCCACATCTTCTTATTGTTAACGAGCATCCTTCATCCACAGTCTGGATCGTAAATGAGCTTTGTGTTAGCCTTATGTTTTCCTTGCCTAGTGTTTTGTGCCTTAGCCCACCGTGGCTCATTACTTTATTACTTTGTGTTATCCTTTACCCTTAATAAACATCATTGCAACTCATCGGTGACTTGTGGCGTCTTATGGTGGCTCGCGAGGGCCACCCATGACACCGTCCAAGGAAATAGTACAAGTGTGATCTTTTGGCCAATGCTCCAATGTTTAAATTCAACTGGTATATTCGTTACCCAGACTGCATCATGTGGTTTGTATTCCAGGTCCCTCTTTCAATGCCTTGACTGTCTGACTTCTTTTTTCTTTTCTTTTCTTTTCTTTATTTATTTATGCAGGGACATGCACAATATACATTGACCTTAAAGAGGAAAGATGCATTGTACCAAGTTATAGCACAAGTGTTAATTTCCACTTGTAGTCCCTGGGCAGGCTGGTGTTAGCATTAAAAAGCAGACATTTGCTAAAACTACAAGTAAGCATTGATAAAAAACTAAGCATGATGATGATAAGCATGATGTATCTGGACTTAATCCAGATACATCATGATAGCATGGTCAGTCAGTCATACAGGGGCGCAGACACCTCCCAGTTAGAGGGCAGGTGTGAGTAGACCCTATGCCTACAGAGCCACCATCCTCCATTTAGTTCAGAAGTGTTGTTCTGCCCTGGCGCCATTGACACTGGAACTACAACTGCAGAGGATGGTTTGGAGGAACTGTTTGAAATGTTCTTAAGTCCTGAGCAGGAGAAATTTGTTTTGTTTGTCCTACTAGCAAGGAATTTTGCATATCCCCACCAATAGTTAGTTGTGAATACATGGCTGTGGTGATGTGGATCAGGTAACCAGTCATGTTCCAAATGTTAATTAAAATAGCTACTGAGCTGCACAATAACTGCATCAGGAGGACTACGACAAGGACAAGCATGAGGAACACACATATGAGCCAGTCATAAAACTGGAATCTATTTAATTCCCTGAGGGGTCTTTCATCGTTAGCCATTTTGAGTGCATTCTACCTGCAGTGGACTCTTAATTTCTTCACCAAGGTTTGAGACAATCAGGTCAGCTAAAATACCTGACTCCCTTTGTATCCCCAGACTTCATCCACAACAGCAACACTCTCTATGGCTTTACCCCTATAGCTTCTATAGTTTGTTTTGATAATACAGACGTGGACAAAATTGTTGGTACCCCTCTGTTAATGAAAGAAAAACCCACAATGGTCATAGAAATAACTTGAATCTGACAAAAGTGGTAATAAATAAAAATTCTATGAAAATTAACCAATGAAAATCAGACAATGCTTTTGAATTGTGATTCAACAGAATTACTTTAAAAAACAAACTCATGAAACAGGCCTGGACAAAAATGATGGTACCCTTAGCTTAATATTTTGTTGCACAACCTTTTGAGGCAATCACTGCAATCAAACGATTCCTGTAACTGTCAATGAGACTTCTGCACCTCTCAGCAGGTATTTTGGCCCACTCCTCATGAGCAAACTGCTCCAGTTGTCTCAGGTTTGAAGGGTGCCTTCTCCAGATGGCATGTTTCAGCTCCTTCCACAGATGTTCAATAGGATTTAGATCAGGGCTCATAGAAGGCCACTTTAGAATAGTACAATGTTTCACTCTTAGCCATTCTTGGGTGTTTTTAAGCTGTGTGTTTTGGGTCACTATCCTGTTGCAAGACCCATGACCTGCGACTGAGACCAAGCTGTCTGACACTGGGCAGCACATTTTTTTCTAGAATACCTTGATAGTCTTGAGATTTCATTGTACCCTGCACAGATTCAAGACACCCTGTGCCAGATGCAGCAAAGCAGCCCCACAACATAACAGAACCTCCTCCATGTTTCACAGTAGGGACAGTGTTCTTTTCTTGGTATGCTTCATTTTTGCATCTGTGAACGTAGCGCTGATGTGCCTTGCCAAAAAGTTCCAGTTTTGTCTCGTCTGTCCATAGGACATTCTCCCAGAAGCTTTGTGGCTTGTCAACATGCAGTTTGGCAAATTCCAGTCTGGCTTTTTTATGATTTGTTTTCAACAGTGGTGTCCGCCTTGGTCGTCTCCCATGAAGTCCACTTTGGCTCAAACAACGACAGATGGTGCATTCTGACACTGATGTACCTTGACCTTGGAGTTCACCATGAATGTGTTTAGAGGTTGTTCTGGGCTCTTTTTTTACCATTCGTATTATCCGTCTCCTCCTGCGGCCACGTCCAGGGAGGTTGGCTACAGTCCCGTGGATCTTAAATTTCTGAATAATATGTGCAACTGTAGTCACAGGAACATCAAGCTGCTCGGAGATGGTCTTATAGCCTTTACCTTTAACATGCTTGTTTATAATTTTCTTTTTAATCTCTTGAGACAACTCTCTCCTTTGCTTCCTCTGGTCCATGTTTAGTGTGGTACACACCATGTCAACAAACAGCACAGTGACTACTTGTCACCCTTTAAATAGGCCGTCTGACTGATTACAAGTTTGTAGACACCTGTGATGTTAATTAGAGGACACATCTTGGTTGAACATGTCCCTATGGTCACATTATTTTCAATCTTTTCTAGGGATACCATCATTTTTGTCCAGGCCTGTTTCATGAGTTTGTTTTTAAAATAATTCTGTTGAACCACGGTTCAAAAGCATTGTCTGATTTTCATTGGTTAATTTTCATAGAATTTTTATTTATTACCACTTCTGTCAGATTCAAGTTATTTCTGTGACCATTGTGGGTTTTTCTTTCATTAACAGAGGGGTACCAACAATTTTGTCCACGTCTGTGTATTCTCAACCTAGGATTTTCACAACAATGCACACCCTTTTATAATTAGGAATAAATCTACTTATTCTCTCCTCTACCCAGAATAAAGTTGAAACGCTTCACTCTTCAGTTGATTGGGGCAGCCTTGCTCTGTTGCCTCATTGCATCAAGCCCGCTATTGAGCAGGTGTGGGAGGACCTTTGTTCAGCTGTGCACGGACTTTAGAGCGGCGGCTCCCTTTCAGCCAGAGAGATACTAAGGTCCCCAAAATTGTTGGAAAAATTTCCTTTGAAGTTAACTTGGAAGCTCGATTTGGAGGTAAATTTATGAAAGAATGCAATTCTTATAGCTGACCACAAGACGGAGGCAGATCCTTCTGCACTGAAGGTGGAGGAGACACAGTGACGTCGCTTGAAGGTGGTCTAGCGGCCTCAGCTCCAAGATGGCTCCCAGGATTGACTCACCCTGGTGACTTTCAAAATGGTATTTGTACTGCTTAATCTGCACGTGTGCAGTTCTCATGTGTTGCTCCCCTGGGTAGCGGCCCAGGAGGAGGAAACGTGCATGTGGAAGTTAACTCTCCAACCTGTGATAGAGAATCGGCAGAACACGTTTCGTTATTTCACACAAGGAGTTTATTCTTCGTTCAAGTCATTCACATGACCAACATCAACTGACTAGTATTTACTATCAAAGTCCATAGTTTCTCTCTTATTGTCTGATCACATCACCATTAAACAAAACACAAGCATGTCCATTTATCACAATTTCCAATTTGACATTAACTGTATACTTAACATTCTTAACAAATTACTCTAACATGAAATGAATTATTGGTTTTATCTCCTTCCCATGTATATAGCTTTTAACTTGTTCAAATATTTATATTTTAAACAATAACCCATGAACTTACATTTACATTAATCATTTTAAGCACTGTCATAAATGTACAGCATGTGGTGTTATTCTTAACAATTCACTGACCTGGCCACTGTGTACCTAACACACTTACAATAGTATTCCTAGTATTCGGTAATACACCCGAAATATGCACACTTGGTGACAAATCAAACCAGTGAATGTCGTACTGTATGAAAATCGTTTCATAACTGTCTTTAAATAAAGTAAGCAAATGGTTCCTAACATGGGCAGATTTCACCGTTGTGGCACGTCCCATACACTCGATCATTAACATTAGCAGGTTAGCTTATACAACAACACATCAACTTTAACAGAAATACCCTTACAAACCCGCTTTTCGCCTCACACTTATCACAATATAATCTCGGACATCCTAGGACTCTTACAGTTTATATTGCACTCTTGAATTATTAGTATTTACCAACCTATGATAGAGAATCGGCAGAACACGTTTCGTTATTTCACACGAGTTTATTCTTCGTCCTCCAGTGCGTGAGTCTACTCTCTATCACTGTGCGACATGCGCCATCTATTGGTCGGCGTATGGAACTGCACTCAACTCACATAAGTTATAATGGAACCAGGTGGATTACAAATGCATTGTAGAAAAATAAACAATTAAAGAATAACATAAAATTGTAGGGGTGCCTGTTTTTTTTAAATTTTCTTATCCAAATGTCTGTTTCACCTCTTACATAACTATTAACTATTTCCAACCCTCTACACATGCAACAGGAATGCCACATGGCTGTTTCAGGCACATGTAAATGTGAACGCGCATCATGGCCACGAAGCCTGTTGAGCACAAACCACGCCGTGCTTTTTTTTCAAAGAAACTGGAGAGCTGTCTCCTTAAATTCAGTATTATTCATGCAAGAATAATCTTACAACTTTAACTTTGTGTACCATTCAGTACTGTTACTTCAGATAATCTTCTCTCAGTAATTCTTATCATGCTTAAAACACAATTTTTCAGTTCAACTCAGGTGAATGTGTGAATTTCCCCCTCCCCTTTGTGAATAAAGACACAGACTCGCCCCCATTTCCTGCACGGTGAAAGTGGTTAAATCATCTATATCTACTATGGGAAAAAGAGTTAGTAGATATTTACATCCCCCGGGATTTCGCCATATTTCCCAACCCACACATTTATCCCCTCAAGAGTCACAGAATGAACACAATATCAGCACACACAATATGGACAATATCTGCAGAGTTTGTTGTGCATTTGTGTGTCTTTCCCTGGCACTCAGTTTGCATACAGTATACTCTTTTCTCTTAGCTTAACTTTATGTAGAGGAATACTTTCATTGAGCCGCATCCGGTTATCAATACAAGAGGTATCATATAAAGTTCAGTCCTATACTGATTTTAACAAGCTATCTTTATTATTCTGGACAGTCGTTCACTACTGATATACAGTTAGGCCCAGAAATATTTGGACAGTGACACAATCTTCATGATTTGGGCTCTGCATGCCACCACATTGGATTTGAAATGAAACAACTACAACGGAATTGAAGTGCAGACTTTAAGGTTTAATTCAAGGGGTTGAACAAAAATATATGATTAAACACGTAGGAATTATAGCTATTTTTATACAAACGCTCCTCATTTCAGGGGCTCAAAAGTAATTGGACAAATAAACATAACCCTAAGTAAAATGTTACTTTTCAATATTTTGTTGAGAATACTTTGCAGGCAATGACTGCCTGAAGTCTGGAACCCATGGACATCACCAAACGCTGGGTTTCCTCCTTTGTGATGCTTTACCAGGCCATCACTGCAGCTGTCTTCAGTTGTTGCTTGTTTGTGGGTCTTTCTGCCTTAAGTTTTGTCTTGAGCAAGTGAAATGCATGCTCGATTGGGTTGGAGATCTGGTGATTGACTCGGCCATTGCAGAATATTCCACTTCTTTGCTTTAAAAAACTCTTGGGTTGCTTTTGCAGTATGTTTTGGATCATTGGTGAAGCGCCGTCCAATCAACTTTGCTGCATTTGGCTGAATCTGAGCAGAAAGTATATCCCTATACACTTCAGAATTCATCCGGCTGCTTCTGTCTTTTGTCACATCATCAATAAACACAAGTGACCCAGTGCCATTGGAAGCCATGCATGCCCATGCCATCACACTGCCTCCACCATGTTTTACAGAAGATGTAGTGCTTTGGATCATGAGCTGTTCCAATTCTTCTCCAAACTTTCTTCTTCCCATCATTCTGGTACAGGTTGATCTTAATCTCATCTGTCCAAAGAATGCTGTTCCAGAACTGGGCTGGCTTCTTCAGGTGTTTTTTGGCAGTCAATTCTGGCCTTTCTATTTTTGAGGCTGATTAATGGTTTGCACCTTGTGGTGAATCCTTTATATTTGCTCTCATGAAGTCTTCTCTTTATGGTAGACTTAGATACTGATACACCTACTTCCTGGAGAGTGTTCTTCACTTGAGTGGATGTTCAACTTTATTTATTTATTTATTTATTTATATAGCGCCATTTCACAACAACAGTCATCTCATAGCACTATCAACTGTAGGGAGGACCCCCACAGTTGCAGAAAGACCCCAGCAATCAGGCGATCCCCTGTGAGCAAGCACTTGGCGACGGTGGAGAGGAAAAACTCCCTTTTAACAGGAAGAAACCTCCAGCAGAACCAGGCTCAGGGAGGGGCAGTCATCTGCTGCGACTGGCTGGGGGGTGAGGGGACAGAGAAGAAGAAAAGAACAGACATGTAGAGAGCAAACAGCACGATGGGGACTCAATCTATGGGAGAGAACAAACAAATGTTAATGACCAGCAAAAAAAAAAATATTTCATAGAGAGTGAGGAAAGGAGTGAGGCCCAGTGCATTACTGGAGGTCCCCCGGCTGACTAAACCTATTAGCAGCATAACTAAGGGAGGGTTCAGAAACACATGATCCCTCCCTAATTGTAGGCTATATCAAAAAGGTAGGTTTTAGCCCTATTCTTAAAAATAGAGATCGAGTCTGACTCCCGAATCCAGATTGGCAGCTGATTCCACAGGAGAGGAGCTTGATAACTGAAGGCTCTGCCTCCCATTGTACTTTTGGAGATTCTAGGTATTACAAGTAAACCTGCATTTTGGGAGCGTAGTGCTCTGTTAGGATGATACGGTAGTATCAGATCTTTTAAATAAAAAGGAGCCTGATTGTTTAGAGCTTTGTACGTAAGAAGAAGGATTTTAAACTTAATTCTAAACTCTATGGGAAGCCAATGAAGGGAGGCCAGAACCGGAGAGATATGATCTCTCTTTCTAGTACCTGTTAAAACTCTTGCTGCAGCATTTTGGATCAGCTGAAGACTTTTTAAAGATGTTTTAGGACAGCCTGATAATAAAGAATTACAATAATCTAATCTCGAGCTAACAAAAGCGTGGATCAGCTTCTCAGCATCACTCTGAGATGAGATGCTCCTAATCTTGGCAATATTACGCAAATGATAGAAGGCAGTCTTAGAAACAAATTTAATATGTGAATTGAAGGACAAATCCTGATCAAAAATAACTCCAAGGTTCCTCACAGAGCTATTAAGAGAAAGAGTAACCGCATCCAAACTGAAAGTTTGATTTGGAAAGGAATTTCTAAGGTTTTTTGGACCAACAAGAATGACTTCAGTCTTATCTGAATTTAATAGCAGGAAATTACAAGTCATCCAAACTTTGATTTCCTTAAGACAGGCTTCTAACTTGGCTAATTGATTAGTATCATCTGGCTTCATTGACAGGTATAATTGTGTGTCATCTGCATAACAGTGAAAATGTATACAGTGCTTTCTAATAATGTTGCCTAACGGAAGCATATATAAACTAAAAAGAGTAGGGCCAAGCACAGATCCCTGTGGAACTCCATGACTAAGCTTTGAGCTGAGAGAAAACTCATCATTTACATGAACAAACTGGAACCTATCAGATAAATAAGATCTAAACCACTGCAACAAAGTTCCATTAAGTCCAACATAGTGTTCTAATCTATCAAGTAGAATATTATGATCAATAGTATCAAAAGCTGCACTAAGATCTAAAAGGACAAGTACAGAAACTAGTCCATTATCAGATGCAATGAGGAGGTCGTTAGTGACCTTCGCTAAGGCTGTTTCAGTGCTATGATGGATTCTAAACCCAGATTGAAACTCCTCAAATAAACCATTTCCCTGCAGGTGGTCAAATAATTGCGTAGCAACAACTCTTTCTAAGATTTTTGAAATGAAAGGGAGATTAGAGATTGGTCTATAGTTAGCTAAAGCTCCTGGATCTAGCGTTGGCTTTTTGAGTAAGGGTTTAATTACAGCCGTTTTAAAAACCTGCGGTACATGGCCTAAAGTTAATGAAGAATTGATTATATGAAGGGTGTGAAGGGGTTATTCTTCACCATGGAAAGGATTTTGCGATCATCCACCACTGTTGTCTTCTGTGGACGTCCAGGCCTTTTTGAGTTCCCAAGCTCACCAGTGCACTCTTTTTTTCTCAGAATGTACCAAACTGTTGATCTGGCCACTCCTAACATTTCTGCTATCTCTCTGATGGATTTCTTCTTTTTTTTCAGCCTCAGGATGGTCTGTTTCACCTCCATTGAGAGTTCCTTTGACCGCATGTTGTGTGTTCACAGCAACAGCTTCCAAATGCAAACGCCACACCTGGAATCAACTCCAGACCTTTTAACTGCTTAATTGATGACAGGTTAACGAGGGAAGAGCCCATGCAGCCTTGTTATTTTTTTTTTTTGGCAGCCTTCTGAGTCAATTGTCCAATTACTTTTGGTCCCTTGAAAAAGAGGCGGCTATGTATTAAAGAGCTGTAATTCCTAAACCCTTGCTCCAATTTGGATGTGAATACTCTCAAATTACAGCTGAGAGTCTGCACTTTAAGCCCATATTGATTATATAATTGTATCCTGAATATGTTTTTGTAAACAGCTAAAATAACAAAACTTGTGTCACTGTCCAAATATTTTTGGGCCTAACTGTATTTTAAGATCTCACGCTGTACCATAAATTATTACAATCATTAATACTTTTACTCACTTAGTGATGTTATTTAAGGTCTTGTATTAGAAAAATTTATTATATAAAGCTTTCCTAAAGAAAAGGACAAAAGAAGCAGAGCAGCGGTATAAAACATACTGAAGAGGATGATAAAATAAAGGCAGCGTTGGATTTTTAATAGCTTTATTATCATCCGCCTTCATCAGAACTCGGCTCCAGCCCATAGTGTGAGCAGGCTGAAGCCGAATTCCTCAGGCTCTCAAAGAGGAGACAGTGTGTGTGTCTCGCAGCAGATGCAGAATCAGAGTGAGAGAACGAGAGGGTTTGCGTTACAGAGTTGCAGCATACTGTATATACTCGACTACAACAATACATCAAGGGCATACCCCAGCAGTTGGTATGATCAAAGAGATAACAGAACAGGCATAAGACATTTGCATTTGAGAGACATATTGATCTCAGTCCCTAGGTCACAGTGAGGACAGGACGCATGAGCACAATGCATGAAAGGCAACATTAACATCACAGAAGTGAGCCAGACGAAATGAGTCTGCCTGTAGACATTAATACACATTTCACTGTTCTGTTATTTGCTCTAGCCAAGCGCTGTGTTTGACCAGTCTGTTTGTGGGGGTTACTCCAAAGCACATCTACATATCAGTAGTGCAGCAGAAAAAACCAAGAGAAGAGAGCTGAGTGTCCTTAATCTGTTGTGGGGGTTAACCGAACCGCCACGATACAAAAATAAGTTGAGATATATAATAAGATGTATGTAGTAAAAGAGACTATTACGGTAAAGAACTGGAGAAAAACAGAGACAATATTAAAAATACATGGACAATACTTAACAATATTCTTGGAAATAAAAACAGAAATACAAGCTACCCAACCAATTTTTCAAAAAATAATAAAACGACTCAGAGTGTGAATGCAGCTTCACCTGCAGATGAATTTAATAACTTTTTTGTTAACATTGGTCCTAATTTGGCTCGAGAAATACCCATTACGGCACCCACAGGTGATACAATAAGCAAAAACACTGCTATAAAAGACTCCATTTTCATAAAGAACACAGATGAGAGAGAAGTCATTGAAATTGTTAAATCGTTTAAAAGTAAAACATCTACGGACTGTGATGGTATTGACATGCTCTTAGTCAAAACTATTATTGAATGCTTAGTGAAACCACTGACGTATATCTGTAACCTGTCTCTCCAAACAGGTATATTTCCCAATGCAATGAAAATAGCTAAAGTAATTCCGATATACAAGACGGGTGACAGAGGGGAACTTTCAAACTATAGACCAATTTCACTATTGCCGCAATTTTCCAAGATACTTGAAAAAATATTCTATGAGAGAATTGACAACTTCATACTGAAGAATAATTTATTGTGTGAGCAGCAATAAGGGTTCAGACACAAGAGGACAACTGCATTTGCTCTAATGGAATTTATAGAAAAAATATCAACTGCCGTTGAAAATAAAGAGTATTCAGTTGGGGTATTCCTGGATCTTAAAAAAGCATTTGATACAGTGGATCATAATTTATTATTACAGAAACTACAAAATTGTGGTATTAGGGGTCCTGGTTATGTAGTTACTTAAAGAATAGATATCAGTATGTATGTGTTGGTAACAAAAACTCGCAGTTACTGAAGGTTACTTGTGGAGTCCCACAGGGTTCAGTTTTGGGGCCATTGTTATTCAATATGTATATAAATGATATATGTAAAGTTTCAGAAAAAATGGATTTAATATTGTTTGCCGATGACACTAATTTATTATGCAGTGGAAGCAATTTGGAACAACTTTTGGATATGCTCAGAAAGGAATTAGGAAAGCTTAAACTGTGGTTTGATTCAAACAAATTAACGCTCAATTTAAGTATGACAAAATTTATAGTTTTTAACAACCATCACAACAACTTAGTATCTAAACTCAGTGTAAATGGTGTAGAGATTGAAAGGGTACGAAACTAAATTTCTTGGTGTAATAATTGATAATAAACTGTGTTGGAAGTCACATATCAAATATATTAAAGGTAAAATATCCAAATCAATTGCAATACTACACAGAGTGAAATATTTGCTGAATCAACCCACACTATATACCTTGTATCATTCATTAATACTCCCATACATGACATATTGTACTGAAGTATGGGGAAATACATATAAAACAAACATATATCCAGTCTTTATGCTTCAGAAGAGAGCTATTAGAATAATAAACAAAGCTGCTTGCAGGGAACCAACAAATCCACTTTTTCTTAAATTAAAAGCTCTCATGTTGAAAGATCTGGCTGGCTTTAAAACTGCAGTAATAATGTTTAAAGTGAAGAATCTATCACTGCCCGCAAATATCCAAAAGCTGTTCCAAATAAGGGAGAAACAATATCATTTCAGAGGAACATGTATAGTGGGACAAAAAAGTATTTAGTCAGCCACCAATTGTGCAAGTTCTCCCACTTAAAAGATGAGAGAGGTCTCCAATTTTCATCATAGGTATACCTCAACTATGAGAGACAAAATGAGAAAAAAAAATCCAGAAAATCACATTGAAGGATTTTTAAAGAATTTATTTGCAAATTATGGTGAAAAATAAGTATTTAGTCACCTACCAACAAGCAAGATTTCTGGCTCTCACAGACCTGTAACTTCTTCTTTAAGAGGCTCCTCTGTCCTCCACTCATCACCTGTATTAATGGCACCTGTTTGAACTCGTTATCAGTATAAAAGACACCTGTCCACAACCTCAAACAGTCAGACTCCAAACTCCACTATGGCCAAGACCAAACAGCTGTCAAAAGACGCCAGAAACAAAATTGTAGACCTGCACCAGGCTGGGAAGACTGAATCTGCAATAGGTAAGTAGCTTGGTGTGAAGAAATCAGCTGTGGGAGCAATTATTAGAAAATGGAAGACATACAAGACCACTGATAATCTCCCTCGATCTGGGGCTCCACGCAAGATCTCACCCCGTGGGGTCAAAATGATCACGAGAACGGTGAGCAAAAATCCCAGAACCACACGGGGAGATTTTGAGTGAAAACCTCCTTCCATCAGCAAGGACATTGAAGATGAAATGTGGCTGGGTCTTTCAGCATGACAATGATCCCAAACACACCGCCCGGGCAACAAAGGAGTGGCTTCGTAAGAAGCATTTCAAGGTCCTGGAGTGGCCTAGCCAGTCTCCAGATCTCAACCCCATAGAAAATCTTTGGAGGGAGTTGAAAGTCCATGTTGCCCAGCGACAGCCCCAAAGCATCACTGCTCTAGAGGAGATCTGCATGGAGGAATGGGCCAAAATACCAGCAACAGTGTGTGAAAACCTTTTGAAGACTTACAGAAAACGTTTGACCTCTGTCATTGCCAACAAAGGGTATATAACAAAGTATTGAGATGAACTTTTGTTATTGACCAAATACTTATTTTTCACCATAATTTGCAAATAAATTCTTTAAAAATCCTTCAATGTGATTTTCTGGATTTTTTTTTTCTCATTTTGTCTCTCATAGTTGAGGTATACCTATGATGAAAATTGGAGACCTCTCTCATCTTTTAAGTGGGAGAAGGTGCACAATTGGTGGCTGACTAAATACTTTTTTACCCCACTGTATATTTCAAAAACCTTCAGTGAGAACTACCACCAAGCAACACTGTGTTTCAGTGCAAGGAGTCAGATTATGGAACGATTTTGGACTTGAATTGAAATCATGTACAACGCTTGGACAATTTAAACAAAAACTATAGGAAAAAATACTCCAAACATATATACAAGATGACATATAAAATCACATAAGGATTGTCATATCCAGTCTGCGTTGTGTTGTTGCTTTTTTTTTTTTTGTCACATTTTGTCTTAGCTTTGTTCTGAATTGTAATCGCTCTTGTTTTGTTTTTCTTTTGAATTCTTGGATGGAATATGGGTGGGCAATATAAGCTGCGGCTTCAACCATCACCCATTTCGGATAGCTTATGTTGAACTGTATAATCAGAGGAGTTATTGTCTAATATGACCTTGTTTGATTTTCTTTCCCCCTTTGTTATATTATTCTGTTTCTTTTAATCTGTACTATTAATCTATCCGAAATAAAGATTGATTGAATGATTGATTGAGAATTAATCCTTTTACTCACTCGTTGAGTTTGAAAGTCTTGCAATTCCTCTATTACTCACTCATGGATTAAATTTGAGAGTCTTGTAATATATTAGAGTACCTTATTCATGCTCACTAGTTGATGTATTGAAGTTCTGGCATTACAAATCTTCCCTTTTTATTATTAAAAGTGGTCATTTGATCTGTCCCTAACATGTGAATGCATGCATGCTTAGGACTCCCTGCATGTTCTTACAATCATAGAAAATAGCCACAAAACACATTATCTTTATATTAAGTTTTTCCAATAGAATTTAAAAAACAGGACCAAAGATTTACTTTGACTGAATATCGCAGACAATCCTACAGAGATTTTTAGAAGAGGCTCTGCTCACCTTCTGATCAGCAGAGGTCCTGAATTGTCTGCAACATGCAGAAAAAAGCTTTGTCTCCCGATGCATCCTCCACCAAAACTGTAAAACTTAATTTTGGACAGTTAGCAGAATCTTTTCAGTCAACCAACCAATAATTACAGAAGAAATACTATTTCTCAGCTTAACTTTTATTGAACCACACAGGGAGTCAGTGAACACGGCTGTGGATCCTTTCCAGCCCCCTCTCATGGAAAGACCCAGAACAAAGAACAGCACAGCTACTAAAAGGCTTCCACTTTGTGGGCATTTCCCAGTAACTTTCCAACAATATGCTGGTCATTGTCCAAACTAGTTAGAACCGGTCCTTTCAGTGTCCAAATGGCTTCAGGTGGCATCTCAGCTCTTTATGACTTCCATCCTGTTGGTTCCTGTCTCTCCAGATGCCTCCTCTTTCCCCATGCCCATATATGGAAACAGGAACAGTGACTTTCCACACACACATGTACACGCACATGTACATGTGCGTGTGTGTGTGTGTGTGTGTGTGTGTGTGTGTGTGTGTGTGTGTGTGTGTGTGTGAGAGAGCTTGTGTGTATGTGTGTAAGCAACTGATGTGTGCAGGTTTGACTTGTGTGTTGTGTGTGTGTGGGTATATGTGTGGATCAGAAAGATGTGTGTATACAAGCACTTTGTGTAATATCTTATTAACTAATCTTCACTATTTATTTATTATAACAATGCCCATATATGGAAGCAGGAACAGAGAGACTAAAGCTTGAGTGTGTGTGCATGTGTGTGTGCAGCCAGTGTGTGTGCCTTGCATATGTGTGTGTATGTGACTTGTGAGTGACACGTGTGTGTGTGTGTGTGTGTGTGTGTGTGTGTGTAAGAGCACTTTGTGTAATATCTAACTAACTAATCTTCACTATTTATTTATTATATACTGTACATCAAGCAAGAATGGGAAAGAATTCCACTTAGAAAGCTTCAAAAATTAGTGCCCTCACTTCCTAACACTTACTGGGTGTTGTTAAAAGGAAAGGTGATGTACACTGTGGTGAACATGCCCCTGCCCCAGCTTTTTTGGAATGTGTTACAGGCATATTCAAAATGAGTCAATATTTGCAAAAACCAGTAATAAAGTTTATTAGTTTGAACATTAAATAGCTTATCTTTGTAGTGTATTCAATTGGATATAGGTTGAAAATGATTTGCAAATCATCTTATTCCATTTTTATTTACATTTTACACAATGTACCAACTTTATTGTAATTGGAGTGGTAGTCCTCAGGAACATTTACTGAACCATTTACATGTGGAGCAAAATACAATAGTGTTCTTCAACCAGGCTTCAGTGGAATATTAGTTTTCTCTGGGAAATTTTCTTTCACTTTTTAACTGGTCTAAAAAAAATTGCAAATAATTTTCCTGTTGTTGTGTATGGGTTCTGTAGGCACCCATGTATGGTGTCCGAGAGAGCTCACCAAAATGCAAACAAAAACCAAGTGCAAACAAAAAAAGTGCAAACAAAAAGTAAATGAAAATGAAAAAACAAATGCAGACAAACAAACCAAGTACAAACAGACAAACAAAAACCAAGTGCAAAAAAAGGGCAAATAAAAAAGCCACAATGGGAAGTTAGCTTAACTGCGACTAGCCTGGCAGCTAACAATGCCCTATCATTTCTAACCATGACACCAGTACATGTACTTTTGCTGACATATTAGATTGGCTGTGACAGTCGCATAGCATTAGTAAGTAGCTGCAGTACCACTTACTCATCTCCACCACAGTCTATGATCTCCACATGTAGGTAAGCAACAGTCTGCTGGTGTCACGGTCAGAGCGGACAGGACATTGCTAGCTACCAGGCAGTCACAGTTAGGCTAACTTCAATTATGGCTGTTTTTGTTTGCACTTTTTGGGGGGTTTGTTTGTTTGCACTTGCGGTTTTGTTTGCTCTTTATTTTTCATTTGCACTTCCTTTTTTTTGGGCAGCACGGTGGTGCAGTGGGTAGAACTGTGTCAGCACAGCAAGAGGGTCACTCGATTCCACCCTGACCATCCTGGATTCAATCCCACCCCCTGGCCATCGGTGACCCTTCAGTGTGGAGTTTGCATGTGTTTTGTGTGGAGTTTGCATATTCTCCACACATGTCTGCATTGGTTTACTCCAGGTACTCAAGTTTCCTCCCACAGGCCAAAGATAAGCAGGTTAGGTTAACTGGCATCAACTGGGGATTCTAAATTGTCCTTAGGTATGAATGTGACAGTGAATGGTTGTCTGTCGCTCTGTGTTGGCTCTGCGATGCACTGGTGATCTGTCCAGGGTGTACCCTGCCTCTCACCCAAAGATGCTGGGATAACCCCCCCCCCCCCCCGCCCCGCGTGACCCATAAAGGATTAAGCAGTAGAAGATGGATGGATGGACTTCCTTTTTGTTTGCACTTTTTTTTTGCACTTTTTTTTGCTTACACTTGCTTTTTTCTTTGCACTTGTTTTTTTTTTTTCTTCTTCTTGTTTGCACTTGCTTTTGTTGTTTGCAGTTGCTTTTTTGCCCTTGGTTTTTGTTGGCCTTTTGGTTCTCTCAGCCACTGCGCCCATGCACAACAACAGCAAATTATTTTCAGTTTTTTTGACCAATTAAGAAATGACATGACAAAATTTTCCACAGCAACCTGAACATTCTAGGAAAGCCTGGTTGAAAAACAGCATATGATTGTAGCTCCTCTCTGTTCAGAGGCTGGAGGCACTCTACAGACTCGCACAGACTCAGAGCAGAGAAACCGGAATGTGAATGTGATAACATCATATTCTGATACACTATCACCATGACAGCAATACAAACAGAATGAGCAAGGATGTAAATGAATAATTCTCAACACCCCCACTCAACCTTAACTCAGTCACTACACTTAGCCAGTGTATCTTATAATGCAATGCACAGCCAACAGAGCAGTGAGAGGAGAGCTTCATATCACAGCATAAACTGAATAATAAACAGAATAATGTCCAAAAGCTGAAAATGTCATTGTTGTATCGAGTTCATCATATAGGCCACTACATTTGAATTCACTATATAGTGAGTAGGGAAATAGGGAGTGAGTGAACATTTTGAACACAGCTTTTGATAGTAATATCCAGTAACTGAGCTTTCATTTGTTTTCTTTTTTTGTTTGTTCTTTCTTTCTTTTGTACTTTGACCCAGATGGATTGATGAAGTGTTGTGATCACCATGTTTTTATATAGTGTCTGCAATTGGTGATTTATTTATTTTTATTTTTATTTTTTTTTGGGGGGGGGGGGTTGCTGGCCCCCTTGTTAGCAAAATAACCCAAAACCACTTCTCTTGTTTAGCTATCATCCTCCCATCACCATCCCCATAGACTGCAATGATAGTTTATACAGCACAAGTGAATATATCAGTGAACGTATAGTTGCAAATGTAAAAAGCTGCAAATTTATAATTATATAGTTATAAATGTGTGTGTGGGGGGGTAACAAGTTTATCACAAAACATGGTAAATTTACAGAAAAAAGTATTAAATCTATTCAAAAACTAAATTTACCAGGAAAAAACTTGTACATTTATGAAAGAAGTTATAATTTAGTTCAGTTTCATTAGCCACACCCAAGCCTGATGACTGCCAGACCTGCTGAATCAAGAAATCACTTAAACAGAACTTGTCTGACAAAGTGAAGTGGGTTAAAAGATCTCAAAAAGCAACACATCATGCCACAATCTAAAGAAATTCAAGAACAGAGGAGAAACAAAAACACAGAACATCTAAAGAACTGCAGTCCTCACTTGCCTCAGTTTGGACACTGGTCCATGATTCAACAATAAGAAAGAGACTGGGCAAAAAATAGCATCCATGGCAGAGTTCCAATGTGAAAACCACTGCTGACCAAAAAGAACACAAAGCTTATCTCACATTTGCCAGAAATCAGCTTTTGGAGGAATATTCTGTCGACTGAGGAGATAAGTCTGAGGAGACTTTTTGGAAGGCGTATATCTCATTACATCTGGCATAAAATTAACACAGCATTTCATAAAAAGAACATCATTCATCAGTCAAACATGGTGGCAGTAGTGTGATGGTCTGGGGCTGCTTTGTTGCTTCAGGACCTGGAAAACTTGCCATAATTGACGTAACCATTATATGGGATATATCTTGTGCCAGTAGAAAAGAAGAAGCCATCTCTATTGTCATTCAGTCCATACAGCCAATCATATACAGTAGAACAAAATTACGTTTCTCCTATCTACAATGCTAATTACATGTAGAATCAGGTCACTGCCATGAAAGGCGCTGCCACAAACAACTTCTCCTTCCCCCAGTCTATTATGCTGAGCACCAAGCTAGAAGGCAGCAAGTACCATTTTTATATGGTCTTTGGTAGGAAACGGCCAGGACTTGAACCCCCAACCTCCCGGTTGTGGGGCAGATGCTCTATCGACTAGGCCACCACTCCAGTGGTTCTCCTTGCTACCAGAAAATCTGAAGAACAATGTCTAGCCATCAGTTTATGACCTCAAGCTCAAGCCCTCCAGTGTGGCTGAATTAAAGCAATTCTGTAAAAGAGAGTGTGCCAGAATTCCTCAACAGTGATGTAAAAGACTCATCACCAGTAATCGCAAACACTTGATTGAAGTTGTTGCCGCCAAGGGTGGCACAACCAGTTATTAGGTTTAGGGGCAATTACTTTTTCACAGAGGGCCAGGTAAGTTTGAATAGCTTTTTTCCCTCAATAAATGAAATCATTTAAAAACTGCACTTTGTATTTACTCAGGTTATCTTTGTTTAATATTAGAATTTGACGATCCGAAATATTTAAGTGAGACAAATATGCAAAAATATAAGAAATCTGTCATGCTCTGCTCTCTGGGCAGATGAGGGTTTATAGGCAGGACCCATGGCGCAGGCAGAAGTAGGTGCAATGATAATTTATTAAACAAAACTCAAAGATTGTGGGGGCATGGAGTGGGGGTTTTCTCCACCCAGAGAAGGCAAGGAGAAGGACGAACAATGGACCAAAGGAGGAGGTGTCACCGGGGGGTATCAGATGGGATGGTTAGGTCTATGCACCCCCCAGGGAGAGTAACAACTGCCTGTGCCGCTAAGAGAAGAAGGTGGTTGGAGCGGCGAAGGCGTTATGTCATGTTAATGTGCCACACAGTTCTTTGTTCAAATAACAATGTGTTATGGTCGGAAGCTCCAGGTCTTGATGCATGGGAATAAAGATATGAAAGAGGAATGCACACAGACCCAGGACTCTCTTTTGCTGTAAATTTTGTTGGAGAAGGAATAAAGTTTCTGTGTCGTTCAGCTCGTTGCCTCGCCTGCCTCCTTTCTCCACAACATAAATGAACAGCAGCATTGGGGCTGGACAAATAACTCAGAAAATAAACTCACGGGTAAGTTGGGACATGGGCTAATCACTGCAGAAATAACGGGGAATCAACAACGAGGATGCCAGGCAGCGCACATGCAAAAACTGACATAAATTGGGGAATAGATAACTGCAAATGTGAGACAGCTTTGGTGGACAATCAGGGGAAGCAGGTGAGGAAAACAGGATGGGCGGGGCTACACTGACATATACTGTGTTCGAAATGCTCACTCCTTCTCCATATAGTGTACTATATAGTGAATCAGCCATTTTGTAGTCCTGTTCGAAATCTTAACTGAAAATTTCATTCACTATGTAGTACACTCAAAATATCCCACAATGCATTTTGAAACGTAGTGTACAACGGATGGTCAATACATTAGCCAATATATTCCATAATGCAATGCACAGCTAATGGAGCAGTGACAGGAGAGCTTCATATCACAACATAAACTACCTTAAGGTATTTGTATTTATTAATTCAGCAAAAATGATTTGATTTAGTACATATTTACTACAAATTACATGCAGGAATTTATTGTTTTTACCACCGTTAGTCTGTTCCGTTTTACTGTCTCACGTGATGACGTCATTAACCGAGCCGCGAAAACCAGCCCAGTAGTGTCCAAAATCTGTTAATTTTATTGTTATATTGAGTTTACTGTATAGTCCACTATATCTAAATTCACTATATAGCGAGTAGAGAAGGAGTAAGTGAGTGAACATTCCGAACACAACCATAGACAGGGGGTGCACAGGAGACATGACAATGAACATGCAGGACAACATCCAGAGAATTATACAGAGAGGGCAGTGGCTAGGGATACAGAAAACATGGGGAGTTGGAACAATAGGTGAACAGATATACACACAGACCCAGGACCAAACAGAAGAAGACACGGAGGACAGTTAACGCAAATGATAATCAAGAATAATCACAGAGAAAACAAAGAATGAACACAAGGCATGGGCATGATCCTAGGATCCCGCCCAGATATGACAAATTCAAGAAGGGGGCAAATACTTTTTCATCGTGCTGTAATGTTATCATCTGTGTCTCTTAGTCCCATATAGTGGTTGGTCTACATCTAAATGCTCTCATTACTGAGGTAGTGTCATTCCCACCAGCTTCACCTGGGCTTTGTGTTCAGTGCTCATTACTAACTAACTACTACTACTACTAACTAACCTGCACTTATATAGCGCTTTTCTAGTCACAAAGACCACTCAAAGCGCTTTCATTAATACTAACCCTCTATTCTAAGGGCCTATAGGAAACAGATATCTAGGGACAATTTAGAACAGCCAATTAACCTAACATGCATGTTTTTGGCATGTGGGAGGAAACCGGAGAAATCCCGGAGTAAACCCACGCAACACGGGGAGAACATGCAAACTCCACACAGATCACTGTTGGTCGGGGGCTGGGATCGAACCCACGATCCCACGATCCCCACAATCCCCCGGCCAAGGGTAAACTGTGCTGCCGCAGTGCTAACCACTGCGCCACTTGGCAGCCCTCGAATAGACTAAAGGAAAGTTGGAAAGAAAAAATACCTGCTGAATATTTGAATGTTCATTGTCATATACCTACTCAACAGCAACCGTTTTAGATATAAAACTGTAGGGAAATACATGTTGTTTTTTTACATTTTGTTCTATTCATGTAGTAATAATGTAATTACCTGTCTTGATCTGTTATTATACTCTATGTCAAAAGGGCTGCTGTGAAACAGTCAAAAATTAATGTGTTAGCATGTTAATAAGAGCAATGAATTCTTGAAACTAGGTAAATATTTTCTGAGCTGCTACCATGGTGAAACAATAGTTTTATTTTTTCAAATCGCTGTGTGTATTTTAGTCATCCCAAATCCCTTTTCTGTTTCATAGAATATCATATCAATTTGTAAGATAAGCCACTGATTCAAAAATAAAGTGTATTTAAATAAAATCTTCATATTTGTGCTGACTATGCATGTTTTTCTTTGTATGTGCTATGTGAATGAGAGACAAGGGGAGGTCCTCCACACAGCAGTGGCCCAGGAGCAGGATTGGAACGGAGGAGTGGGCGGTCGTGGAACTCAGGGGCCACGAACCCAGATGCCAGTGTCAAGCGTCGGGGAGGACAGAGCCATCCTGCTCGGCTTCACCATGATGGCCTTCTCTGTGCTCATGTTCTTTGTAGTTGGCATAACAGAGGTCAAACCCTATGTTAACAGGTACATTTTTGGGTGATGAAACAGTTGTGCCATAGTATTTCAATTTTTATCCCCCACCGGTCGAAGCCCAAAAGGGTTGAAGAGCCCTTTGGGCGAAGACCAAAGGGGGATTATGTTATGGGTCAGTCCGTCTGTCCGTCCATCTGTCCGTCTGTCCCATTTTTGTGAAGTCAACTCCTCCTACAGTTTTGTTATGATTGTTTTAAAACTTGGTTCTATGGTTTGATATATACTGATGATGCACATATCGTAATTTGGTTCTGATTGGATGATTTTTGCAGGATTTGTGACCCCTGACCTATGACCTCTTATTTCACCTCACTTCATAGACAGTAACTGTCTTGGGAAATCAACTCCTCCTACAGTTTTGTTCCAAATGTTTTGAAACTTGGTACCATGGTTTGATATACACTGACAATGTGCATATTGCAATTTCACTCTCATCGGATGACTTTGAGGTCAAAGGTCAGAGGTCAGCATTTCCCTAAATCTTCTAAATTCAATAACTACTGAAAGAAATGATGTAGGCTTGTCAAATCAATACAGTAGTTGTATCTAAGGCGCATCTTGGATGACTTACACCCTGACCTGAATATGGATTTGGGGTCAAAAGGTCAAAGGTCAAAGTTAGTATTCCATTTTCACTATGGTAAATGTTAAATTTACTATTACTATGAATGCAGGACCAAACCTAGTACACAGGTTCACCTTGGGATCCTGACCTCTGACTATGGGTTTGGGGTCAAAAGGTCAAAGGGCAAGGTTAACATTCCCTATGCCTTATTACTGTACAAATAAAGCTAGGGTCACCAAACTTGGTACACAGGTTCACCCTGTGACCCTGAAGTGTGACTGTGGCTTTAGGATCGCAAGGTCAAAGGTCAACATCAAGATGGCTTATAAATTATATCTCAACAACAAAGAAAGCTTGGGTCGCCAAACTTGCTACACAGGTTCACCTTGGAATCATGACCTCTGAATATGGGTTTGGGGTCACAAGGTCAAAGATCAAAGTTAACATTCCATTTGCACTATTACTAGAAATCGAGTAAAGCTAGAGCCACCAAATCTGGTACACAGGTTCACTCTGGGATCCTGACCTCAGACTATGGGTTTGGGGTCAAAAGGTCAAAGGTCAAGGTTAACATTCCCAATGCCTTATTACTGTACAACAAGTAAAGCTTGGGTCACCAACGTTGGTACACAGGTTCACCCTGTGACCCTGAAGTGTGACTATGGTTTTGGGATTGCAAGGTCAAAGGTCAACATCAAAATGTCTTATAAACTATATCTCAACAACAAAGAAAGCTAGGGTCACCAAACCTGGTACACAGGTTCACTCTGAGACCATAACCTCTGACTACAGGTTTGGGGTCAAAGGGTCAATGGTCAAGGTTGGTGATGTGTATGGGAATGTGTGTATGTGATGTCATGCCCACCCCCAGGGTGACGTTAGGCGGGCACGGCCCACTGTGTATAAATACCCAAGTTCGCTATAATAAAGGAGAGTTCTATGCTGCATGAAGACTGACTCCGACTCCATTATTTATAGACATAACATATGGCAACGGGGAGACAAATGGAAGCGTGCTGGCTACCTCCACCACTGCTGCCATTTCTGGAGCGTGCAGGTGAGCCGATGGTCCCGTGGCCGGAGTGGAGACGGAGTTTTGAAGAATACATCGGAGCATTGGGTCTCCATTGGCTTGACGGGAGACGGCGCCGGGCACTCCTGGCTCATAACCTTGGTGCAGAGAGCCGGAGGATCCTCAAGTCACTGGGTGCAAACGAGGGCTATGAGCATGCTGTCGAGCGGATGGCCGACCACTTCGCTGAGCAAATATAGACCTGGAGGCTACAGGTGATGGAGCTTTTGGTGCCAGGGTCGAGTGAGCTAGTTAGCTTTAGGAGGCTAGCTACCCGTTCTGTGCCAATGGATGGGCTAGCGAACAAGCTAACTGCACGCCAAAACAAGGCTAAGGGCACCAAGCTAGAAGCCGAAGAGGGGCCAGGACAAAGTGAAGAAAAGTCCCCGGTCACTGAGGACGGCAAGCCAGCCGTGGAGCCCAGCCTGACGCAGGACCACAGTGCAGACGGGTCTGATGGCACAGTGCACGAGGACAGCAGAGAGAAGGTGCGGCAGGAGTCAGCCCCGCTGCTGGAGGCTGAGCAGCGGGAGAGCGGGACCACGCAGGCTGAGGGCCCCGGGGAAGAGCAGCAGCTACAGGATGCAGAGGCGATGTAGTGGGACACCTGGAGCGAGGGTGCCGAGAACGATGACGAGATGCCCGGGTCGGAGGATAGAGCCGATGGGAGTGTCACCGAGAGCCCCGAGGGACAGCAGCCGTAGCCGGGTACGGTGATGACACAGCAAGGTGCCTGATACGTGAGTGCTGGATGCAGCGGCAAGGTGCCCGAGTCAGAGAGTGACATTGGCGAGGATGTCATGGTGAACACCGGAGGTGAGCAGCAGCAGCTGGATGTGGAGGCAGTGCAGTGGAGCCCCCTGGAGGAGGGTGCTGGATGCCATGACGAGGTGCCCGAGGCAGCAGACGACGCCGAAGAGCAGGCTTCGGTTCTTCCCGAAGCGCGACCATTGGAGGCCGGAGTGTCTGGGGCCATGATGGCGGTGAGGATGGCGGTCAGGAACAGTTCTGCAGGCGCGAAGAGACAGCACACGGGAAACCGGCACGGCAAGCTGAGAGGGAAGAAGCGCCTTATGGCAGGAAGACATTTTCGCCAAGGAGGGGGGCTTCAACCCTGGGGGATGGACAGCAGCCAAGTGTGCAGATGCCATGGGGCTGCCCTGGGCCTCCGTGGCGGTGTGAAAAATAGTGGCAGCCCAGAGACACTGGTGTTACCTTAGAATATATCTCTTGTGTAAATATCTGTGTATACATATATTTGAAAACATGTATTTTGTATATGGACTGATATCAATATGTAAATGTTCCTTGCATTCTCTTTTGTCCTATTGTTATACATCCCCGGAGTAAGGAGAGGAGTCTGGCACCAGTTAATCAAAGCAATTGATATGTATCGACTGTTTTGTATATCAATATGTAAATTTGCCATGCATTCTCTCTCGTCTGTATAAATGTGCTGACTTTACATGCCTTAGGTAGCTCACTCACAGCGCACTGACAACAGCGCACACACAGCACACTGTGCTGCAGTGTGTCTCATGATGGAGGAATAAAAACTCTTAAACCTTCAGCTTGCCATGTCCCGCCTGCACTTATTTTGTTCCTCGACGAAATCCAGTGATCCCAGGAACTATGTTGTCCGGGGAAATTTGCCTCTGATAGGGTCACCCAAGACAAACTGGTCCTGGGTGAAGGCCCAGACTAAGAACAATCCAACAGACTCTCATGATAAATTCTATATCAAGGATTCAGTGTACCCCACCTGGTATGGGGTTACCGGGGCCCCACCCTGGAGTCAGGCCTGGGGGAGGGGCTTGATGGCTAGCGTCTGGTGGCCGGGTTTCCACCCATGGGACCCGGCCGGGCTCAGCCCGAAGGAGTTACATGGGTCCGTCCTCCAGTGCGCTCACCACCTGCAGGAGGGATCATGGAGGTCCGGTGCTATGTGGATTAGATGGCGGTCAAAGGCGGAGACCTTGGCGGACTGATCCCATGCTTTCTAAACTGGCTTTTGGTATGTGGAATATCACCTCTCTGGTGGGGAAGGAGCCTGAGCTGGTGTACAAGGTTGAGCGATACCGGCTAGATATAGTCGGCCTCACCTCAACACACAGCTCCGGTTCCGGAAGCAGTCTCCTGGAGAGGGGCTGGAGCTTGGCCTACTCTGGAGTTGCCCCGGGCGAGAGGCGATGAGCAGCGGTGGGTATTCTTGTATCCCCCCACCTTGCTGCCTCTATATTGGAGTTTTCCCCAGTGGACAAAAGGGTTGCTTCCCTGTGCCTTCGGGTTGGGAAAAGGGTCCTGACCATCTTTTGTGCCTATGCACCAAATGATGTTTCAGTCTACCCACCCTTTTTGGAGTCTGTGACTGGGGTGCTGTAGGGTGCTCCTCCTGGAGACTCCATTGTCCTACTGGGGGACTTCAATGCGCACGTGAGCATTGACAGTGAAACCTGGAGGGGGGTGATTTGGAGGAACGGCCTGCCCGATCTAAACCAGAGTGGTGTTCAGTTATTGAACTTCTATGCTAACCACAGTTTGTCCATAACGAATACCATGTTCAAGCATAAGGGTGTCCATATGTGCACCTGGCACCAGGACACCCTAGGTCGCAGGTCGATGATCGATTTTGTTACTGTGTCATCAGACCTGCGACCGTATGTCTTGGACACTTGGGTAAAGAGAGGTGCAGAGCTGTCAACTGATCACCACCTGGTGGTGAGTTGGATCCGATGGCAGGGGAGGAAGCCATTCAGACCTGGTAGACCCAAACGTATAGTGAGGGTATGCTGGTAACATCTGGCTGAGGCCCCTGTCCGGGAGGTCTTCAACTCCCACCTCCGGAAGAACTTCAACCACATTCCGAGGGAGTCTGGAGACATGGAGTCTGAATGGGCCATGTTCTCCACCTCTGTTGTTGAAGTGGCGGCCCAGAGCTGAGGCCGCAAGGTGGTCGGTGCATCTCGTGGTGGCAACCCCCGAACCAAGTGGTGGACACCAGTGGTGAGGGGGGGCCATTAAGCTGAAGAAGGAGTCCTATCAAGCTTGGTTGGCTTGTGGGACTGCCGAAGCAGCTGAGGTGTACCGGCAGGGCAAGCAGAGTGCAGCTCGGGTGGTTGCTGAAGCAAAAACCCGGGTATGGGAGGAGTTTGGTGAGGCCATGGAACAAGACTTTTGGTCGGCCCCGAAGAGATTCTGGCAAACTGTCCGGCGGCTTAGGAGGGGAAAGCAGCGCCCTGTCCACACTGTGTATGGTGCGGATGGGGCACTGTTGACTTCGACTGGGGATATCATCGGGCGGTGGAAGGAATACTTTGAGGATCTCCTCAATTCCACTGATACGCCTTCCACAGAGGAGGCAGGGTTTGTGCACGAGGGGGGTGACTTGCCTATCACAGGGGCTGGGGTCGCCAAGGTGGTTAAAAATCTCCTTGGTGGCCGGGCCCCGGGGGTGGACGAGAGTTGCCCTGAGTACCTCAAGGCCCTGGATGTTGTAGGGCTGTCATGGTTGACACGCCTCTGCAACATTGCGTGGAAGTCGGGGGCAGTGCCTTTGGCATGGCAAACCGGGGTGGTGGTTCCTCTTTTCAAAAAAGGGGACCGGAGGGTGTGCTCCAACTTTAGAGGGATCACACTCCTCAGCCTCCCTGGGAAGGTCTATGCCAAGGTACTGGAGAGGAGAGTCCGGCCGTTGGTTGAACCTTGGATTCAGGAGGAGCAATGTGGTTTTCGTCCTGGCCGTGGCACATTGGACCAGCTCTTTACCCTCTCAAGAATTCTCGAGGGTTCATGGGAGTTTGCCCAAACAGTTTACATGTGTTTTGTGGACTTGGAGAAGGCATTTGATCGCGTTCCTCGTGGTTTTTTGTGGGGGGTGCTTCGGGAGTATGGGGTATCGGGCTTGTTGTCACGTGTAATTCGGTCCCTGTATGACCGTTGTGAGAGTTTGGTTCGTATTGCCAACACTCGGTCGGACTCATTCCCAGTGAGAGTTGGACTCTGCCAAGGCTGCCCTTTGTCACCAATCCTGTTCATAATTTTTATGGACAGGATTTCTAGGCGCAGCCAGGGAATGGAGGGTGTCATGCTTGGTGACCACAGGATCTCATCTCTGTTGTTTGCAGATGATGTTGTCCTGTTGGCTTCATCCAGCAATGACCTACAGCTCTTGCTGGGATGGTTTGCCGCTGAGTGTGAAGCGGCTGGGATGAGAATCAGCACCTCCAAGTCCGAGTCCATGGTCCTCAGCCGGAAAAAGGTGGATTGTCTTCTCTGGGTTGGGGACAGGCTCCTACCACAAGCGGAGTTTAAATATCTTGGGGTCTTATTCACGAGTGAGGGGAGAATGGAGCGAGAGGTTGACAGACAGATTGGAGCAGCATCTGCAGTGATGCGGACATTGTACCGGTCTGTTGTGGTGAAGAGGGAGCTGAGTTCTAAGGCAAAGCTGTCGATTTACCAGTCAATCTACGTTCCTACTCTCACCTATGGTCACGAGCTTTGGGTAATGACCGAAAGAACAAGATCGCGGATACAAGCGGCTAAAATAAACTTTCTCCGTAGGATTGCTGGACTCACCCTCAGAAATAGGGTGAGGAGCTCAGTCATCCGGGAGAGGCTCAGAGTAGAACCGCTGCTCCTCCACATTGAAAGGAGTCAGTTGAGGTGGTATGGGCATCTGATTAGGATGCCTCCTGGACGCCTCCCACTTGAGGTGTTTCAGGCATGTCCCACTGGGAGGAGACCCCGGGGCAGAGCCAGGACTCGGTGGAGAGACTATGTCTCCCAGCTGGTCTGGGAACGCCTTGGTATCCTCTCTGAAGAGCTGGAGCAGGTGGCTGGGGAGAGGGAAGTCTGGGCTTCTCTGCTTGAACTGCTGCCTCCGTGACCTGGACCTCCTTAAAAGCGGTAGAAGATGGATGGATGGTATTTTGTATATATTTATATACGTATACGTAAATACCCAAGTTCGCTATAATTAAGGAGAGTTCTATGCTGCATGAAGACTGACTCCGACTCCATTATTTATAGACATAACAGTTGGCACTGCCTATGCACTCTTACTATTGAACATGTAAAGCTCTCTGGGTCACCAAACACAGGTTCACCTCGGATTCCTGACCAACAACTATGGGTTGTATACTTTGTCATATATTAATGGATGATGAATTTATCATAATTTGGTTCTCCCACAGTGATTATATTGAAAAGTTGAAATCTGCTCTCCATCAGTAAGTATTGGGATCTTCAAAGAAAATGGGGGGGGGGGGGATTGCTCTTGTTAGTAGTGTGATAAGCATTCCAGTACATTTGTTTATACCTGTAACATGTCATTTAGAACATTTGAGCAGTTATGCCTATTTTTTGTATACTTTATTAATCCCAGAGGGAAAGTACAGGGCATCCACCTGGATGGATGAGGCAGCCGAGATATGGCTCCAATCCCTTCACCATTCATACACACATTCACACCTAGGGCCACTTTAGAGTCTCCAATTAACCTAACCTGCATGTTTTTGGCCCATGGGAGGAAACCAGAGTACCCGGGGTAAACCCATGAAAACACGGGGAGAACATGCAAACTCCACACAGAAGGGTTATCGATGGTCAGGGGGTGGGCTCAATCCCATGTTGGTCAGGGGTGGAATTGATCCCATGACCTTCTTACTGTGCTGCCACAGTGCTAACCACTGCTCCATCGAGCTGTGGATTTTTATGTAAGCCCATTTTACCAAAAAAAGAAAAAGAAATAAATAAAATAAGATAGAATTTGGTAGCACTTTATAATTTAGTTTAGTTTAAGTTTATTCAGTTTGGTTTCATAATATATAAAAAATATAAGAGAAGATATAAAAGAAAGAGCAACAAAAATCGAAAGGGTGTAGGTAGAAGCAGAGCTTATATAACCCACCCCTTTACCATTACAAAATCTTGTGCATCATCAACCTCTACAGAGGGAAAAAAGCACCAAAAAAACACAAATTCATGCCAAGGCAAAAAAAAAACAAGAAAAAAAAAACAAGAAAACCCCACAACTGATGTCATATTTTAAACAGATACATGGTACTGAGAAAGTAGCTTTACCTTGTACATTTTCTTAAACAGTTTGTCTGTTCTACACATTTCAACGTTGTCAGAACAATTGTTCCTGAGTTCAACGCCTTTAACAGAAACACAGTGTTGTTTTGTATTGGTTCTAAAATGAGGTTTTACAAAAACAAGAGTTCCTCGTAAATTGCATTATTTGAATTGTACTGTAATCTTCCAAATCAGGAAATTTTAATGCACCTAATTCAATAAATAGTGAATTTGTTGGCTCACGATAAGGTTTATTGGTTATGACCCATATAGCTTTTTTTGTTGTTGTAAAAAGATTGGATGTATGTTTGTTTTAAAAGTATTTCCGCAAACTTCTATACAATAGCACATATAGGTACATCTCAAAAAATTTGAATATCATGAAAAAGTTCAATATTTTTTGTCACTCATTTCAGAAAGTAAAACCCATATATTATACAGATTCATTACACAGAGAGTGATATATTTCAAGTATTTATTTATTTTAATTTTGATGATTATGGCTTACAGCCCATGAAAACCCCAAATTCAATTTCTCAAAAAATTAGAATATTACATAAAATTAATTTTTTAAAAAATAGTTTTTTAATAGAAATGTTGGCTGACTGAAAATTATGTCCATGTACATACTCATTACTTGGTTGGGGCTCCTTTTGGATTAATTACTGTATCAATGTGGCGTGGCATGGAGGTGGTCAGCCTGTGGCACTGCTGAGGTGTTATGAAGGTCCAGGTTGCTTTGATAGTGGCCTTCAGCTCGTCTGTATTGTTGGGTCTGGTGTCTCTCATCTTCCTCTTGACAATACTCCATTGATTCTCTGTGGGGTTTAGGTTAGGAGAGTTTGCTGGCCAATCAAACACAGTGATGCCATGGTCACTAAACCAGGTTGTAATACTTTTGGCAGTGGGGACAGGTGCCAAGTCCTACTGGAAAATGAAATCAGCTTCTCCATAAAGCTTATCAGCACAGGGAAGCATGAAGTGCTCTAAAATTTCCTGGCAGACGACTGTGCTGACTTTGGTCTTGATAAAACACAGTGGACCAACACCAGTAGATGACATGGTTCCTCAAATCATTACTGACTGTGGAAACTTCACAGTAAACCTCAAGCAACTTAGATTCTGTGCCTCTCCACTCTTTCTCCAGACTCTGAGACTTTGATTTCCAAATGAAATGCAAAATTTACTTTTATCTGAACAGAGGTCATCTACTGGTGTTGATCCACTGTGTTTTAATTGTGCCCAATTAGCCATTTTCTCTCCCCAGTGTCATGTGATTCATTAGTGTTACAAGGTCTCAGGTGTGAATGGGGAGCAGGTGTGTTAAATTTGGTGTTATCGCTCTCACACTCTTTTACTGATCACTGGAAGTTCAACATAGCACCTCATGCCAAAGAACTCTCTGAGGATCTGAAAAAAAGAATCTCTGCTCTACATAAAGATGGCCTCGGTTATAAGAGGATTGCCTTCACCCTGAAACTGAGCTGCAGCATGGTGGCCAAGACCATACAGCAGTTTAACAGGACAGGTTCCACTCAGAACAGACCTCACCATGGTCGACCAAAGAAGTTGAGTACACGTGCTCAACGTCATATCCAGGGGTTGTCTTTTGAAAATAGACGTATGAGTGCTGCCAGCATTGCTGCAGAGGTTGAAGGGGTGGGGGGTCAGCCTGTCAGTGCTCAGACCATACGCCGCACACTGCATCAAATTGGTCTGCATGGCTGTCATTCCAGAAGGAAGCCCCTTTTAAAGATGATGCACAAGAAATCCCACAGTTTGCTGAAGACAAGCAGACTAAGGACCTGGATTACTGGAACCATGTCCTGTGGTCTGATGACACCAAGATAAACTTATTTGATTCAGATGGTGTCAAACGTGTGTGGTGGCAACCAGGTGAGGAGTACAAAGACAAGTGTGTCTTGCCTACAGTCAAGCATGGTGATGGGAGTGTCATGGTTTGGGGCTGCATGAGTGCTGCCGGCTCTGGGGACCTACAGTTCATTGAGGGAATCATGAATGCCAACATGAACTGTGACATACTGAAGCAGAACATGATCCCCTCCCTTCAGAAACTGGGCTGCAGAGAGGTTTTCCAACATGATAACAACCCCAAACACACCTCCAAGATGACCACTGCCTTGCTAAAGAAACTGAGGGTAAAGGTGATGGACTGGCCAAGCATGTCTCCAGACCTAAACTGTATCAGCCATCTGTGGGGCATCCTCAGACGGAAGGTGGAGGAGCGCAAGGTCTCTAACATCCACCAGCTCTGTGATGTCGTCATGGTGGAGTGGAAGAGGATTCCAGTGGCAACCTGTGAAGCTCTAGTGAACTCCATGTCCAAGAGAGTTAAGGCAGTGCTGGAAAATAATGGTGGCTACACAAAATATTGACATTTTGGACACAATTTGGACATTTTCACTTAGGGGTGTACTCACTTTTGTGGCTACACAAAATATTGACATTTTGGACACAATTTGGACATTTTCACTTAGGGGTGTACTCACTTTTGTTGTCAGCAGTTTAGACATTAATGGCTGTGTGTTGAGTTATTTTGAGGGGACAGCAAATTTACAGCAAATTTACACTGTTATACAAGCTGTACACTGACTGTACACTGACTGACTGTCTGGATCCCAGCTTGCTATCGTCTGTGTCTGCGTGTCTTTACTGCTGATTTATCTAACGAAATTATGGATTTAATAAGCTGGGCTTTGAACGCAATTGACACTGTTTTTTCAACGAGGAAATCAGGCCCGGGGGAGCCTATCTGTCCTGCAGGAACTGCTGCTGCGGGTTATTTAAAGGACACAAGCAATTGGAAACTCTTGTGCCTGTGTGATCTTTCTATTGAAGATATTGAAGATTTATATCTTTTTGGAGCAATGGTCATCGGAATTCTACTGATTGGCTTTGGGATTGTTCTGGTGCACCGCAAATTGAAAAGATGGACAGAGCTTATCAAAAAGCGGACCCGGCGAAGCTCACTCATCAAATTGACCAACTGGGCAGGACTCTGACAGCGGCCAATGGAGAACTGTACAGGAAAATGGATTACATCACGATCACGCTGAGAGCTGTTCATGAATCGATTTCAATGCCTGGCCATGATGGAATTGGAGCACTGAATCCGTAAGAGAATAGAAAGTTTTTTCTCTGAAGTCAGTGCTATTCGACCTGTTTTTATCGGCACCCCTCAGCATTCAGTCCTCCTGATAATCAACAGTATAATTGTTTTTTCATAACATTGGCGGGCAGCATCTGACTCTCAAGGACAGCTGTCTGGCTCAACTATTCCATCTGCCGTGCTCAAGGACACGTGCCTTTGCTTCAGACTGTAGTCATAACATCTGCTGAGGAAGAGACTATTGTTGTCCACCTAACTGATTTGCCACTGATTGCACCCAACTCACACATACTGATCCATTTATACTGACTGATGAAGACATTCACTCACTGCTCTCTTTGTGTCATTGTGTGGATTCTATTGTCTGCTAATTGTGCATTGAGAGTTTTTTTCTTGTAATCATAATATTGGTCATATATGAACTTTATTCTGATCAACAATGCTTTTTTCTCTCTCCTACTGTGTCCACCCTCCCCTTTCCCCCCACTGCCTACTGTTCCCCTCCTGCTGACAGGCGCCTCCACGGCTCGCCGCGTCATTGAGAATGTCATGTATGACGTTTTCAGTGTCAAGTCAAATTCCTCGTATATTTACCTATTTACTTGTAAATGTGCTTGGCAATAAACTTATTCTGATTCTGATTCTGATTCTGATCCTGACTACTTTACATTGTATCAAAGTGCCATATCTTCAGTCTTGTCCCATGAAAAGATATAATAAAATATTTACAAAAATGTGAGGAGTGTACTCACTTTTGTGAGATACTGTATGTAAAAGGTTTGACAATACAATCTATTATATTTTTAATCAGGAACATGTCATGACCGTTACAGTCTGTATTTTTTTTATTTTTGAATTTATGAACAATATTAAGAATCTCTTTTTCATCTGTCTCGTTGATAAACATAGATTGAGTATTTATCTGTAAATACTTATCATTATTGATGGGTTCTACAATAGAGTTGACTATTGTTTTCTCAACATTAATAAAGTATTCACTGAATTTATCTGCAATTTTATTATTGCCACTAATAATTTCATTATCAGAGTACAGATAGGAGAGATTTTTTCCATGAGTTTTATTCTTATTTATTATTTCCTTTAATAATTTCCAGGTATTTTTCATGCTTGTCTTATTTTTATCCAATTTAAGTTAGCTTGCTAACTGTCAAAATATTTGTCAGTTTATTTTTATACATTTTATGTTTATTTTCAGAACCCACAGTTCTTAACTTCATAAATTGTTAATTTAAAATATTTCTTCCTACAGCATTGTGAAGACCCTAAGTTATTCATGGCTTAATTTTATTTTTGTTGTTTAACCACCTAGACAGCAAGGGACAAGGCACATTATACAAATTTGATATGATGGAAGCAAATTCATATGTTTCGTCAACACTATTGACATATACTTTACTCCAGTCTTAGATTTTAAGGTCATCCTTAATGTTCTTGATGGCATTTTCTGTTACTCGCCTTGTAAAAGAGCAACAAAAACAGGAAAATGATCACTCACACCACTAACAACAAGACCACTAGTTATTTTTCCTACAATAACATTTAAGAAAATATTGTCAATCAGTGTAGTAGAGTTCGCTGTTATCCTGCTGGGGTATGTGATTGAGGGGAAAAACCCATACTAAACATGGAGTCAATAAATTCAGTCATTTGTGTTTCCCCATAAGGATTGAAAAGGTCAACGTTAAAATCCCCACAGATAAAAACGTGTTTTGTATTTGACATGGTTTCAGACCAAAAGAGCAGACATGACTCGAGAATAAACACAATTAACTCTTTATTGTAAATAATGTGTGTGTGTGGTGCGTGTGTGTATGTATGTATCCGCTGGGGCAAGCAGAGCACTGTGCAACCTGGCAACCCTATGGACACGGAGACAGAGTTAGTGGCAAGCCCTGGAGGGAATGTACAGGATTGCTTTGCGCTTACTGTCTGTGATGTGAAGGTGGAACTCAGGTTAAGCTCAGCGGCTACGGCCAGGAGGACAGTGCCCACGATCCCAATGGTGGTTAGCATTGGTAGGTGAGGCAGTGCAGTTCGGTCCGCTGCCAGGAGGGAGAGAGGTCCGCCGCAACGGATTTCCGCCTGTGCACAGGGGACTCAGAAAGATTAGAGGAATGGACGAAGGCTTACTTGGTTGAGGGTGAAGATTAGTCCTGGCGTCGACAGGCAGAACTGGAAGAACAGGTGAGGCTTGAAAGCTCAGCTTGGAGATTGGCGAGTGAAGGTCTCAGGGAAAGGAGACAGACGACTCCGTGCCAATCTCAGGTCCTCGCGGTTTAAATAACCCAGGCTGAGATGGACAGCAGGTTTGCGCGCAGCTGAGTATTATTGGCAGTGATGACAGTATTGCTGATTTTACTATAAATTTTTAACAATTTGTCCATGAATAAATCAATGCTCACATTTGGGGCTTTGTAAACACAACTTATAATAATGTTTTTAGCATTTTCTCTTATTTCAGTTGTGATACATTTCATTACATTTTCTACAACAAAAGACATATTTTCAACAATTTGACATTGGTAGGAAGACCTAACATACAAGCCTACACCTCCTCCTTTCTTTTTCATTCTGATGGTTGTATATAAATTATAGCCTCTCTCATTTGCATAGTGTTAACTTGTCCATCTATGATGGTTTAGGCTGCCATAAAAGTTATTTATAGGCTCAATAATGGCTTTGGCATCATGTGGTTTGTGTTCTTTGTAAGCAGTTTACTTCCTGATGTGAAGATTTGAGTGCAGTTAGTATCCGTGACCAATTATGTCAGATCCATGGTTTGACAAGCTTTTCAACAAGCACTAAATCCAGCAGTCATTTGAATTTGTCCAATTCCTGAGCTCTGTTACCATGATAACTTTGACCTCCTCTGGTGTAATTTAATCCATACTTTACAGTTTCTTGTCCAAGCTGCTTGTATTTTATTCTGCTTCTTTAGGAGTCGGGCCTGCCTTGAAATGTCAGCATTTTTCTATAAGTGTTCATTGACATATACATCCGTCCCTCTGACTTTTCTGCTTTGCCTTAACAGATCGATCTTAGCGTTTCTGTTTGGAAACCGAATGATAATGACTGGTTTTGTGGGAGCATGTGGCAAGCTGAAACGGCATTTCCATCGACAAAAATATCTTTAGAATCAAAAAATTGGAGTACCTGATGTTCCCAAGATTGCATCTCCGAACATATCATCCTCCATTTCAGTGCTGCCTGCTCTCACTGTAGCCCTGGTGTACATGTGGTATCTGACTGCTTACAATGGCATTGTCAACTCTGAAATACTGTTCCAGTTCATCCACTCACTTCTCCAACATATTAATCTTCTTTTCTTTTTCCAAGAAGTTCTTTTTTAATTCATGCACTTTGTCTATTAGTTCAAGCAGCTTGTTTTGCTGTTTTGACATTTTATTAATCTCCTCTGACATAAAGTTTAGTGAACGCTTTATCTCGGCAATCTCTTCCTCATAACGTTGTGCTTTCTTAGGTGCCATTTCAGCAACACAGCACAGAATCCCTGCTCGTGTCCTCAAACCAGACTTTTAAGGTGAAAACTGCTCTGCGTCGCAATCAGCAAAGTTCGGCGTCCTCACTGGTGTTCGGTGCCGCCAATGGCCCCGGCGCTCCAGAACCACCGCTTCCCTTGGCAATCCGCACAGGTGCAGCTCCTCCAGTGCTCAACCACTGGCAGGTGCCACCACCACGCCTCTCCAGCAACTCGTCCAGGCGTGCAGACGCCACAATCACGTCCCTCTCCACGACTCTGATGCCACCAAAGCACCGCTGGCTCTCCGGCGTCCCTGGCTCCCGCAGTACTCGTCTTGCTGCACAGGACACCTCCACGCCACTCCTCTCCAGCACACCGTACAGGTGAGCAAAGGCTGTTAACTTGCTGCGTCCTCCTGCCACATCCACAGTCTGAAGAATGGTTGAATTCCTCACATCTGACCATTCCTTGATATTCGTCGTCTAAATCTTCTTTTTTCCCCCTCTGTCTCCTCTGTTCCACTCCGACTGGACACTGTTGCCAACTCCTCAGTAAGGAAAGGAGCTATTGGCTGTTCTGAAAGTCGACAAAAGTTGATAAATGATGTCATCACCTAATTTGCATAATTGGTCATTTGCATGTAACTGTAATGGACGCTGTAGTAGAGAAGAAGATAGCAATGATGATATAGAGTGAAGTACGTGGCGGCAATGCCCCTGTAAGCTGGTTGCCAACCGCCAATTAAATCTAAAAGAAGAAGAAGTAGAAGAATGCCACGGTCATGAGAGAGACAAAAAGTGAGTAAAAAACACCGCAAATATGTTTAGAACTACAAATAAAAAGTCATAATTATGAGATAAAAAGTCATAATAACATAATTATGAGATTTTGTCTCATAATTATGACTTTAAATCTCATAATTATGACTTTTTTATCTCACAATTATGACTATCCATCCATCCATCCCTCCATCCATCTTCTACCGCTTTTCCGGAGGTCCAGGTCACGGAGGCAGTAGTTCAAGCAGAGAAGCCCAGACTTTCCTCTCCCAGCCACCTGCTCCAGCTCTTCAGAGAGGATACCAAGGCGTTCCCAGACCAGCTGGGAGACGTAGTCTCTCCACCGAGTCCTGGGTCTGCCCCAGGGTCTCCTCCCAGTGGGACGTGCCTGAAACACATCAAGTGGGAGGCGTCCAGCAGGCATTCTGATCAGATGCCCATACCACCTCAACTGCCTCCTTTCAATGTGGAGGAGCAGCGGCTCTACTCTGAGCCTCTCCCAGATGACTGAGCTTCTCACCCTGTCTCTGAGGGTGAGTCCAGCAATCCTACGGAGAAAGCTCATTTCAGCTGCTTGTATCCGTGATCTCGTTCTTTCGGTCATTACCCAAAGCTCGTAACCATAGGTGAGGGTAGGAACGTAGACTGACTGGTAAATCGACAACTTTGCCTTAGAACTCAGCTCCCTCTTCACCACAACAGACCAGTACAATATTCGCATCACTGCAGATGCTGGTCCGATCCGTCTGTCAGTTTCTCGCTCCATTCTCCCCTCACTCGTGAATAAGACCCATCTTCCATTTTCTTCCACTTAATCCTTTTCGGGTCGGGGGGGGGCTGGAGCCTATCCCAGCATCTTTGGGCAAGAGGCAGGGTAGACCCTGGACAGATCGCCAGTCCATTGCAGGGCCAACACAGAGAGACAGACAACCATTCACCCTCACAGTCATACCTAAGGACAATTTAGAATCCCCAGTTTTTTGATGCCAATTAACTTAACTTGCATGTTTTTGGCATGTGGGAGGAAACCGGAGAAATCCCAGAGTAAACCCACGCAGACAGGGGGAGAACATGCAATCTCCACACAGATCACTGTTGGTCAGGGGGCTGGGATCGAACCCAGGATCCCCCAGCCAAGGGTGAGTTGCTGTGCTGCCACAGTGCTAACCACTGCACCACCGTGCTGCCGAATAAGACCCCAAGATACCTAAACTCCTCCACTTGGGTCAGGAGCCTGTCCCCAACCCGGAGAGGACAAGCCACCTTTTTCCGGCTGAGGACCATGGACTCGGTCTTGGAGGTGCTGATTCTCATCCCAGCCGCTTCACACTCAGCGGCAAACCGTCCCAGCAAGAACTGTAGGTCATTGCTGGATGAGCGCCAGCAGGACAACATCATCTGCAAACAACAGAGATGAGATCCTGTGGTCACCAAGCATGACACCCTCCATTCCCTGGCTGCGCCTAGAAATCCTGTCCATAAAAATTACGAACAGGATCGGTGACAAAGGGCAGCCCTGGCGGAGACCAACTCTCACTGGGAATAAGTCCGATCGAGTGTTGGCAATACGAACCAAACTCTCACAACGGTCGTACAGGGACCGAATAGTTTGAAACAACAAGCCCGATACCCCATACTCCCGAAGCACCCCCCACAAAAAACCACAAGGGACAAAGTCGAATGCCTTCTCCAAATCCACAAAACACATGTAAACTGGTTGGGCAAACTCCCACGGACCCTCGAGGATTCTCGAGAGGGTAAAGCGCTGGTCCGATGTGCCACGGCCAGGACGAAAACCACATTGCTTCTCCTGAATCCAAGGTTGGACCAACGGTCGGACTCTCCTCTCCAGTACCTTGGCATAGACCTGCCCAGGGAGGCTGAGGAGTGTGATCCCTCTAAAGTTGGAGCACACCCTCCGGTCCCCTTTTTTGAAGAGAGGAACCACCACTCCAGTTTGCCATGCCAAAGGCACTGCCCCCGACCTGCACATAGTGTTGCAGAGGCATGTCAACCATGACAGCCCTACAACATCCAGGGCCTTGAGGTACTCAGGGCGACTCTCGTCCACACCCAGGGCCCGGCCACCAAAAAGATTTTTAACCACATTGACGACCTCAGCCCCTGTGATAGGCGAGTCGTCCCCCTCATCCACAAGTCCTGCTTCCCCTGTGGAAAGCGTATCAGTGGGATTGAGAAGATCCTCAAAGTATTCCTTCCACCGCCCAACGATATCCCCAGTCAAAGTCAACAGTGCCCCATCCACACCATACACAGTGTGGACAGGGTGCTGCTTCCCCCTCCTGAGCCGCCGGACAGTTTGCCAGAATCTCTTTGAGGCCAACCGAAAGTCTTGTTCCATGGCCTCACCGAACTCCTCCCATACCCAAGTTTTTGCTTCAGCAACCACCCGAGCTGCACTCCGCTTGGCCTGCCAGTACACCTCAGCTGCTTCGGCAGTCCCACAAGCCAACCAAGCTTGATAGGACTCCTTCTTCAGCTTAATGGCCGCCCTCACCACTGGTGTCCACCACTTGGTTTGGGGGTTGCCACCACGAGATGCCCCGATGACCTTGCGGCCGCAGCTCTGGGCCACTGCTTCAACAATAGAAGTGGGGAACATGGCCCATTCAGACTCCATGTCTCCAGACTCCCTCGGAATGTGGTTGAAGTTCTTCCGGAGGTGGGAGTTGAAGACCTCCCGGACAGGGGCCTCAGCCAGACATTCCCAGCACACCCTCACTATACGTTTGGGTCTACCAGGTATGAATGGCATCCTCCCATGCCATCGGATCCAACTCACCACCAGGTGATGATCAGTTGACAGCTCTGCACCTCTCTTTACCCAAGTGTCCAAGACATACAGTCGCAGGTCTGATGACACAATAACAAAATCGATCATCAACCTGCAACCTAGGGTGTCCTGGTGCCAGGTGCACATATGGACACCCTTATGCTTGAACATGGTATTCGTTATGGACAAACTGTGGTTAGCATAGAAGTTCAATAACTGAACACCACTCTGGTTTAGATCGGGTAGGCCATTCCTCCCAATCACCCCCTTCCAGGTTTCACTGTCGTTGCCCACGTGCGCATTGAAGTCCCCCAGTAGGACAATAGAGTCTCCAAGAGGAGCACCCTCCAGCACCCCAGTCAGAGACTACAAAAAGGGTGGAAACTCTGAAACATCACTTGTTGCATAGGCACAAATGATGGTCATGACCCGTTTCCCAACCCGAAGGCACAGGGAAACAACCGTTTTGTCCACTGGGGAAAACTCCAATATAGAGGCAACAAGGTGGGGGGGATACAAGAATACCCACCGCTGCTCGTCACCTCTCACCCAGGGCAACTCCAGAGTAGGCCAAGCTCCAGCCCCTCTCCAGGAGACTGCTTCCGGAACCGGAGCTGTGTGTTGAGGTGAGGCCGACTATATCTAGCCAGTATCTCTCAACCTCATGCACCAGCTCAGGCTCCTTCCCCACCAGAGTGGTGACATTCCATGTACCAAAAGCCAATTTAGGAAGCTTGGGATCAGTCCGCCAAGGGCTCCACCTTTGACCACCACCTGATCCACATAGCACCGGACCCCCATGATCCCTCCTGCAGGTGGTGAGCCCACTGGAGGGCGGACCCATGTAACTCCTTCGGGCTGAGCCCAGCCGGGTCCCATGGGTGGAAACCCGGCCACCAGAAACTAGCCATCAAGCCCCTCCCCCAGGCCTGGCTCCATGGTGGGGCCCCGGTAACCCCATACCGGGTGGGGTACACTGAATCCTTGTTCTAGTATTTATCATGAGAGTCTGTTGGATTGTTCTAAGTCTGGCCCTTCACCCAGGACCAGTTTGTCTTGGGTGACCCTATCAGAGGCAAATTGCCCCGAACAACATAGCTCCTGGGATCACTGGGGCACGCAAACCCCCCACCAAGATAAGGTGACGATCCATGAGGGGAATTATAACTAAATCTCATTATTATGACTTTTTATCTCATAATAATGACTTTAAATCTCATAATTATGACTTTTTATCTCATAATTATGACTTTAAAAGTCATTATTATGACTTTAAATCCCCAAAAATTAACAGATTTTGAACTTCTTGGCACGGAGACACAGCTTATAATCTTGCGCAACCGAGCTGGAAGAGCTGTCACACAGACAGCAAAGCATGCCCAAACAAGCAACTACACGTTAAAAACAAGCCCAAAACCACGCAACCCACGACTAACAAGATTTGCAAGCAATTTTAGGAAAAAAAAAACTTGGCAACTATGTTTGTGTTTTTCCGTAGGTGCGGTTAGCTTGTGACAGCAAACCCACAGGGTATTTACTGAGTAAGCACATCTTAATTATGTTGTAAGTCCTTTTAAGTTCAATTTGCAGGTTGTTTTACTTGTTTATTTATTTGCTTGTTTGTTTGTTTGTTTATTTACTTGCTGGAAACAGTGCTAGCTACCCATTCTTTACTTATTAACTAACTTAAAAGCATCACTGATAGTTCACTCTGAACGGCTAGTTTCAGTGCATGTCTCTTTAAGTTCCTAAGACCACATTTAACGCCACCCTCCTTCTTACGTCACTATTGCTAATCTTACCTGGTTAGCGCCTAGCTCGGATTGAGCCTGAGCGAAGTAATGTAAATTTGTCTTAAAGAATGCATCACCAGTAGACAGGGGTGTGTGGTTTCAGGGATCAATAGGATATGACTGGTCGCTGGAGTACAATAAGCACAAAAACGTATGTAAATTGCTAACTTCGGCTAGTCGCCTTGGATCTCAATTAGAGAAAATAAAACTTTAACTAAACTAAAATAACTTCTAAGAATGAAGCATATGGTGATGTAGATGTTTGTAGATGAACAAGGATTGCAGTGGGGAGTGAACTGAATTTATAGAAAATAGCGATCAAAACCAGCCAGATTGACAGGCCAGGTGATGTGCCATATAGCGTCTCCCCCGGCGAGCTGTAATGTTACTAGAATGATCAGCTTCAACCATCTGGTCAAGCTAATGCTAACAGTTCTAGCATCACTGTGAAAATATAACAAAATAAGCCAGAATGATATGAGATATATCAGCTGTGGATTAGTGAACCAGGAGGAAACAGGGATGTCTATTAGGGTGACTGAATTTGAAAGAAAATAACAGTATAAATGGTGCTTTGTGAGCAAACGCCCAGTACCACTATTAGATATGAACCTAACACCTTTGTTTGCAGACAGCTAGGCTGACCAATAAGACAGCAGTGGGCGGGATCAAGGCTGGGTTTCCCATTTCTTGACAAGGAAAACCTGAAAGTGTTAAAATGGCTTCTTGGAGAGAAAAACAAGATAAAGCCGGTGTTTTGGTTTTTTTTGTTTTTTTTTAAAGAAGTGAGTACTTTTGTGGAGAGCGTGAAATGAAGAGGCTGAATTTATTTCTCAATTCAGATTTATTAATCATCTCACATCTCCAACCATCTCTCAAACAGGAAAAGAGAGCGAACTACTCCAATCCCCCACTTTTATACCTGGGACATCAAAGTACAGAATCACATTGTCATTAAACCCCCCATCGACAATACCTCTCCCCCAGGCCTCTTCTTCCTCCACCTGACCCCAGGAGGTCAGGAAGTCCTTTCAGAGTCATTGCTAAAGGTACCTCCACCTCCTACTGTTATCCCCAGGAGGTCCAGACTTATTGTTCCTTCTAAGACGTGAGGTTACAAAATACATATGCAGTCTTAAGCATCTCAATCACTGTGCTATACATATGCAGTCAAAGCATCCAAAATATGTGTGCCACATAACCCCCCCCCCCCCCAAACGTCGAAGATGAAACAATACAACATAGTCTACACAACATGATAAAACCACGACATCAGTCCATATGCCGTCTGGGCTTCAACCGTTTTCCATACTTGCTGTAGGCGGGCTTCGCAGCTCCTGCGGCGCCATCTTGCAGTGAATCTGCTATCTGAGGATGAGAACTGTTAGTTGATCCCTGTGGGGGGTCTGGGGCATGCTCCCTGGGGGGTCTGCTGCGTCGAGGAGCCCTCACCACTCGCACAGTCTCGTCAGCCATCACAAAAGCAGGCTTTAGTCTGTCTATACTAATTGTTTCCTTCCTGTCCCCCAAATCTAGCACAAAATGCTTATCACCTGTTTCCAGCACTCTATATGGGCCATCGTAGGGTGGATGCAGGGCTGGGCGCTGAGCCTCGTGCCTGACAAAAACAAACTCGGCATTTTTTAAAGATTTGGGCACAAAAACACGCAGAAAGGTGTGGTGAACGGGGCCCGGAAGCATGTCTGCTCCCGTGTCGATCAGTGACCACTGAGCAGGGGAATGCCCTGGCGCTGGATTATCTGGCAGGAACTCTCCTGGCAGCCGGAGAGGTTGTGCAAAAACCAACTCCGCTGGGGAGGCTTTTAAGTCCTCTTTAGGTGCAGAACGCAACCCTAATAAAACCCATGGTAGTCTGTTTACCCAATTTGCATCCGTAAGCGACGCTCTGAGGGCTGCCTTCAATGATCTATGAAACCGCTCGCATAAACCATTAGCCTGCGGGTGGTAAGCGGTAGTGCGGTGAATTGTCACACCTAAGCTGTGGGCCATCGCTGACCAAAGCTCAGACACAAATTGAGGTCCCTTGTCAGACGTAATATCCGACGGAACCCCGAAACACGCTATCCAAGCCGTTAAAAACGCGCGGGCCACCTCTGCAGCTGTGGTTGATGCCAGTGGGACCACTTCCGGCCAACGCGTGGTTTGATCCACCATTGTCAAAAGGTGTGTGTACCCCTGCGACGACGGCAGAGGGCCTATGAGGTCGACATGCACATGATCAAACCTCTTGGCCGGGATGTGAAACGGCTCTAAGGGGGCTTTTGTGTGCTTGTGTATTTTGGCCCGCTGGCAAGCCATACAGGCTCGTGCCCACTCTTTAACGTGCTTGCACAGGCCCGGCCAAACAAACTTTTCTGCTACCATTTTCACAGACGCGCGCACCCCTGGGTGCGCCAGGGAGTGAATCGAGTCAAAAACGCGGCGGCGCCATGCGGCCGGCACTACTGGACGCAGTCGTCCAGTAGAGACATCGCAGATTAGGGGGGGCATACCATTTTGCAGCCTCCTGTTCTCCAGCCTTAACCCTGTTGGTCCAGACTGGAGCGTGCATACGTCCGCATCGTTACCCTGATCCGCTGCCATGGCTGCATAGTCTATTCCCACGTGAACTGGGGCCGCGTGCGCTTCCGCGCTGTTATTTTGCTCAGCGGCTGCGGTAGTATAATCTACCTCTGCGCGGACTGGTGCGGTTATCGCGCGAGAGAAGCAGTCTGCCACCACATTGAGTTTACCCGCTACGTGTTGAATATCAGTAGTAAACTCCGAAATCGCGGCCAGCTGCCTCTGCTGCCGGCCTGACCATGGTTCTGAAATTTTGGCCATCGCAAAAGTGAGCGGTTTGTGGTCGACAAACGCGGTGAAACGCCGACCTTCTAGCCAGAATTGGAAGTGGCGAATGGCTAAGTGGAGCGCTAACAGCTCCCTGTCAAACGCACTGTATTTTCGCTCGGCCTCGCGCAAGGACCTGCTGAAAAAGGCCAGCGGCTGCCAAACCCCGGCCACGTGCTGCTCCACTACCGCCCCTATGGCCACGTCTGACGCATCAATGGTGAGCGCTATGCGGGCCGTTGGGACTGGATGAGCCAACAACGCAGCGTCTGCAAGGGCTTTTTTTACCTCCGCGAATGCGCGCTCCCGCTCCGGGGACCACTCGATTGCATTGGAGGGTTTTTGCTTTTTAAGCGCGGCATATAATGGTTGCATGAGCTGCGCTGCGCGGGGGAGGAAACGGTTATAAAAATTCACCATTCCCAAAAACTCCTGTAGTGCTTTGACCATTTGTGGCCGGGGAAAATCTGCCACTGCGCGCACTTTGTCCGGTAGCGGAACTGCCCCCTCTGGGGAAACGCGGTGCCCCAAAAAGTCGATCTGCGCCACCCCGAACTGGCACTTAGCTGGGTTGATTATTAACCCGTATTCTCCCAACCTCCAGAAAACTTCCGTGAGGTGCTTTTCGTGTTCTACTTCGGACGCACTGGCTACCAAAATGTCGTCCAGGTAGACGAACACAAAAGGGAGATCGCGCAACACCGCATCCATCATGCGCTGGCCTTTAAGCCCAAACGGCATGCGTAAAAACTCAAAAAGTCCAAACGGAGTTATCACCGCTGTTTTGGGGATGTCCTCAGCGCGCACTGGGACTTGATGATAACCGCGGACCAAGTCTATTTTAGAAAAAATGCGCGCCCCAGCCAGATGCACCGAAAAATCCTGAATATGTGGGATTGGGTAGCGGTCATGCGCTGTGGCGTTGTTTAACCTGCGGAAATCACCGCAAGGTCTCCACGAGCCGTCAGCTTTAGGGACCATATGCAGTGGGGAGGCCCATGGGCTCTTTGAACGTCGGATGATGCCCAACCTTTCCAGGTTGGCGAACTCCTCGCGCGCTATGGACAGTTTAGCTGCATCCAAGCGCCGAGCTTTCGCAAAGACGGGGGGGCCAGTGGTAGTGATAAAGTGCTCCACCCCGTGTTTCACAACTGTTGCCGAAAAAGTGGGAACTGTGAGCGCTGGAAACTGAGTGAGGAGTGTGTGAAACTTACTGCCTGCTGTGGCGACGTTGGTCTGTGCTGGTGGCGGGGACACTCGAGCTGCACAAGGAATGGAGTAAAAGGAGAGTGCATTAACGAGGCGTCTGTTGGAAAGATCAACTAACAACCCATGTGAGCACAGAAAATCAGCACCTAACATGTTGAAACTCACCGCCGCTATAATAAAAGTCCATTCATATGTGCGGCCGTGCAAGGACAGAAGCAGAGTCCTTTCACCGAAGGTCTTAATGCTCGAGCCGTTCGCCGCTGTTGCTCCGTCACCACGGGGGCCTGCCAGCCGATCAGCGTAGGTTGGGGTGATGAAACTCACTTGGGCGCCCGTGTCCACGAGGAAGTGCCTCCCAGAGCGCGCATCCGTCAGGTAGAGCAGCTTGTTCCGTTCGCCGAGTGTCGCCGCTGCTAGCGACTCCCGGTCCTGGCGTTTCCCGAGCTCTTGAACTGGCACGGCGGTACACACTTGCGCGCCCTCTCTGCGAAACGACGATGGTAAAAGCAGAAGTCGTCTCCTCCGCTGCATCGGGACTTCGCTGCCACCATTGTTGGTGGAATTGCCTCCGTCGCCTCTGGCCCCCCGCTGCTCCCGGTCGCCGCGCCGAGATCTGCCGCTGCTGCGGTGGCCGTGTGCTCCTCGCTGGAGTTGAGGATCCGCTGCGCCTCCTGGGCCAGCGCGCGGAAGTCCTGCTGGGTCACAAAATGAAAGCCTGCCAGGGTCACCCTCGTCTGCGATGGTAGGGTTCTCAGGAAGATCTACGTGAAGAGGAAATCGTCGTTGTCTGAGCCTCTCAGCTGCAGCATGTCTTCCATCAGGTCGACAGGCGTGCGTCCTCCCAAGTCGTGCAGAGCTAGGAGCTTCCTAGCTCTCTCCTCGGCTGAGGGCGTGAAACGCTGGATGAGGGCAGCTTTCAACCCGCTGTATTTGTTGCCAGCGGGCGGATGCTGCACCAGGCTCCACACGTGTCGGGCTGTGCGGTTGTTGAGTTTGGCGATGACATGGTAGAATTTTGTGTCATCTGCTGTTATTCCCCTGAGTGCGAACTGGGCTTCGGCCAGGAGGAACCACGAGCCTGGGTTGTCCTGCCAGAACTCTGGAAGCTTGACTCTGAGACCGCGCTTGCTCCAGTGGTCCCTGGCGAGTCTGGCTCGGGGGAACTGTCTCTGGTCATTGTACGTCTTCAGGTCACCAATGTGGAGAGCGGGAAATGAAGAGGCTGAATTTATTTCTCAATTCAGGTTTATTAATCATCTCACATCTCCAACCATCTCTCAAACAGGAAAAGCGAGCGAACTACTCCAATCCCCCACTTTTATACCTGGGACATCAAAGTACAGAATCACATTGTCATTAAACCCCCCATCGACAATACCTCTCCCCCAGGCCTCTTCTTCCTCCACCTGACCCCAGGAGGTCAGGAAGTCCTTTCAGAGTCATTGCTAAAGGTACCTCCACCTCCTACTGTTATCCCCAGGAGGTTCAAACTTATTGTTCCTTCTAAGACGTGAGGTTACAAAATACATATGCAGTCTTAAGCATCTCAATCACTGTGCTATACATATGCAGTCAAAGCATCCAAAATATGTGTGCCACACTTTGATATTTTTTTCAATAATCATGTGACCAATAGATGCATTGCAGAATAATTAAATCAACAAAAACACAATTTTTTCAGTCAATAACCCCTTTAATATCGTATTTTTCAGTAGAGCACCAGTCTTTTTAAAGTAACCCCTGGCTACAGTTTGTTTGCTGTATTATAAAGTTTTTTTTGTTTTTTTGAAGTTAGTGTCTTTCAGTGAGAGTGTTTCTGGTGTGAGTTGGTAAGCTGGAAGTTTGGGTCAGACTTCGTTTAAACTTTCCTGATGTTTTTCAGCAAATGGGAGGAGAGTCCCAGCTGTGTGCTGCACCACACCAACATCCCTGAGGAGTGGGTGGACTGCAGAGGCATGAGCACAACGCCTTGCCTCAGGGTTACGGTTAACTCAAATGGCTCCAATCAAGAGACTATCCTGCACTATGAAGAGGACTCGGTTCTTCTCACTACTGAGGTATGGATTTAGGACAATAAGCTCCAGGATTTCAAACTGTACCTTATTGTTTTAAACCAGGAATGGCCTGTTTCTACCAAGGACAAGCACGCTGCTTCTGAGCACTGGATGTGAACTGAAGGCCTTTATGCATCACCACTGACATGAAAGAGTGTTCTGTTTAGTAGCACTTAATCTTCTCACATCTGAGTTTTGTACCCACCACCTAAGCACAGACTTGAGAAAGCATGGGAAGAAGTATGATGGCAAGTAGCAGTGGTGAACTAGATGACCGAATGGAAAAGCAGCAGCACTTTAATGCCTGTGCCCTTGTGAATAAACCAGTTGATATTATTAGGAGATACTCTCACACTGCACTTCTCTTCCATTCAAAAAGATGTTGTGAATTTTTTTTCCAGTACCAGAGCAGCAAATGGAGGCTAGAAAATGTTTTTTTTTTTTTAACCAAGGAGGGGAAAAAAATGAATCAAAAAGGCTCCAGCAGCTCATCTCACTGATTGCAATCAGCCCTGTAAGGAGCAGGTCACTTGATAAAAAATTGCTCTTAAATCTTATCTCTTCTCCTCTAGTGTTTCTTCATACCTAAATGTCATATGGACAGAAAAGCACTCCAAGATGAAGTCCAGAAAGTGAAAAACATCCTGGACAACGAGCTTGGGAGGAACATCACCTGCTTCGCTGATGGTGAGGGGCACACCGACCACGTCATCTTAAACAAAAAGTACACTTTGAAGAGGGTCCTGTTTGCGCTGCTGTGGCCCTGTCTGCTGCTGGGTGGCGGAGCTCTGCTGGTGGGCCTGGTGAGACTGACGCAGTGCTTAGCCCATCTATCCACCGAGGTGAGCAGCGACTGCAGGCCCAAATACTCTCAGGGCAAACTGTACAAACTCCTCCGCAAGTCCAGCTCACAGTCCCCTTTGTGAAAATATGTAGTCATTTGCCAAAAAATGTTTGTAGTCATGTTCACTGCTATAATATAAATAATATGTGTGTGAATGTGTGTGTGAATGGTGAAGGGATTGGCGACGTGCCATGGCTGCCTCATTCATCCAGGTGGATACCCTGAATTTCCCTCTGGGATTAATAAAGTATACAAAATACAAAAAAAAGTACAGAAAATATGTAAAAGGCTGTTTTTAGGCATCCAAATCCAAAATCTGCATAAATTTATTCTTGTTTTTATAATGACTAGCGTATAGTGCCTTCATTTAATATTGACAAGTGCACTTAAAGTAGCAAATGTGAGATTATAAAAAAAAGTTGTGTACCATTATTTTAGTGTCTCCACACAGCTGTCATGATGCTATTATGTTGGAGGTCAAAAACCGGATGCCTGAATGACGTCGCATCCAAGTTGACTACTACAACTGTTGATCTCGGGTGTGGTGGGGGTTGTCCAGCTTTCTGACCTGAAAATTTGATTTATGGGGCCATGAATGCCCTCAAGTGCACACTCATCTTTGAGAAACTTGCAAAAACACACACTCATCACAGTACACAATCCAACTTTACCTGTCCATCAAGTTAAAGGATGTGTTTCATGATTGGAACAGCCAGTAGGAATGTTCTGGCACAGAGGAGTCTGTCTGATAAGTCATGTTCCTCCTTTTTCACTTGCATATAAGAGATTGGCTCACAAAGACTGACATATACTGGAACCTTATACTGCTGATTTTCCACAATATGAAAACAGAAGATCAGATATTAAGGTTAAGATGTAATGTTTTGAGTTGCACCCTTTAATGAACCTAATAGCCTGCTTAAATGAGGCATTGCCAACAGTTTCTATGGAAAAAAGACATTTTGAGCAATTACTGTCCAAAAACACCTGTCTATAGCTACAAAACATGTTTAAGCCTCAACATTATGTGTCGACATTATTACCAAGAGCTTTTTTCTCTTAATACACAATTTTTCTTAAATAAAACTTCAAATGACAAACATGACATCCTACAAGTGCCTGGGTGTTCATCTGAACAATAAACTAGACTGGTCACACAATACTGACGCACTCTACAAGAAGGGACAGCGCAGGCTGTTCCTACTGAGGCGGCTCAGGTCTTTTGGTGTACAAGGGGCGCTGCTGAAGACATTCTATGACACGGTGGTGGTATCAGCCATCACTTTTGGAATGGTCTGCTGGGGCAGTGGCATTACAGCAGCCGATAGGAAGAGACTGAACAAACTGATCAAGAAAGCTAGCTCTGTCCTGGGGCAGCGCCTTGACCCAGTGGAGGAGATGGGAGAGAGAAGGATGGTGGCTAAACTCTCATCTCTGCTGGAGTCCGAGTCCCACCCTATGCAGGACATACTGAACGCACTGAGGAGCTCATTTAGCAGCAGACTACATCATCCTAGGTGCACAACCGAGAGGTTTTGCAGGTTCTTCCTACCTACAGCTGTCAGACTGTAAAACCTAAGCAGGGCTGCTCGCAGAGATAGCAAAAAAACGTGACGACCTAATAGTATTGAATGCAAAAGACGCAATAGACTTACACAATGGTCCCCTCCAGTATACAACTAGGACAGTATCGGTCGCTACGGAGGGTGACAATATGTATGGGTACATATTCATACTATGTAGGATAACTAAGTAGACGGTTATGCTGTTTATTCCATCTTGCTACAATGCTTCACACTTTGTATATATATTTATATATTTATGGGTATGTATGTACTGTATATCCACTGCTCTTATTTATATCTGCCGTATCTTCTTAATTATTGCTCTGGTGTTGCTATCCCTGTGCTGTTGCAATCCTAGAATTTCCCCATTGTGGGACTAATAAAGGCTCATCTTATCTTATCTTAAATAAATGTATATTGTGAATTTATATTTTTATACTTTTTCAACTATTTTCGCTTAAATTTATCTTAAATTTTATAATGTACTGTATATTTTCAGCATTTCTCATAAATTTGTAAAGTCTAAGCTGGGGTCTCCAATTTTGCACGCAGATTGACTTTTGGATCCTCACCCATGGCAGTGAGGGCTGCTCATTGAAAATTTCCCCAGACTCATTTCCCATGGACTGAGAGGAACCAAACTTGCCACAGTTCCTAGTCTTTCTGTATATAGGTACTATGGGGGGCCCATGCTGTGGTATTCACCTCAGACTGAAAGGCATGGAGATGCAGTAGTTTCCTCTGACGGAAGAGCATGGAGATCAAAGGGCTGGGGGACAAAAGGAATTGTCATGGGGGGTGAATTGTAATGCAAGACCTCAGGTAGCAGAGACGTGTGAGTGTTGTGATATAAAAGAGAGTCCCTACTACATGAGGGTAATGTTTCTGATCCTGGAAGATGTGAGAGAGTGAATAAAGTTCATCTGCTCGGAAAGCTCGGACTGGTTATTCCTTTCTCCACACTGGTGACCCTTGACGAATAATGGAACACGAGGCGAACACCCCAGAGATGACCCGGACGGGAAGCCCCAGCAATGCGTGTGCCATTTTGGTCAAACTACCAGACTTTTGGCTGCACGACCCAAAGTCTTGGTTCCTCCACACCGAGGCCCAGTTCGCGGTCTGGGGAATAATGGCAGATGACACCAGATATTACTACGTGGTTGCAGCGTTGGACGCTCACACGACTTAGCAGGTAGCGAGCCTGCTCCAACAGCCCCCAGCCCGCAACAAATACGGGGCTCTCAAAACCGCGCTGACCCGGCGCTACACACTCTTGGACTGCGAGAGAGCGGAGAGGCTCCTGACGCACTCAGAGTTAGGAGACGGGTCGGTGGTCGAACTGATGGAGAAGATGTTGGCGTTGATGGGCACGGACGACGGGTATTTTCTATTTGCCCACCTTTTCCTCTGAAACCTCCCAACGGTGGCCAGAGCGGTCCTTGCGAACTTGCCACTGCTGGCTGCGTGTGACTACCGGGCACTAGCCCAGGAGGCAGATCGGATCATCCTCACCACCAGAGCCCTCACAGTGAATGCAGCGGCGTCGGAACCCAGCGAGATGGACAGGGGAAGCGAGGAGCCAGCGATGGTAGCGGCAGCGGGGGCCAGGAAGCGCCAGAGAGACACGCTCTGCTCCTACCACCGCCGTTTTGGAGAGGACGCACACCAATGCGTGCCACCGTGCCAATTCAAGCGTTCAGGAAACGCCAGGACCGGCAGTCGGTAACTGCTGCGACCGCCGGTGAAGAAAGCAAGTTGCTCTACGTGACAGACTCACGCTAGGGGAGACGGTTCCTCATGGACTCCGGCTCCCAAAAGAGCTTCATCCTGCCATCCTACGCCGACCGGCTAGTGGGAACTAGCGGCCCTGAGCTGACGGCCACAAACAGCTCAGACATTAGGACTTTTGGTGAGAGGACACTGACTGTATCCCTGCATGGCCATGCATACCAACGGACATTCGTCATAGCAGCATGCAGTTTCCCAATCTTAGGCACTGATTTTTTGTGTGCACACAGACTACTAGTCGATGTTGCTAACAGACGCCTGATTAATGCAATGTCTTTTGATTCTCTCCCCTGTACAGCTCGAGGAACCGGGCCAACAACACTAGCCAACGTCACAGCTCCAGGTGGTAAGTTCCACACACTGCTCACCCAGTTCCCAGCACTCACGGTCCCGACGTTTTCGGCGGCCATCACTAAACACGGGGTGGAGCACTTTATTACCACCACCAGGCTGCTTGTTTTCGCACGACCTCGGAGCCTGAACACAGCTAAACTGGCCATAGCGTGCGAGGAGTTTGCCAACTTGGAAAGGCTGGGCATCATCAGACGATCAAACAGCCCATGGGCATCCCCACTACTTATGGTTCCTAAGGCCGAGGAATCGTGGCAACCTTGCGGAGATTTCCGCAGATTAAACAACGCCACAGCGCACGACCACCACCCGATCCCCCATATTCAGGATTTTTCCGTTCACCTCGTCGGGGCACATATTTTTTCTAAGATAGACCTGGTCCATGGTTACCACCAGGTCCCGGTGCGCGCGGAGGACATACCTAAAACAGCAGTAATAACCCCGTTTGGTCTGTTTGAGTTTATACGCATGCCTTTCGGGTTAAAAGGCGCGGCACAGACATTCCAATGCATGATGGATGCGGTGTTGCGCGATCTGCCGTTTGTGTTTGTCTACCTGGATGACATCCTGGTGGCCAGCGAGTCCAAGGATGAACACGTAACCCACCTCAGGATGGTTTTCCGGAGGTTAGAGGAGCACGGGTTAATAATCAACCCGGTGAAATGCCAGTTCGGAGTGACGGGGATTGATTTTTTGGGACACCGCATCTCACTGGAGGGAGCAATACCCTTGCCGGACAAGGTGCGTGCAGTGGCGAATTTTCCCTGGCCTCAGACAGTCAAGGCGCTGCAGGAGTTTTTGGGGATGGTTAACTTTTATAACCGTTTCCTCCCCCGCGCAGCCCAGCTCATGCAGCCATTGTACGCCGCGCTCAAGAAACAGAAACTGGCGGATAGACTCGACTGGACTCCTGAGCAGGAGCAGGCGTTCTCTGAGGTTAAAACAGCCCTGGCGAACACCACATTACTGCCGCACCCGTACCCGGAGGCTCGGATAGCGCTTACTACTGATGCCTCGGACGTGGCCATAGGGGCCGTCGTGGAGCAATGCGTCGCCGGTTCTTGGCAGCCGCTCGACTTTTTTAGCAGGTCTTTGAGCGACAGTAAGCATAAATGCAGCGCGTTCAACAGAGAGTTTCTGGCTCTCCACCTAGCCATACGCCACTTCCAGTTCTGGCTGGAAGGGTGCACCTTTACTGCGTTCATGGACCACAAGCTGCTAACGTACACAATGACCAAGGTTTCGGAACCATGGTCGGGCTGGCAGCAGAGACAGCTGGCCGCGATCTCGGAGTTTACGACCAACATTCAGCATGTGGCCAGTAAACTCAACGTGGTGGCAGACTGCCTCTTGCACGCATTAGTGGCCCCAGTCTACGTAGGGATAGATTACATGGCCATGGCCGTGGAGCAGATCGGCGATGCGGACGTGTGTGCGCTCCAGTCTGAACCAACAGGGTTAAGACTGGAGAGCAGAGTACTGCAAGACGGGGGGCCCCCCTTAATCTGTGAAGTCTCCACAGGACGCCCGCACTCGGTGGTCCCACGCGCTTGGCGCCGCCGCGTTTTTGAGTCGGTTCACTCCTTGGCGCACCCAGGAATGCGCGCGTCAGTCAAAATGGTGGGAGCGAAGTTCGTCTGGCTGAGCCTGCGCAAACAGGTGAAAGAGTGGGCTGCAGCCTGCGTAGCGTGCCAACGAGCCAAAGTGCACAGGCACACAAAGGCCCCCTTGGAGCCGATCCATATCCTGGCTAAGAGGCTCGACCACGTTCATGTGGACCTCGTGGGCCCCCTCCCGCCATCGCGGGGGTTCATGCACCTCCTGACAGTGGTGGACCGCACCACACAATGGCCAGAAGCAGTCCCGCTAGCTTCCACCACATCCGCAGACGTGGCACGCGCTTTTTTGACAACATGGGTGGCACATTTTGGCACCCCTTTGGACATCACGTCCAATCGGGACCCTCAGTTTGTTTCCGACCTCTGGTCCACGATGGCCCAGAGCCTGGGTGTCTCAATTCATCGCATGACCGCGTACAACCCACAGGCCAATGGGTTATGCGAGCGTTTCCATAGATCACTGAAAGCAGCACTCAGGGCTTCGCTTACGGATGCAAATTGGGTGGACCGGTTGCCGTGGGTTCTATTAGGGTTGCATTCCACACTGAAAGAGGATTTGGTGGCTTCCCCAGCATAGCTGTCTTTTTCTCGGCCACTGCGGCTCCCGGGGGAATTTTTACCAGATAACCCCGCGCCAAACGCCCATCCGTCCCCGCATTCACGGCATAGCGCAGACGCAGGGACACTACCTGGCCCAGCCCACCACTGTTTTCCCCACGCTTTTGTGCCAAAAACCTTGAAGGACGCGGCGTTCGTGTTTGTCAGGCACAATGCCCACAGGCCCCCATTGCGCCCACCCTACGATGGCCGTTTAGAGTGCTGGAACCCGGGGACAAACATTTTGTGTTAGGCTTGGTTGGTCGCCGGGAGAGAATCTGTATAGGCAGGCTTAAGCCCGCCTTTGTTGCGGCAGACGAGCAGGTGGTGTTGGCCCGAGCTCCTTGGCGTGGAAGCCCCCCCCCCCCCTCCGAGAACTCCCCAGGTAAACGATTCATCAGAGCAGACACACGAGCAGGCTGAATGTCCACCCCCCATTGTCCCCCCACAGACGAACACATCCCCAGGAACCCCCCACCGGCACAGCAGTGACGCAGAGCCAAAGACCCCCGTTACAGCAGCTATGGGCAGAGGCTGAAGCCGAGAGGACGTGAAGGTTAACACTCAGTCTGAGACTCTGGGGGGGCAGTATGGGGGACCCATGCTGTGGTATTCATCTCAGACTGAAAGGCATGGAGATGCAGTAGTTTCCTCCGACGGAACAGCATGGAGATCAAAGGGCTGGGGGACAAAAGGAATTGTCATGGGGGAGTGAATTGTAATGCAAGACTTCAGGTAGCAGGGACGTGTGAGTGTTGTGATATAAAAGAGTCCCTACTACATGAGGGTAATGTTTCTGATCCTGGAAGATGTGAGAGAGTATATAAAGTTCATCTGCTCGGAAAGCTCAGTCTGGTTAGTCCTTTCTCCACAGTACCATCAATAGTGTAGCAGACAGGCAAAACAATTGTACACTTTGTGATAAAAGCATGAAATTTGGCACACATATTCTGAATGAACTTAAGTTTATTTTCAGACGTGGGGGCATCCTAGAGCTGACCTCTAGTGATCTACAGGGGTTAGTGAGCTCTGGAACCATGATTTTTCTTTCTGTATGGTTGCTGCTTTCAGTTTTGTAACCATCACTGAAAATTGCATGGTGTTAATGAATAAAATATGTTTTTTACTCAGAAAGGAAGAAGAAAAATTTCACAAGCTATTGTAGTCTGTCTTGGGCCAAATAAGTACTCATAATTGTCCTTGGATGCTTGGCATACACATTTGTGAGCACCTATAGTGATGTGAAAAAGTGTTTGCCCCCTTCCTGATTTCTCATTTTTTTGGATGTTTGTCACACTTAAAGGTTTCAGATCATCAAACAAATTTAAGTATTAGACAAAGATAACCCAAGTAAACACAAAATGCAGTTTTTAAATGAAGGTGTTTATTATTAAGGTTAAAAAAAAAATCCAAACCTGCATGGTCTTGTGTGACAAAGTGATTGCCTCCCATGAAAGCATGAATTAACTATGGTTTATCACATCTTTGGAAAGCTGAGTTCAATTTCTCTAGCCACACCCAGGCCTGATTACTGCCACACCTGTTCTCAATCAAGAAATCACTTAAATAGGACCTGCATGACAAAGTGAAGTAGACCAAAAGATCTTCAAAAGCTAGACATCATGCTGCAATCCAAAGAAATTCATAAGGAAATGAGAAACAAAGTAATTGAGATCTATCACACTGGAAAAGGTTATAAATCCATTTCTAAAGCTTTGGGACTCCAGCGAATCACAGTGAGACCCATTATCCACAAATGGTAAAAACATAGAACAGTGGTGAACCTTCCCAGGAGTGGCCAGCCGACCAAAATTACCCCAAGAACGCAGCAATGACTCATCCAAGAGGTCACAAAAGACCCCACAGCAACATCCAAAGAACTACAGGCCTCACTTGCCTCAGTTAAGGTCAGTGTTCATGACTCCACCATAAGAAAGAGACTGGACAAAAACAGCCTGCATGGCAGAGTTACAAGACAAAAATCACTGCTGAGCAAAAAGCACATAAAGGCTCGTCTCAGTTTTGCCAGGAAACACCATGATGATCCCCAAGACTTTTGGGAAAATATTCTGTGGACTGACGAGACAAAAGTTGAACTTTTTGGAAGGTGTGTGTCCCATTACATAAAAGTAACACAGCATTTCAGAAAAGGAACATCATACCAACAGTAAAATATGGTGGTGGTAGTGTGATGGTCTGGGGCTGTTTTGTTGTTTCAGGACTTGGAAGACTTGCTGTGGTAAATGGAACCATGAATTCTGCTGTCTGCCAAAACATCCTGAAGGAGAATGTCCGGCAATCTGTTTGTGACCTCAAGCTGAAGCACGCTTGGGTTCTGCAGCAGGACAATGATTCAAAACACACCAGCAAGTCCACCTCTTAATGGCTTAAGAAAAACAAAATGAAGACTTTGGAGTGGCCTAGTCAAAGTCCTGACCTGAATCTGATGCTGTGGCATGACCTTTAAAAGGCGGTTCATGCTCGAAAACCCTCAAATGTGGTTGAATTACAACAATTCTGCAAGATGAGTGGGCCAAAATTCCTCCACAGCGCTGTGAAAGACTCATTGCCAGTTATCGCAAATGCTTGATTACAGTTGTTGCTGCTAAGGGTGGCCCAACCAGTTATTAGGTTTAGGGGGGCAATCACTTTTTCCACACAGAGCCATGTAGGTTTTGATTTTTTTTTTGTCCCTTAATAATAAACACCATTTAAAAACTGCATTTTGTGTTTACTTGTGTTATCTTTGTCTAATATTTAAATTTATTTGATGATCTGAAACATTGAACTGTGACAAACATACAAAATACAGGAGCCAGTTGAGGTGGTATGGACATCTGATCAGGATGCCTCCTGGACGCCTCCCATTCGAGGTGTTTTGGGCACGTCCCTCTGGGAGAAGACCCCGGGGCAGACTCAGGATTCCCTGGAGAGACTATGTCTCCCAGGTGCTCTAGGAATGCCTTGGTATCCTCTCTGAAGAGCTGGAGCAGGTGGCTGGGGAGGGGGAACTCTGGGCTTCTCTGCTTGAACTACTACCTCCGTGACCTGGACCTCCGGAAAAGCGGTAGAAGATGGATGGAAACATACAAAAAATGAGAAATCAGGAAGGGGACAAACACTTTTTCACACCACTGTATATCTGCTAGATACCTACTAATAACATTGTACTTACGGTCTCAGGTTTCCTGTTCTAATGTAAAGTCTAGACACCTCGCTTTTGGTGTCTTCCAGCTAACCTGCTACTCATAGCTTAACTGGTGGTGGAAAGTTGATGTATACGGAGCAGTGTAGCATTGTATTGGTAGGGGCTCTATCACAATGAGGCGACATGTTTTGGTTGATCTAGCTCTCTCTTACATCCAAGCAGCCCAAGCCATCACCTGTAACAGAATGGAAACCATGTATCTGTTCTTTGTCAAACAAAGACTGAGGAAATATTTCCCTGCCCAGCTAGGTCCTCAAAGCTCCCACTGTTGGCAATGGTTACACATGAGGGGAGGTTGAAAAGTCCATAATGGTCAAATTTGACCAAATGTGGTTTATTTTTCAACAGCAGGGATCCAAACACTGCAACACCGATGGAAGAAGTGTGTGGACCGTAGGGGAGGCTATGTTGAAAAATAAACCACATTTGGTTAAATTTGACCCCTATGAACTTTTCAGCCCCCCCCCCCCATATCATTAGCAGAGAATCTTCTTCAGTTTAAGGATTTTTGCATCTTACCAATGGATCTTGATCTCCAAAGGCTGGGTGAAGGGAGTGGCATTCAGGAAACACTGTTAAAACAATGCAAAATGGCACAAGGCCTGTCAGCTGAAAACAAAAGGCCTTTGAGTGATAAACACGAAGGCAATCCAAGGGGGATGCCAAGATTTCACTTCCGCCCTCCCAAGAGAGCAGACGCTTTTTTCTTCTCTCCTGCTGACTTTTTCCTCCCCTCCTACTACTGGATCCCAGCTTGCTGTTGTCTGTCTGCGTCTAACTGCGACCGCCGAAAAGAAATTATGGAGTTAATAAGCTGGGCTTTGAACACAATTGACACTATTTTTTCAACAAGGAAAAGTGCTCCGGGGGAAGCTGTCTGCCCCGCTGGAACGGCTCCAGTGGGCTATCTATGTGACACAGGTAATTGGAAAATGCTGTGTCTCTCTAATCTCTCTATCGAAGATATTGAAGATTTGTTTATCTTCGTAATCTTGGTGATTGGGATAATTCTGATTGGGACGGGAATTGTCTTGGTTTACCGCAAATTGCTGAAGATGGATTCAACCTATCAAAATGCTGGCCAGGCGAGGTGCATCCAACAAATTGAGAAACTGGAGAAGACCCTGATAGCGACTACTGGAGAACTGTCTCGTAAGGTGGATTACATCATGGGTTCGCTCAGGTCTTTCCACGACGAATTCAAAGCTGCGCAATGAAGGATTAATGTACTGAATCTACAGAAGAAATACAAGTCTTCTCTGTGATCAGTCCTATTTGGCATTATTATTCCCCATGAAAATTCCTCCTGGCTGTCTGCAGACTGTGTTTTTTCAAAATCATGAGCACAAGGCCTTGGACAGCCAGCTGCAGCGCCAGATAAGACTGGGCGCCAGACAGACAAAACATCTTCTGCCAAGGGTCCTTGGGTCTCTCTTATTATCATCAACACTGCTCAACACCGCACACACATTGATTCATGAACTGATTAAAGATATACTGTACACTGCTCTCTTGTGTCTTGTGAAATTCTGAGTTGTTGCTCTGTGCTATTGAGAGATTTTTTTTCATTGTAATCATAATCTGCTTAAAAATAAGCTGTATTCTGATAACAAAGTTTTTTTTCTCCTCCCCCCTTGTGTTGTTCCCTCCCTTCCCCTCCCTTTCTTATCTATCTCTGTTTGATGAGGCGCCTTTATGGCTGCCGTGTCGTTGTGTCGCGCGCATGCGCACCAATGTCAAGTCAAGTTCCTCGTGTGTTTTTTACATGCTTGGCAATAAAGTTTATTCTGATTCTGATTCTGATTCTGAGATGCCAGTACTTCTGGTGTACATTCCCACTCAGTTTACAGCCATACAGCAACATTAGATCTTTACTTTTTCTACAGAGAGCCAGCTTCTATAGCAGGCCTGCATGAAGCATTAACTTACCAATTACATATCAAGGTTAAGAGATGTGCTTTGCAGTTGGAAGACACATATGATCTGCCAAGTACCATCACAACTGCCTAGCCACATGGTACAGCAAGGCAAGACAATCTACCCCAAAAGATGAAGAAAAAAGACAATAGTCATCTGCATGGCATTGCCTTTGCTGCACTTGAGGCATTTGTGTGCTTGCAGCACTGAAGGAACGACTAACCATTTTCCTAGGGCTAGGCTGTGCATTGCATGCCAAACAAGTGATGAAGAGCTTGACCAGTTTTTTTCTTACTAGAAGCAGGCAGCTACACCATCTCTCTCATATGGAGGGAAACAAGAACTAGGAGCTAAAGCTGATTTACTGCAGTGCCTTGAATCTCTAGTGCCATTTGAGCAGCAAAGTTCTACTGGAGTGAATGCAGTTATTTTTGATAGTGCTGCTGTTGTTCAGATGCTAAGTCCTGGTACAGCAAAAACCTTTCAAGACCATGCAAATTTGGTGTTTGGACGGTACATATCCTCCCTGCTTGACAAAGCCAGGCATGGTGTGATTTGAAATGTGTGTGTACCAGACCGTCTGAAAGGCAGAAGACAGGAAAGGGTGTCCTTCTACTGTGATACCCAAGAACTGGAAAAACTTTCTCCATGATGATGACAATAAGACAGAGCTGTTGAGGTTCCTTGCACCACAGTTCACCTGTCTAACAACTGAAGAGAGACAAGGTAGTCTATGCAACCTTTGGACGGGATGTTCTGTGCTCTTCACATCAGGCAGAGCCTAGCAATCTTACACCATGCTCACAGGAGGAGGGTGATGTGATGTTGTTCATAGGATGCATTATTGTGTGACACGGGTGGTGGCTCCACCTTTCTGGTTCCGCCGCTACCCAGGGTATAAGAGAGCTGTGAGGAAGAGGGGCGGTCTCTTTGACCACCTCTCTGCCTGACTGGAGCGTCTGTGTAACTGTTGTGAGTCCGCAATAAAGTCTGGTTCAGTTTCACTTTCAGCTTCGTCATTGACCCTCGGTTACAGACGTAACATTTACTTGCATATTTATTCCACCTAGCTGCAATGCTCCATACTGTGGGTGTTTATATATTTACATATTTATTCCATCTAGCTACAATGCTCTGCACTGTGTGTTCATATATTCATATATTTATTCCATCCAGCTACAATGCTCTGCACTGTGTGTCTGTGTGTGTGTGTGTGTATATATATATTTTATAGTAATATGTACATATGTATATTAGCTGCTCTTGCTTGCTTGTTTTTTTGTTTTTTTTTTGTTTTTTTTTTCTTGCCTTCTGATTGTTGCTCTGAGTGTTGCTATCCCTGTGCTGTTGCAATCCTGGAATTTCCCCGTTGTGGGACTAATAAAGGCTTATCTTATCTTATCTTATCTTATTTGGCGACGAGGATAAAAGTATGGACGTGGGAGTCGCTACCATTCAGCCGTTTCTAGAGCTTCCCGGTGAGCCGCCAGACCCTTGGGTGAGCTGGTTTGCCGCGTTCCAGAATTACCTAATGGCTCTGAACCTTGGTGAGCTAAAGAAAGTGTGAGCTTGGGCAATATTGGTTCATAATTTGGGTATGGAAGGACAGCGTATCCTTGCTACCTTAAGTGTTAGCGATAGCTTCGAGGACATTGTTGAGCTAATGGCCCAACATTTTCACACTCCTGAGAACATCATCATCTGGAGGACCCAATTCCGGCAGCGCCCCCAGCGGATCGGCGAGTCAATATGTTGTGGACCTGTGTCAACTGGCCGGAGAATGCCAGTTTGGAGCATTGGAGGATGAAATGGTCTGCGACCAGTTGCCGAAGTTGGCAAGGTCGATCTTGCTCAATGGCAAGGGCGAGGCTCCTCACACACTCTGATGAATTAACATTAGCCATTTTGCCAGGGCCTATAATAGGTTTGAGTGGGGAGAATGGCAACACAAAGTGGACTATCCCGCTGCAGCTCCCACAGTCATCCACACCATCTCCCCGAGCACCGATGGTATGCATGGTGAAACTGGACGGGGTGGAGGTGCCGCTGCTGACTGGCACGGCACAGTGAGGTCCGTATTGAATTGGCCTACCATGAGGAGCTTCTTCCAATACTATCGGATAAGAGGTCATTCAGGGCCACTGTGTGGGTATGGCAGAAAAAGGTTCGCCACGGTGGGGTCAGTGGAACTGACGACCCGGTACAAGTCAGCAGAAGTGTCCAACCTGAAGTTTGTGGTGACCGCCAGTGGTGGGAATATTATGGGCTCCGACCTCTTTTATGGACTGGGCTTCACTATCACCAGTGGTCTTAGAGAGGAGTGGTCGGGTTGTGGTTTGTGGGACCGGCCTGTTCCGCGAGTGGTGGACAATGCTGTATGGGACAAACCTTGGCCTAGTATTCTGGAGGATGAGCAAAACCAACCCCACCCAGGGCCATCGCAGGAGGGTTCCGGTGCCAGAGCCCAAGTAACCCTAGCTGAGACAACTGGGCAGCACGGTGGGACGCCCGTGACAGTGGGTGGAGCCAAGTGGATGGCCCACTCTGCTTCTGGAGTTCGGCTGGGAGGTACCGAGGAGCAAGGGGTAACAGTGGCTTCACCAGCAGCCAAAATGAAAGCGAGCAGGGCAGGACCGGCTGGCACGGTAAAACAACATGTCACTCAGGGGCACTGGAAGCCGAGTCGGGCTCCTCTAGGGGTCGCTGATGTGGTCCAACACAGAAAGGAGGCCCAGTTGAGAGGACTGCTGGGCAAGCGCAAGCAACAGGATGACCAGGGGCGGCTGCAGGTACTAGCGGTTAAGGAGGATGGCCACCTTAAGCTGTCTGATGGCTCATGGCGGCATCCTAACGAGCTGCGGCATGCCAAGCAGGAGAAAGAGGTGTTTGGACGGCGACACAGGCCATCCCTGGGCGTGAAGAAAAGAAGGTGCTCCAGAGGGGAACTGTCTGATGGTTTTCCGGGGGTAGTTCCTCTACTGGGGCAGACTGATGTTTGGGGAGTGATATGTTTATTGCGTGGTGTTGACATGAGTGATAATTGAGTATGATGTTTGATTTGTTACTGAGAAATAATTTGTTTGTATATATGTTCTGTTAAGGGGATTGTTTTAGGTTATTTATTTTAGGAGCACAGCGATTTTATGTTAAAGGACTGTGTTTTAGTTGAGACGGCAGAATAATCCATCTGGTCATGTGGGGGTGGAACAGTAGTCCACCTGTTTCTCCCTAGCCTTAGTTGTTTTGTGTGAATGGTATAGGCCCTGATATATTTCTGTTTATTTTAGTGCGTGAGCGTGGTTCTAAATTGGGGAGGGTCTTGATTGTGTGTGTTTTGGACTTTTTTTGAAGGGGGAGAAATGTGATGTTGTTCATAGGACGCATTATTGTGTGACATGGGTGGTGGCTCCACCTTTCCGGTTCCGCTGCCACCCGGGGTATTATGAGAGCTGTGAGGAAGAGGGGTGGTCTCTTTGACCACCTCTCTGCCTGACAGGAGCATCTGTGTAAGTATTGTGAGTCCACAATAAAGTCTGGTTCAGTTCCACCTTCAGCCTCGTCATTGACCCTCGGTTACAGGCATAACAGGTGATACTCGCCTCATTCTGCATGTTGCAGATACAAGGCAGAAGAAAGGCGACCATTCACACAGTAGATACTGATGTGATATTAGCTGTACTTTCTTCAGTCAGTTGAAGCCTGATGAGCTGTGGATTGCATTTGGCACTAGGGAGAGCTTCCACTTCATTCCCGTTTATGAAAATGTTGCTTCAGTTACTCCAATAGCTTTGACTGATTGTGACACTGTGTCTTCTTTTGGTGGGAGAGAGGAAAAGACAGTTGCTGCACGTTGCTGGAGTCAGGTGTTGGTTCAGAATCCTCAGTCCTCAAGTCCTTCTGACTGGGGATGGATCAGGGAAGGAGGAGGATGGCAGCCCATCTGAACAACTCTTGCATTCATTCATTCATTCATTCATCTTCTTCCGCTTAGTCCTTTTCGGGTCGCGGGGGGGCTGGAGCCTATCCCAGCATCTCTGGGCGAGAGGCAGGGTACACCCTGGACAGATCGCCAGTCCATCGAAGGGCCAACACAGAGAGACAGACAACCATTCACTCTCACAGTCATACCTAAGGACAATTTAGAATCCCCAGTTTTTAATGCCAATTAACCTATCTTGCATGTTTTTGGCATGTGGGAGGAAACCGGAGAAATCCCGGAGTAAACCCACGCAGACACGGGGAGAACATGCAAACTCCACACAGATCACTGTTGGTCGGGGGCTGGGACCGAACCCAGGATCCCCCAGCCAAGGGTGAGTTGCTGTGCTGCCGCAGTGCTAACCACTCCACTAAATCATGTTATGAACTTTTCCACTGCACCTGCAAAAAAGGGCTGTACTCACTGCTGAAAATGTGTAAAAGCCAGACTTAAGTATAGTGCATTATGTTTGTGCTCAGGAGACTGGAGCAATTAGTCACTTCTGACGTTAACCACAGCCCAATGATAGACATCTTAATTGGTTCTCCTGGAATAATCAGTGAGAATCTACCACTGATTCTACCAATCAGTATATGACAATATACTGATATATATATAAGTCAGTATATGATATATAATATAAGTCAGTATATGACAATCTACCACCACCTTGGTGGTAGATTGTCATATACTTGACCTTTCTGATGTCAGCAAATCTCTATATGTGACCCGCCACAAATAAACCAGCAACAAGTCAGCCTGATGTGATTCCTATAAAACACAGAAATACTTTTTTTTTTAATTTGTGATTTTCGGGGGGATTTTTTTTGGGGGGGGGATATGCTAGTTGAAATCATGAAAAAGCTACTCCATGTTTCAAATAACAATGTGGGAGATTTTAAAACCGTAAATTTTGTATTTGAAATAGAGTCATTTCAGAGGGAAATATCAGCAAGATCGCTTCTTAGTTTCGGGGGTGTGGATACCACAGCTGATTTACATATCCGGTTTGTTTGGCTATTCACACGTCTTTGTTATTCATTTGGCTACTTAAGCAGTTTCAGGAGGGTTTCTTATGGGTTTCTTATGAGCCACTCCAGAAGAACTGGTTAAGCACTAGCACCAGCCCCAGAACCAAACTAGCACTGGAACCGGTTTGGTGGAAAGAGACCCAGAGTTCCTTTTGGCAAGCACTGCAAGAGGGCTGGGTTCATGCTAAGTCATTCAAATGACCAGCTTTTGTTACCGCTCCCCATCTGGCTCCCCTGGAAGATGACAATCCATGGAAACTTTGAACCTGATTTTCTCAGAGAAGTAGTTTGAGAGGTGCTAACATTCAAATGGCCACATCTTCTTCAAATCTTTTTGGATTTCCATGTGTTAGACATCACTGGAAAGCTGAGATTCCACACTTTTATAATCTGTAAATAACTCAAAATAGCCTTCGGGAGACTTGTTCCTGGTTTTTCCATGGCTGGTCACATATAGTTGGGACATTGTAAGCATTAATTAATATAAATGGCATTTCAAAGTTGAAGTAAATAATCTTTTCTTTGTTTCTGGTGCTACAGCAAATAAGTTTATAAAAGGTTTCTAGATTTAGCAAAATTTGTTGTCTTGAAATAAAATGTTACTATTTGTTTGAGGTCAATGACCTCTCATGACCTTTAGGGGTCAAACCTGAAATGCTTCCACATCTGAAAATAAACTTCATGCCATATACAGCAGGGAAAATAAGTATTTAAAACATCAACATTTTTCTCATTAAACATATTTCTGATGGAGCCAATGACCTGAGATTTTTACCAAATATCAGTAACGACCCAAGTAGTCCATACATACAAAGAAATCAAGGCAACTGTGTTCACAAAATAAGTTATATTTAACCTGTTGAACTCTGGTCAATTTCCCTAAAAATGCCTAAAAATAACATGCCCAAAGTAAATCAAAAGCTGTTCTTCAACCCTTTGCAGCATCTTCATGGAGTTGGTCTCATTTAAAAGAAAACACTCTGAATTTTTTGGCAAAACAGTCATAATCTCTCTAAGTGATCCTGCCACTGAGTAACAATCATCTAAACATACTGAATTTGAAGAAAATAAAGTTCGCCTGGGTGTTTTTTTAGATACAAATGCTTGCAAATAACATACAGCTGTGTGAAACTTGCTGGAAAACAACAGAAATGTAGAACCAAGTGTTTTCAAGCTCAGGTCAAAATTTTGTAACAATACCACAAAAAATGAATATATTACACAGCTTTTTTCTCAGGTTGTAACAAGGCGTTCTTGAACTGTGCCAAACTGTGCCAAATGGCACAGTTTGGAAAGCTATGTTCCAGAGTTCACTATCTCAGCAGTTTGCACAGTAAAACCAAGGGGTAACAACCGAGACACAGACAGCACAGTTCCTGTATTTTTTTTTTACAGGCAAAAATAGCCTACAGTGTAAGAAAAATTATGCGAAAAATTAATACATTTCACTAAAGTATACACAAAAACAACCCTCTCCCCCCTCCAATTTTTCCAGAGTTCACTATCTCACCAGTTTACACAGATACAGGTCAACTGGACCCCTGACCAAGTGTGCACCCCAAGTGGACCCCGGAATCCAATCTGTACATGTTCAGGTGCATTCTCCATCCAGTGATTTATAAATGCTGCCCCAGATGAAAACCAGTCTGTGGGACTATAATGTTCTGAATGAGGCTTTAGAAAATTATGAATCACTTTGTAAATCACTGGATTGAAAATGTACAGATTGAATACCGGTGTCCACCTGGGGTGCTCACAATAGTGTGCTCACATGGTCAGGGCTCCATTTCACCAGATCACGTTTACACAGTAAAACAATGGCATAATAACCCAGACATACACAGCACAGTTCCTTTTTTTACAGGAAAAAATAGCCTACAGTGAAATAAATATTATACTAAAAAATTATTAAATTTTTCTGCAATATACACAGTAACAAATACCCCCCCCCCCCACAGCGCACACAAAAACGTCGCCATGTGGGACCCTTGTAATTACCGCGATTGGTCAAAAGTTATTTTTATTAGTATTTTTATCTATAAAGAATAATTTAGATTATAAGACTTGCCTGTCCACAACCGCACTGTCGCTGGTATTATCCACTGGCGTGTGACGATCGTCAGCTATTCCATTGATCAATGGAAACCTCCGTTATTTACGTCGTCCAGGTCACCCGACCCGGTCAAGCCATCGACGTTTTCATGCACACCCTTTCGGTTTATTTTGTGAACCATTTTTCAAAACAAGTAAAATAATGGCTAATCTTACCCTGACCCTTCTACACAGTATCACAAAGGACTGCGCGTCACACAGCGGCGGAAAAAAAAGATTTTACGCACGAGAACGCATGGTATTTCACCGGAAACATAAACACTGAACTAGGCATGTAGGATGTCATTGAAGCCAGAAATTGATTGGCTAAACGACACGTCCATCGTCAGATTACTCGGCTTCAACTGGCTCGTTGTATTCGCGGTCATTGATGGGCAGATGCTTCTTGCTAGGTTTACGATCATTGGTTATTCAAGGTTTAAAAACCCAAATCAAGGCTCTTGTTGGTCGAATGAGATGTCAGTCTCATTCTAAACCAATCAAACACTCCTCTGGCTTTCTGTTTACAGCTGTGTCTGTACCGGAAGACCGGAAATACAGCTTTTTTTTTTCAGTGCGCACTGAGACGCTCTAAGACGCACAGACGTGACAGCCCGCGGAATCTCCTGAGTTCAACCGGTTAATAAAGTGGAATGACACAGGGAACCCATTAACTGTCCCAGGCACCGTTTGGCACCATAACCCCTAGTGGTCAAGAGTGGTAAAGATTTTTTGTCAAGAAAATAGTTCAGATTTCCAAGGCTATAGTTTGAAAGCTGCAAGAAATAATGGCTTACTGTCAATTAGAAAAATGTAGAATATGATCCAAAGTCTCAGATAGGAATAAATTTACGCATCTAATTTGCATAATGCCGCGGCAGCTACATCGAATTACATAACTCAGTGAAAAGTGGACTTTGGACATATTTACACAAAGAATGGTTCTGTTTTTTGACACAGTTTTTTTCTACAGGGGCATGTTGTTATTTTATCTTCAAAGTATATGAACCAGAAAATCAGCACAATGTAAAGAAACAAAGAAATTTGTCACTTACTGGTGGCAAAGGGGGCTGGCTCGCTGGCGTGGTTGGTCCGTTTTCATCCATCGTGGTCATTATTTTGCATTCTGTCGGTCATTTGTGCTCTCTCCCACATCTAGAAACTCTTACGATTATCCCGTGTCAATTTCGTTTGTATTCTGTGGCAATTTTTCGTGTATGACGCCATTTTATATGACGATGCATGGCGATCATGGCAGCCATATTTCTTTTCTAAGCTCAAAGAATGAAAAAGAAGAAGAAGGTGTATTCCATGTCAACCATGATTCCTCCAACGCGTGTCTGCCACCTTCTGAACTGGCAGGATCAGTACAAACCCTCAGTACAGCTGGGGAGTTAAAGGGATGTCAGATTGAGTTGACAGCCACAGTTGCTGTGCTGTACCACTGGGGGGCGCATAAAAATCTGGCTATTTAAAGGGTTAACACGCTTGGTGAAATTCATTTAATATTTAGTAGAAAAGCCTTTGTTGGTAATAACAGCTTCCAGATGCCTTCTATATGGGGAAACTAGGTGCAGGTATTGCTCAGAAGTGATTTTAGCCCATTCTTCTACACAAACCGTCTTCAAATCTTGAAGGTTACGTGGGTGTCTTCTATGAACTCTGATCTTCAGTTCATTCCATAGATTTTCAGTTGGATTCACGTCAGGTGACTGGGCCATTCTAGCAGCTTTATTTTCCTGCTCTGGAGCCAGTTGAGAGTTTCCTTGGCTGTGTGTTTGGGATCATTGTCTTGCTGAAATGTCCACCCTCGTTTCATCTTCAGCATCTTGGCAGATGGCAACAGGTTCTTATCAAGGATGTCTCTGTACATTTGTCCATTCATCTTTCCTACAATTATATGAAGTCTGCCTGTACCGTGTGCTGAAAAACACCCCCACACCACAATGGGATGTGCAGTGCCATTTCTCCTCCAAACATGCTATGTGTTGTGGCATCCAGAAAGTTCAATTTTGGTCTCATCTGACCAGACTATATTCTCCCAGTAATTTTCTGGCTTGCCCAAATGTTGTGTAGCAAACTTTCTTTAAATGAGCTTCAACGTGCTTTTTCTTCAGCAATGGAGCCTTGCGAGGTGAACGGGCATAGAGTCTGTGTTGGTTGAAACAGCAGTTTTCTTTGAAACAGCGGTACCTGCTAACTCCAGGTCTTTCTGGAGCTCTCCACCAGTGATCTTTGGCTCTTGGATAACTCTTTTAATGATTTGTTTGACTCCTCTGTCAGAAGTCTTGCGAGGAGCTCCTGGTCGTGGCTGGTTTATGTTAAAATGATGTTCTTTCCACTTCTGGATGATGGCTCCAATAGTGCTCACTGGAACATTCAGCAGTTTAGAAATACACCTGTAATCAATGCCATCATTATGTTTTGCAACAATAAGGTTGCAGAGGTCTTTGCTTCTACCCATTATGAGTTCTTTGTGGTGTTTCAATCTGATATTCACAGACCTTTTTAAAAGCTATCAGTCAGGACTCAACCAGCTGAAATTAATTTGCACTGATGAGGGATGGGATGGCTTTCTAAATTCTGATGGATTTCAGCTGGTTTCTTAGCGTTCTGTGCCTTTTTGCACCTATTTTTCTTCATGTGTTCAATACTTATTCCCTGGGTCATTCCACTTTGTTAAATATAACTTGTTTTGTGAGCACAATTGTCTTGATTTCTTTGTATGTATGGATTACTTGGGTTGTATCTGGTGAAAATCTCAGGTCAATGGCTCCATCAGAAATATATTTACTGTGAAAAATGACATGTTCAATACTTATTTTCAATTCAATTCAACTTTCTTTATATAGTGCCATTTCACAACAACAGTCATCTCATAGCACTTTCAAATGTAGGGGAAACCCCTACAATTGCAGAAAGACCCCAGCAATCAGGCGATCCCCTGTGAGCAAGCGCTTGGCGATGGTGGAGAGGAAAAACTCCCTTTTAACAGGAAGAAACCTCTAGCAGAACCAGGCTCAGGGAGGGGCAGTCATCTGCTGTGACTGGCTGGGGGATGAGGGGATAGAGAAGATGAGAAGAACAGACATGTAGAGAGCAAAGATTAAAGGGGAGAAGCCCAGTACATTATTGAAGGTCCCCCGGCTGTTTAAATCTATTGGTATGGGCCTCAGGTTATTTCACACCTTAGACAGAGACAATGAATACACATGGGAGAACAATGCCCAAGTGGGTGAGAGGGGGTTGAATGAAGTGTAGTGTAGATGGCATGCTGTGATGAGGAAGTGCCTTGATCCTTGTGAAGTGTGACTTGATATAGAGAGAGGAATGCTTGATGTGACCAGTCAGTCTGTTCCTTGCTTGTGAGATGTGAGTGTGTAATAAATCGTCTGAATTGAATATGCCTCTTCATTTACACACTCCACACTGGTGACCCAAGACGTATTATGGAACACGAGGCCAGAACCCCGGAGCCGGCCCAGTCGGGAATCCCCAGAGATGCAGAAGCCAACCTGCAGACAGCCAGGACTGGAACCCCCAACAACGCGTGTGCAGTTTCAGTCAAGCTACTGGATTTCTGGCAGCACAACCCGCGCTCTTGGTTCCACCACACCGAGGCCCAGTTCACCCTCCGGGGGGTAACAGCAAACGACACCAAGTTCTACCATGTGGTAGCAGCGCTGGACTCCCGCACAGCCCAGCAGGTAGCGAGCCTGTTCGATCATCCACCAGCCAGCAGCAAATATGAGGCGCTCAAGGCTGCGCTCATCCGGCGATACACGCTCTCGGAATGTGAGAGAGCAGAGAGGCTCCTGGCGCGGACTGAGTTAGGAGATGGGTAGGCCGTAGAGCTAATGGAGAAGATGCTGGCGTTGATGGGCACGGGCGACGGGCACCTTCTGTTTGACCCACCTTTTCCTCCGGAACCTGCCAGCAGAAGCAAGAGCGGTTCTGGCCAATTCGCCATTGCTGGCCGCGGGAGACTACCGTGCGCTAGCCCAGGAGGCAGACCAGATCATCCTCACCACCAGGGCGATCACAGTCAACGCGGCGGAAGCGGAGCCCAGCGAGACGACCAGGGGAGGCGAGGAGCCACCGACGGTAGCGGCAACGGGGGCCAAGGAGCGCCAGAAAGACACGCTCTGCTTCTACCACCGCTGCTTCAGAGGGAACGCGCGCAGATGCGCGCCACCGTGCCACTTCAAGCGCTCGGGAAACGCCAAGGCCAGCAGTCGGTAGCAGCTGCGACCGCCGGTGAAGAGAACAAGCTGCTCTACGTGACGGACTCACACTAGGGGAGGTGCTTCCTCGTCGACATTGGAGCCCAGAAGAGCGTCATCCTGCCGTCCTATGCTGACCGGCTGGCAGGACCTAGCGGCCCCGGAATGGTGGCAGTAAACGGCTCGGAGATTAAGACGTTCGGTGAGAGAACACTGACCTTATCTCTACATGGCCGCTCGTATGAGTGGACTTTTATCATGGCAGCACTGTGTTGCCCGCTCCTGGGCACTGATTTTCTGTGTGCACATGGTTTACTTGTGGATGTTGCTAACAGGCGCATGGTTAATGCACTGTCCTTTGAATCTCTCCCCTGTATAGCTCGAGGGACCCAGCCAACAGCACAAGCCAGCGTCACAACTCCAGGCGGTAAGTTCCACGCACTGCTCACTCAGTTCCCAGCACTCACGGTCCCGACGTTTTTGGCGGCCATCGCTAAACACGGGGTGGAACACTTTATCACCACCACCAGGCCGCCCGTTTTTGCAAGACCTCGGCACTTGGACGCAGCTAAACTGGCCATAGCGCGCGAGGAGTTCGCCAACCTGGAAAGGTTGGGCATCATCAGGCGATCAAACAGCCCATGGGCATCCCCGCTACACATGGTCCCTAAGGCTGAGAGAGCGTGGCGACCGTGCGATGATTTCCGCAGGTTGAACAACGCCACAGCACACGACCGCTACCCAATTCCCCACATACAGGATTTTTCCATTCACCTAGCCGGAGCGCGCGTTTTTTCTAAAATAGACCTGGTCCGTGGTTACCACCAGGTCCCAGTGCGCGCGGAGGACGTACCCAAAACAGCGGTAATAACTCCGTTCGGTTTATTCGAGTTCCTGCGCATGCCATTCAGGTTAAAAGGTGCAGCATAGACATTCCAGCGCATGATGGATGCAGTGCTGCGTGATCTCCCGTTCGTGTTCGTCTACCTGGACGATATCCTGGTAGCCAGTACGTCCAAAGACAAACACGAAATCCACCTCAGGACAGTTTTCCGGAGGTTGGAGGAGCACAGGCTGATAATCAACCCGGCGAAATGCCAGTTCGGCGTGACGGAGATTGATTTTTTGGGGCACCACGTCTCTCCGGAAGGAGCGATCCCGTTGCCCGACAAAGTGCGCGCCATGGCAGATTTTCCCCGGCCTCAGACAGTCAGGGCACTGCAGGAATTTTTGGGGATGGTGAATTTTTATAACCGTTTCCTTCCCCACGCAGCACGGCTCATGCAACCATTGTACGCCGCGCTCAAGAGACAGAAACCCGCGGATGGGGTCAAATGGACCCCGGAGCGAGAGCGGGCGTTCTCGGAAGTTAAAGCAGCCCTGGCAAACGCCGCACTGCTGGCACATCCAGACCCGACGGCCCGGATAGCACTCACCACCGACGCTTCAGACGTGGCCATAGGGGCAGTCGTGGAACAGCGTGTTGCCGGGGCTTGGCAGCCGCTCGCATTTTTCAGCAGAACTTTGTACGACAGCGAACGTAAATACAGCGCGTTCGACAGAGAGTTGCTGGCTCTCCATCTGGCCATACCCCACTTCCAGTTTTGGCTGGAAGGGCGCAACTTCACCGCGTTCATAGACCACAAGCCATTAACGTTCGCGATGGCCAAGGTTTCAGAACCATGGTCGGGCCGGCAGCAGAGACAGCTGGCCGCGATCTCAGAGTTTACTACCGATATTCAGCATGTGTCGGGTAAACTGAATGTGGTGGCGGACTGCCTCTCGCACGCCGTGGTGGCCCCAGTCTGCATGGGGATAGATTACGCAGCCATGGCCGTGGAGCAGATTAGCGACGCAGACGTGCGCGCGGTCCAGTCTGGACCAACAGGGTTAAGACTCGAGAGCAGGGTGCTGCAAGATGGTGCCCCCCCCCCCAAATCTGCGACGTCTCCACGGGACGCCCACGTCCGGTAGTCCTGGTCGCGTGGTGCCGCCGCGTGTTTGAGTCGGTTCACACTCTGGCGCACCCAGGAGTGCGCGTATCTGTCAAAATGGTGGGAGAGAAGTTCGTGTGGCCGAGCCTACGCAAACAAGTAAAAGAGTGGGCTGCAGCCTGCGTGGCGTGCCAACGAGCCAAGGTACACAGGCACACAAAGGCTCCCTTGGAGCTGTTTCCGGTACCGGCTAAGAGGTTCGACCACGTTCACGTGGACCTCGTGGGCCCCCTCCCGCCATCACAGGGGTGCACGCACCTCCTGACAGTGGTGGACCGCACCACACGCTGGCCAGAAGCAGTCCCGCTGGCAGCAACCACGTCCGCGGACGTAGCACGCGCTTTTTTAACAACATGGGTGGCGCGTTTTGGAGTCCCCTCGGACATTACATCCGACAGGGGCCCGCAATTTGTTTCCGACCTCTGGTCCGCGATGGCCCGCAGTCTGGGTGCTGCAATTTATCGCACAACCGCGTACAACCCACAGGCCAATGGTTTATGCAAGCGTTTTCATAGATCACTGAAAGCAGCACTCAGGGCTTCACTGACGGATGCAAACTGGGTAGACAGGCTGCCGTGGGTTTTAATGGGGTTGCACTCTGCACCAAAAGAGAATTTGGAAGCTTCCCCGGCAGAGCTCGTTTTTGCGCAGCCCCTAAGGCTGCCAGGGGAATTTCTACCGGACAATCCCGCGCCGGGCAGCTCCCCGTCTCAGCTTTTGCTGCATAGCGCAAACACAGGCACGCTGCCGGGCCCTGCCCACCACAGTTTTCCGCGTCCCTTCGTGCCTAAAACTTTGAAGAACGCAGAGTTCTTGTTCGTCAGACATGACGCCCACCACCCTCCATTGCGCCCACCCTATGATGGACCGTTCAGAGTGTTGGAAACAGGGGATAAGCATTTTGTGCTAGACTTGGGGGGTAGACAGGAGAGAATTGGCATAGACAGACTCAAACCAGCCTTTGTAGTGACGGATGAGCAAGTGCTGTTGGCGAGGGCCCCTCGGCGTGGAAGACCCCCACAGAGACCTCCCCAGGGGAACGATTCATCAGAGCAGCCACACGGACAGAGTGACACCCCCCCCCCACGGCTCACCCGCAGTCGGACACACTCCCAGCAGCCTCCCACCGGCACAGCAGCGCCACGGAGGCAGTAAACCCCAGTTACAGCAGATATGGGAGGAGACTGAAGCCGAAACAGCATGTGGACTGATGTTCTATTGTTCTATCTAAGATGCCTGGGGGGCGGTATGGGCCTCAGGTTATTTCACACCTTAGACAGAGGCAATGAATACACATGGGAGAACAATGCCCAAGTGGGTGAGAGGGGGTTGAATGAAGTGTAGTGTAGGTGGCATGCTGTGATGAGGAAGTGCCTTGATCCTTGTGAAGTGTGACTTGATATAGAGAGAGGAATGCTTGATGTGACCAGTCAGTCTGTTCCTTGCTTGTGAGATGTGAGTGTGTAATAAATCGTCTGAATTGAATATGCCTCTTCATTTACACACTCCACATTAGCAGCATAACTAAGGGAGGGTTTAGAGACATATGATCCCTCCTAATTGTAAGCTATATCGAAAAGGAAGGCTTTTACCTTATTCTTAAAAACAGAGATCGAGTCTGACTCCCAAATCCAGATTGGTAACTGGTTCCACAGGAAAGGAGCTTGATAAATGAAGGCTCTGCCTCCCATTGTACTTTTGGAGATTCTAGGTATTACAAGTAATCCAGCATTTTGGGAGTGTAAAGCTGTATTAGGATGATAGGGTAGTATCAGATCTTTCAAATAAAAAGGGACCTGATTGTTAAGAGTTTTGTAAGTGAGAAGAAGGATTTTAAACTTAATTCTGAACTCTATGGGAAGCCAGTGAAGGGAGGCCAAAACCATGAGATATGATCTCTCTTTCTAGTACCTGTTAAAACTCTTGCAGCAGCATTTTGGATCAACTGAAGACTTTTTAAAGATATTTTAGGACAACCTGATAATAAAGAGTTACAATAATCTAATCTAGAGCTAACAAAAGTGTGGATCAGTTTCTCAGCATCACTCTTGAGACAAGATGCTCCTAATCTTGGCAATATTACGCAAATGATAGAAGGCAGTCTTAGAAACAAATTTAATATGTGAATTGAAAAACAGATCTTTGTGGCTTATATTAATCATATATTCCATACCTACATATGTATAGACATATTAGAATGTTTAGTGATTACATATGTGGAATGACCTCACGCCTCAGAACAGGACAAGAGGTCTCAACCGCCAGCGAGGATCAAAGAGCAGACGGAGTCGCAGCGGTGGAGACTGGATCGATCTCCCTGACCACCCAGGGTCAGGTGGAGGAGACGGAGGACAATGGAGGGGGGATTATGTTAATGTGGGATGTCGGCTTTGATATGCAATGTCTTTTGTTGAGTGTGGGTATAAGTATGAAGGTCTGACTGTGCTCGACCTCTTATTCTGCTTCTGCACCGAGATGAGACATGTTAGGGAGGTGAAGCTGATATTAAACTTTGGTTTATAAAATCATATCGCTTCTTCATTTCAAGCTCCCTACACTGGTGACCGGACATGAGGATGGAACAGAGACGTTCTCCAGCGATTAACTCATCGGAGGCGACCCAGGCAAGCGCCGGCGCCCATGCAGACAGGGGAACGGATGGAAGATGTTCTCCCACGGCAGAATCTACAGAGAGGGCTCAACCGAGCACCATCCCCAGCTCCGCCGTGAGAGCAGAAGAAAGGCGCTCTCACCCGGCGGACACATCAGGGACGGCCCACACAAGCGCCGTCACCATCAAGCTGCCAGAATTCTGGCAAAACGACCCGAGCTCGTGGTTCCAGCAAGCTGAGGCTCAGTTTGCACTGGCGGGCATAACGGCGGACGAGACGAAATTTTACTACATCGTCACCAAACGCGACGCCGCCACGTCAAGATGCGCGCGGAGCATAATTCGACAACCGCCCACCCACGACAAATACAGAGAACTAAAGGCGACCATCATTGAGAACTTCGTCCCCTCAGCCGAGGAGAGAGCAGAGAGGATTCTGGCGATCTACGGCCACAGAGGATGCAGACCGAAGGCCCTCATGGAGGACATGCTGCAGCTTAAGGAAGAGGACAACGACAACTTCCTTTTCCAATATATCTTCCTCAGCACTCTGCCGCCACACATGAGAGGGACGCTGGTCAACATGCAATGCAACACCCAGCAGGACTTCCGCGCGCTGGCCCGTGAAGCGCAGCGCCTCATCAACGCCTGCGGCGAACAGATGGCCACAGCAGCATCTGCAGATCTCAGCGCGGAAGCCCAGAGCAGCGGAGAACCGCAGACAACGGAGCAGAGCCCGCCCACCATGGCAGCGACACGACCAAGGCGCAGCAGGCAGAACGACCTCTGCTATTTTCATCAGCGTTTCGCCAAGAGGGCGTACAAATGCGTGCCCCCCTGCAATTTCAAAAACTCGGGAAACGCCAAAGCCCGGAAAACGTTGGCAGCTACGGCTCTCGGTGAGACGAATAAGCTGCTTTATGTGACTGACAGACACACCGGGAGACAGTTCCTTATCGACACCGGAGCTCAGCTGAGCTTTATCACCCTTTCCCACGCAGACCGGGCCATGGGTCCCCGGGGAAATGGAGCGATGGCAGCCAACGGCTCGATCATCGACACTTTTGGTGAAAGGAACCTGCCTCTTTGCATCCACGGCCGCAACTATAGATGGACACTTATTGTAGCGGCGGTGAGTTTTAACTTGTTGGGCACTGATTTTTTGTGTGCACATGGGTTGTTAGTTGATCTAGCAAATAGGCGCTTGGTTAATGCACTGTCATTTTCTTCTATCCCCTGCTCAGCTCGAGTTTGTCCACCACCCGTGCAGGCCAGCGTCACAACAGCAGGAGGTAAGTTTGACCAACTCCTCACCCAATTTCCAGCACTCACAGTTCCCAAATTTTCAGCAACAGTAGCGAAACACGGGGTTGAACACTTCATCCCCACAGCAGGCCCACCTGTGTTTGCCAAAGCTCGGCGCTTAGACGCGACCAAGCTCGCCATAGCACGGGACGAGTTTACCACCCTGGAAAAATTAAGCATTATTAGACGCTCGAAAAGCCCCTGGGCATCGCCACTCCACATGGTCCCGAAAACCGACGGTTCTTGGAGACCTTGCGGCGATTACCGCAGATTAAACAATGCGACAGCGCATGACCGCTACCCAATTCCTCACATCCAAGATTTTTCACTACATCTGGCGGGTGCGCGCATTTTTTCTAAAATAGACCTGGTCCGCGGCTATCACCAAGTTCCCGTTCGAGCGGAAGACATTCCTAAAACGGCTGTAATAACCCCTTTCGGTCTTTTTGAATTTTTGCGGATGCCGTTCGGCCTCAAAGGCGCTGCTCAAACCTTTCAGCGTATGATGGACGCGGTATTACGCGACCTCCCCTTCGTGTTCGTCTACCTCGACGATATGCTGGTAGCCAGCCCGTCAGAGGAAGAACACGAACAACACCTCACTACAGTTTTTCAGAGACTAGAAGAGCACGGGTTAATAATCAACCCAGCCAAATGCAAATTCGGCGTGTCACAAATTGATTTTTTGGGACACAGAGTTTCACCGAAGGGGGCAGTCCCATTGCCAGACAAAGTCCGCGCGGTAAAAAATTTTCCACGACCACAAACGGTCAAATCGCTGCAAGAATTTTTGGGAATGGTGAATTTTTACAACCGTTTCCTCCCCCGCGCAGCTCAACTCATGCAGCCCCTGTATGCCACGCTCAGAAAACAAAAGCCTTCCAACGCGGTCGAATGGACCCCGGAGCGCGAACGCGCCTTCGCGGAAGTAAAAAGTGCTCTAGCAAATGCCACATTGTTGGTTCACCCCGATCCCTCGGCCCGCATAGCATTAACCACAGACACTTCAGACCTGGCCATAGGGGCAGTCGTGGAACAACATGTTGGCGGATCCTGGCAACCTTTAGCATTTTTTAGCAAATCTTTAAACCAAACCGAGCGTAAATACAGCACTTTTGACAGGGAGCTGCTAGCGCTTCATTTATCCATCCGCCACTTCCAGTTCTGGTTAGAAGGGCGGCGTTTCACGGCTTTTGTAGACCACAAACCGCTCACTTTTGCGATGGCTAAAATTTCAGAACCATGGCCAGGCAGGCAACAAAGACAGCTAGCTGCAATTTCAGAGTTCACCACAGACATTCGACATGTGGCAGGCAAACTTAACGTGGTAGCAGACTGCCTCTCTCGCGCTGTGACATCGCCAGAGCACGAGGTGACAGATTATACTACCTCAGCCGCAGAACTCTTCGCCAACGCGAACGCGTACGCGGCCCCAATTCACGTAGGTGTAGAAGAGCTTGGAAGAACGAGGCGATGTGATATATAAACCAAAGTTTATTATCAGCTCCTCTAACAAGTCTCATCCTAGTGCAGCAGCAGAAGAGGGAAAAAGAGACCGAACACCTCCGGCTCTAAGAACTTATACTTGCACATAACAAAAGACATGCATATCCAAAGCTGACATCCCTCCTTATCTTAATCCCCCCATTGTCTTCGTACTCCTCCTCATGGCCCTGGGGGGTCAGGGCAGCTCCTCCGGTCTCCACCGCAGTGCCTGGGAAACTCTTTGATCTTCACTGGCGGTTGAGATCTCTTTGTCCTGTTCTGAGGTGTGAAGTTGCCTTACATATGTAATCACCAAACATTCTCACATGCTTCAACATATGTAGGTTATGGAATATATGATTAATATAGACCACAGCCCCCCCCAAACGACTAAGAAAAGGACAATAGAAAAATTCACAGTTTAAGATAATTATAATGACATACTAACTGCTACACCTCTTGCCACAGAAGAAACTTTCCAGCAGCTATGCTCCTAAGAGAGTTCAGTGGTAATCATAACAGCATAGTAAAATCACAAGTCAGTCCTAAACTGTTACAGCACAATTAGTGAACAACTGTTGAGTAGTTTGCATCAGTCTCTGTGCCGTCTGGGTTTTAATCTTCTCCCGAATCTGCTGTGGGTCCGCTTAGGCGTCCTGCTGGGACCTTCCTGTAAGGAATCTGCAGCTTGGGGAGGAGAGTGATTATTTGTTCCCTGCAGGGGGGCTGAGTCTTTGTTGCCTGCCTGACCACGGTTCGGAAATCTTAGCCATGGCAAAGGTGAGCGGTTTGTGGTCTACAAAAGCCGTGAAACTCCGCCCTTCTAACCAGAACTGGAAGTGGCGGATGGATAAATGAAGCGCTAGCAGCTCCCTGTCAAAAGTGCTGTATTTACGCTCGGTTTGGTTTAGCGATTTGCTGAAGAATGCCAAAGGTTGCCAGATTCCGCTGACATATTGTTCTACAACTGCCCCTATAGCTAGGTCCGAAGTGTCTGTGGTTAGTGCAATGTGGGCCGAGGGATCGGGGTGAACCAACAATGTGGCATTAGCTAGGGCGCTCTTTATTTCCGCGAAGGCGCGTTTGCGCTCCGGGGTCCATTCGACCGCGTTGGAAGCTTTTTGTTTTCTGAGCGCGTCATATAGGGGATGCATGAGCTGAGCTGCGTGGGGGAGGAAACGGTTGTAAAAATTAACCATGCCAAAAAATTCCTGCAGCGATTTGACCGTTTGTGGCCGTGGGAAACTTTTTATCGCGTGAACTTTGTCTGGAAGTGGGACTGCCCCCTTCGGAGAAACTCTGTGTCCTAAAAAATCAATTTGTGACACGCCGAATTTGCATTTGGCTGGATTGATTATTAACCCATGCTCTTCTAGCCTCTGAAAAACCATAGTGAGATGCGGCTCGTGTTCTTCCTCAGACGGGCTGGCTACTAGCATATCGTCGAGGTAGACGAAAACAAAAGGAAGGTCGCGTAATACTGCATCCATCATCCGCTGAAAGGTTTGAGCAGCGCCTTTGAGGCCGAAAGGCATTCGCAAAAATTCAAAAAGGCCGAAAGAGGTTATTACAGCTGTTTTAGGAATGTCCTCTGCTCGAACTGGGACTTGATGATAACCGCGGACCAGGTCTATTTTTGAAAAAATGCGCGCACCCGCCAGATGCAGTGAAAAATCCTGAATGTGAGGAATTGGGTAGCGGTCATGCGCTGTCGCATTGTTTAATCTGCGGTAACCGCCGCACGGTCTCCAAGAACCGTCGGATTTCGGAACCATGTGAAGTGGTGAGGCCCAGGGGCTTTTCGAGCGTCTAATAATCCCTAATTTTTCAAGGGTGGTAAACTCGTCCCGAGCTATGGCGAGCTTGGCCGCGTCTAAGCGCCGAGCTTTGGCAAATACGGGTGGGCCCGTTGTGGGAATAAAATGTTCAACCCCGTGTTTAGCCACTGTGGCTGAGAATTTGGGAATTGTGAGTGCTGGAAATTGGGTGAGGAGTTGATCAAACTTACCTCCTGCTGTGGTGACGCTAGCCTGCACGGGTGGTGGAGAAAGTCGGGCTGAGCAGGGAATAGAAGCAAAGGACAGTGCACTAACCAAGCGCCTGTTCGCTAGATCAACTAATAACCCATGTGCACACAAAAAATCTGTGCCCAACAAGTTAAAACTCACCGCCGCTACAACAAATGTCCATCTGTAGTTGCGGCCGTGGATGCAGAGGTGCAGGCTCTTTTCGCCAAAAGTGTCGATGGTGGAGCGGTTGGCTGCCACCGCTCCATTGCCCTGGGGGCCCATGGCCCGGTCTGCTTGGGAGGGCATGACAAAACTTAGTTGAGCTCCCGTGTCGATAAGGAACCGCTTGCCGGTGTGTCTGTCCGTCACATATAAAAGCTTGCTTTTTTCGCCGAGAACCGCCGCTGTTAACGGCTCTCGGCTTCGGCATTTTACGGAAATTGTGAATTTGCAGGGGGGAATGCCCTGTAAGCCTTCTCGGCGAAGCAGTGGTGGTAATAACAAACGTCGCTCCATCTGTTGCGTCCTGGCCGTGTCGCTGTCACCGCGGGCTGGCTCTGCTCAGTGATTTGTGGCTCCCCGTGGCTAACTAACTAACTAACTAACCTGCACTTATATAGCGCTTTTCTAGTCACAAAGACCACTCAAAGCGCTTTCATTAATACTAACCCTCTATTCTAAGGGCCTATAGGAAACAGATATCTAGGGACAATTTAGAACAGCCAATTAACCTAACATGCATGTTTTTGGCATGTGGGAGGAAACCGGAGAAATCCCGGAGTAAACCCACGCAGACACGGGGAGAACATGCAAACTCCACACAGATCACTGTTGGTCGGGGGCTGGGATCGAACCCACGATCCCACGATCCCCACAATCCCCCGGCCAAGGGTAAACTGTGCTGCCGCAGTGCTAACCACTGCACCACCGTGCTCCGGACATCAGCGTTGAGGTCTGCGGATGCTGCTGTGGATGTCTGCTCCTTGCAGGCGTTGACGAGCCGTTGAGCTTCGTGAGCTAGCGTGCGGAAGTCTTGCTGGGTGCTGCATCGCATGTTGGCCAGCGTCCCTTTCATGTGTGGCAGCAGCGTACTGAGGAATATGAAATGGAAGAGGAAGTTGTCATTGTCCTCTTCTTTAAGTTGCAGCAAGTCCTCCATGAGGGCCTTGGGTCTGCCTCCTCTGTGGCCGTAAACCGCCAGGATCCTCTCGGCTCTCTCCTCGGCTGAGGGGACGTAATTTGCCACGATGGTCGCTTTCAGTTCTTCATATTTGACCTGGGCCGGCGGCCGTTGGATTATGCTCCGCGCACATCTCGAAGTGGCGGCGTTGAGTTTGGCGACGATGTGATAGAACTTTGTATCGTCAGCCGTGATGCCCGCAAGTGCAAACTGGGCTTCAGCTTGCAGAAACCACGAGGCGGGGTCTTCCTGCCAGAAGTCCGGCAGGTTGACGGTGACGGCGTTTGTGTAGACTGTCACTGCTGTGTCCGCAGGGTGAGAGTGCCTTGCTTCGGCTCTCACAGCGGCGCTGGTGCTCGGTTGAGCCCTCTCTATCACTTTTGCCGTGGGGGAACGTCGTCCATCTGTTCCCCTGTCAGCATGGGCGCCGGCGTCTGCCTGGGTCGCCACAGATGAGTCGATCGCGGGGGAATGCCTCTGGTCCATCCTCGCGTCAGGGTCACCAGTGTAGAAGAGCTTGGAAGAACGAGGCGATGTGATATATAAACCAAAGTTTATTATCAGCTCCTCTAACAAGTCTCATCCTAGTGCAGCAGCAGAAGAGGGAAAAAGAGACCGAACACCTCCGGCTCTAAGAACTTATACTTGCACATAACAAAAGACATGCATATCCAAAGCTGACATCCCTCCTTATCTTAATCCCCCCATTGTCTTCGTACTCCTCCTCATGGCCCTAGGGGGTCAGGGCAGCTCCTCTGGTCTCCACCGCAGTGCCTGGGAAACTCTTTGATCTTCACTGGCGGTTGAGATCTCTTTGTCCTGTTCTGAGGTATGAAGTCGCCTTACATATGTAATCACCAAACATTCTCACATGCTTCAACATATGTAGGTTATGGAATATATGATTAATATAGACCACAGTAGGGATAGATTATGCAGCCATGGCAGATGAACAAAGCAGTGACGCGGACGTGCGCGCGCTCCTGTCTGGACCAACAGGGTTAAGACTGGAGGAAAGGGGTTTACGTGACGGTGTACCCCCCCTAATCTGCAACGTTTCAACCGGCCGACCTCGCCCAGTAGTCCCAGCTGCATGGCGCCGCCGCATTTTTGACTCGGTTCACTCCCTCGCGCACCCCTGGGTGCGCACCTTGGTTAAAATGGTTGCAGAAAAGTTTGTTTGGCCGGGCCTGCACAAAAATGTAAAGGAATGGGCAAAAACTTGCATGTCTTGTCAGCGCGCCAAAATACACAAACACACAAAAGCTCCTCTAGAGCCTTTTCGAGTCCCAGCCAGAAGGTTTGACCACGTTCATGTCGACCTCGTGGGACCACTACCTTCGTCTCAGGGTTTCACACACCTGTTAACAATGATAGACCGTACTACGCGCTGGCCTGAGGCGGTCCCTTTGGCATCAACCACAGCTGCGGAAGTCGCTCACGTTTTTTTAACAAACTGGGTGGCACGTTTCGGCGTCCCATCGGACATCACGTCCGATAGGGGGCCTCAATTTGTCTCAGAGCTTTGGCCAGCCATGGCCAGCAGCTTAGGGGCGACAATTCACCGCACCACCGCATATCACCCTCAGGCTAATGGGTTATGCGAGCGTTTTCACAGATCTTTAAAAGGCCGCCCTCAGGGCCTCACTAACGGATACAGATTGGGTGAATAAACTTCCCTGGGTTTTATTGGGGTTGCGTTCTGCGCCTAAAGAGGATCTAGACGCCTCCCCAGCAGAATTAGTTTTTGCACAACCTCTCAGACTCCCAGGTGAGTTTTTACCAGAGCATCCAGAGCCTGGGCATCTTCCAGCCCTGAGGCCTTTAGGCAGCACCAGACCGGATACTCTCCCCGGACCGGCACATCACTCTTTTCCACGGGTTTTTGTCCCCCAAGCTTTAAAAAACGCCGAGTTCATTTTTGTTAGACACGAAGCTTTAAAATCAACCCTCCGTCCACCATACGACGGACCATTCAGAGTGCTGGAACCTGGTGATAAGCATTTTGTGCTTGATTTAGGGGACAGAAAAGAAACAGTCAGCATTGACAGACTTAAACCTGCCTTCTTGTTGAGAGACGAACCTGCACGGGTGGTGAGAGCACCTCGGCGGGGTAGACCCCCCAAGAAAAAAACTCAGCCCCCCTGCAGGGAACAAATAACCACTCTCCTCCCCAAGCTGCAGATTCCTTACAGGAGGGTCCCACCAGGACGCCAAAGCGGACCTACAGCAGATTCGGGAGAAGATTAAAACCCAGACGGCACAGGGACTGATGCAAATTGACCAAGAGTTGTTAACTATGTTATCAGATTGTGCCGTGACAGTTTTAAGGCTGATTTGTGATATTACTATACTGTTGTGGTTACCACTGAATTCTCTACAGGAGCATGACTGCTGGAAAGATTTTTCTTTGTTTTCCCTGTCAAGAGGTTTAACAGTATAATATATCATAGAGATTATCTTAAACTGTAAACTTAATTTGATTGTCCTTTTCTTAGTCGTTTGGGGGGGGGGCTGTGGCTTATATTAATCATATATTCCATACCTACATATGTATAGACATATTAGAATGTTTAGTGATTACATATGTGGAATGACCTCACGCCTCAGAACAGGACAAAAGGTCTCAACCGCCAGCGAGGATCAAAGAGCAGACGGAGTCGCAGCAGTGGAGACCGGATCGATCTCCCTGACCACCCAGGGTCAGGTGGAGGAGACGGAGGACAGTGGAGGGGGGATTATGTTAATGTGGGATGTCGGCTTTGATATGCAATGTCTTTTGTTGAGTGTGGGTATAAGTATGAAGGTCTGACTGTGCTCGACCTCTTATTCTGCTTCTGCACCGAGATGAGACATGTTAGGGAGGTGAAGCTGATATTAAACTTTGGTTTATAAAATCATATCGCTTCTTCATTTCAAGCTCCCTACAATCTTGATCAAAAATAATTCCAAGGTTCCTCACAGAACTATTGAGAAAGAGTAACCGCATCCAAACTAAGAGTTTGATTTGGAAAGGTATTTCTAAGGTTTTTTGGACCAACAAGAATGACTTCAGTCTTATCTGAATTTAATAGCAGGAAATTACAAGTCATCCAAGCTTTGATTTCCTTAAGACAGGCTTCTAACTTGGCTAATTGATTACTATCATCTGGCTTCATTGACAGGTATAATTGTGTGTCATCTGCATAACAATGAAAATATATTCAGTGCTTTCTAAAGATGTTGCCTAACGGAAGCATATATAAACTAAAAAGAGTAGGGCCTAGCAGAGATCGCTGTGGAACTCCATGACTGAGCTTTGTGTTGGAAGAAAACTTATTTTTGACATGAACAAACTTTAGCCTATCAGACAATTATTTTCCCCCACTGTATATTAACACTCATGAAAATTTTGTGCTTTTATCACAAAATGTGTAATATCTTCTATATATAGGGCTTAACCACTATACTACAAGGGTCACACACTTCTGCCATTGCTTTATGCAGCTGTGGAGATCTCACCTGTAGAAGTTTGCAGGTGGCACCAAGGGTTGGACATGTGCTTTCTTCGGAGGTGGTGGGTCATAAGGCTTTCATTGCTTCTTCGTCATAAGTCCTCCTGGTTTTCTTGGCACATGACCAAGAGAGCCTGGGAGCATGACTCGTTCCTGCTTCTGAAATGGTGTGAGCAACTGGAGAATCCATCATGCAGACAACTTCTGCATGTGCAAATGGTCATGGATGATTTTTTTCCCCACAGACTCCATACTGAACTTGACATCTTGGGATACTTGGTGAACATTTATGCAGCAGTCCTCCTAAATGGTGGCCTCCACTTGCTGGATGGTGTCTTGCATCAGTGGTGCACTGTGGTCACCCAGGAATGGGTGTCGTTTCCACTGATGGCCGACCACACTTGAAATGTTGAAGCCAGTGCTTGACTCTGTCATACAATGGGGTATCCTATGTCTCTTTCACCTCATCAAATGTCTCCTGTGGTGTGTGGCCTATCAAGTACAGGAATCAGATGACCACTCTGCATTCAACTGGCTCCATTATCACACCTTACTACCAGTAATAGAGAAACTCTTAGGAGTTCAGAGCTGCAAATTACCAAGTGACCTATAGAGATATGCCAAGGGAGGATGGAGGTAATGTTTTTAGTGGCATTGGTTTGTCTGCTGGTTGATTTGCCTGTTAGCAACATAACTAAAAAAGTTCTGGATTTTGATAAAATTTTCAGGAAAGGTGTGTAATGGCACAGAATCAGAATCAGAATCTGATTTATTGCCATTGTTCATGTAGTACACAAACTAGGAATTTGTCTCGGTGCAATGATTGCATTGGTTACAGGTGCATTTCTAAACTAACTACTAACTAACCTGCACTTATATAGCGCTTTTCTAGTCACAAAGACCACTCAAAGCGCTTTCACTAATACTAATCCTCTATTCTAAGGGCCTATAGGAAAAGGGGGCAGCACGGTGCAACATTAAACATGATAAAAATAAAAGATAGAAATAAAAAACTATACATGCAATAAAATGTAGAATATGAATGAGTAATACTAGTCAAGCAATTTTTAAATATATTAGCGAGCAGCAGATATTGTGGAGTACCACATAGTGCAGTCGGTAATGCAAAAAGAAAACAGTGATGATTGACATGAGTCTGGTTGAGCTGCTGTATGCAGTGCACGAGAGTCTAATAAGTCACATAGTGTTCAGCAGTCTGATGGCAGAGGGGAAGAAGCTGTTCATGTGACGGGAAGTTTTAGTCTGAATGGACCGAAGTCTTCTACCTGAGGGGAGGGGGGCAAACAGTACGTGACCAGGGTGTGAAGGATCGGCTATGATCCGGCCTGCATGCCTCCGGGTCCTGGAGATGTACAGATCCTGGAGGGATGGGAGCTTGCAGCCGATCACCTTCTCAGCAGCGCGCACGACGCGCTGCAGCCTTAGTCTGTCCCTGGCAGTGGCTCCTGCGTACCACACGGTTATGGAGGTGGTGAGGATGGACTCGATGATGGCCGTGTAGAACTGCACCAACATCTTGGTGGGTAGCTTGAGCTTCCTCAGCTGCCGCAGGAAGAACATCCTCTGCTGGGCCTTTTTGATGAGGGAGCTGATGGCCGGCTCCCACTTGAGGTCCCGGGTGATGGTGGTGCCCAGGAAGCGGAAGGAATCTGCAGTGGTGATGGGAGAGCCTGTGAGGCTGAGGGGGGGCAGAGGGGTTGTGACTTTCCTGAAGTCCACGATCATCTCCACTGTCTTCAGAGCGTTCAGCTGCAGGTTGTTGTGGCTGCACCAGGATGTCAGCTGGGCCACCTCTCTCCTGTAGACGGACTCGTCGCCGTTGGAGATGAGTCCGATGAGGGTGGTGTCGTCCGCAAACTTGATCAGCTTGACAGACTGGTGGCTGGAGGTGCAGGAGTTGGTATAAAGGGAGAAGAGTAGGGGGGAAAGTACACAGCCCTGGGGTGATCCGGTGCTGATGCTAACAGAGTCTGAGACAGTCTTTCCCAGCCGCACATGCTGCCTCCAGTCCGTCAGGAAGTCGGTGATCCACCTGCAGAGGGAGTCAGGCACGTTGAGCAGGGACAGCTTGTCCCGGAGCAAAGCGGGGTGGATGGTGTTGAATGCAGAGCTGAAGTCCACAAACAGGATCCTGGCATAGGTTCCCGGGGAGTCCAGGTGCTGCAGGATGGAGTGGAGGGCCAGGTTGACTGCGTCGTCCACAGACCTGTTGGCTCGGTAGGCAAACTGCAGCGGGTCCAGGAAGGGAGTGGTGATGGACTTGAGGTGGGGCAGGACCAGGCGCTCAAAGGACTTCATGACTACAGAGGTGAGCGCTACAGGTCTGTAGTCGTTAAGTCCAGTGATCCGTGGCTTCTTGGGGACAGGGATGATGGTGGAGGTTTTGAGGTAGGTCGGCACGTGGCATAACTTCAGGGAGGTGTTAAAAATGTCTGTGAAGACAGGAGTCAGCTCTTCCGCACAGTGTCTCAGGGTGGAGGGAGACACGCCGTCCGGACCGGGGGCCTTGCGCGGGTTCAGTCTGGAGAACTGTCTGTGCACGTCCTGCTCACTGATGACAAGGGCAGGGGGGAGGAGGGGGGGCCGCCTTTGATGAAGTGGGGACTGTGGAGGCAGTGGCGCTGGGGGGAAGGGGGGAGATGGACACAGCTGACGAGGTGTCAAAACGGGCATAATGTTGGGACAGTCTTTGACAAAGGGCTTTGTCATCCTGACCTTTAGAAGCCTGAGGCCGATAGTTGGTGATTTGCCTCAGTCCTCTCCACACAGAAGCAGAGTCGTTAGCAGTGAACTGCTGCTGGAGTCTCTCAAAATACACAGATTTAGCTCTCCTCAGCTCTCTGCTAAACCGATATTTGACCTCCCTGTAGCAGTCCCTGTCTCCACTTTTCAACGCTGCTTCCTTCTCCTTCCTGATCTGTCTGAGCTTAGCAGTGAACCAGGGCTTGTCATTTGAGTACCTCACCCTGGTGCGTGATGGAAGAATGCTCTCCTCACAAAAGTGGATATATGAGTTCACAGTGTCCGTGTACTCATCCAGATCATGCGTGGCTCCTTTAAACATGCCCCAGTCGGTTATTTCCATGCACGTGCTCAGCTTCTCCCCAGCTTCACTGGTCAATTTCCTCGTAGTGCTCACAACAGGTTTAGTGAGCTTTAGTCTCTGTCTGTATGAATGAGGGAATGAGGTGGACCATCACGTGATCAGATAGTCCGAGCGCAGCGCGGGGAACAGCGCGATACACGTCCTTCACTGTAGTGTAACAGTGATCCAGCGTGTTCTTTCCTCTGGTGGGGCATTTAATAAACTGTTTGTATCGGGGGAGATCGTGGCTCAGGTTACTCTGGTTAAAGTCGCCAACCACAATAACCAGAGAGTCCGGGAAAGTCCGCTCCGTTTGTTGAATGTGATCAGCGAGCGCGCGCTGAGCCTCGCGCGTGTCTGCGTCGGGCGGAACGTAAACAGTGGCCAGGATGAATGAAGCAAACTCCCGCGGGGAATAAAAAGGCTTGCAGTTAATGAATAAATATTCCAGAGCGGGGGAACAGTGTTGGGAAATCACCGTTACATCAGAGCACCAGCTGCTGTTGATGTAAAAGCAGACTCCTCCTCCTGAGGACTTGCCGGAGAGCTCTGTGTCTCGATCAGCACGAAACAGCTGAAATCCCTCGAGGAGGAGCGCGCTGTCCGGAGTCACTTCCTTAAGCCAGGTCTCAGTAAAGCAGAGGGCAGACGAGGTAGAGAGGTCCTTAAATCGCATCAGCAGTCTCAGTTCATCTACCTTGTTAAAGAGAGAATTGATATTGGACAGAAATATGCCAGGCAAAGCCGTGCGCGTGCCTCTCCTGCGAAGCCGCACGAGAGCGTCCGCTTGCCTTCCTCTCTTTCGCCGTCTCACTTTTTGGGCTAAAAAGTGAACCAGATCGGCGGCAGGAGCCAAAAAAACTGGGATTAGGTCCGTGGGAGTGAAAGTCCTGATATTTAGTAGCTCTTCACGGGTGTAAGAGCAGGCAGACACACAGCTGACGAACAAAAACATACAAAGAAAGGCGCAGCGAAGCACCATGGCGGCCACTGTGGGCGCCATCTTGGATCAAAAAAAAAAAAAGAGAGCACATGATTAGATTTTAGTGGTGATTCAGATCAGGATCTGGATGCAGGAAGTTTTTGAATATTATTTTATATATTAATATAGCACTTTTCATGTACTGCCCCTTTAAGACATGTCCACTGAGTTACGTGCATGGCCACACCATAGGGCCACGTGCCTCAGCAACCCGGAAGCCAAACACTGCATAGAGGCTGAACTTTGCTGCATCAAACAACCCGGTACTCTTTGATCTGACACTAAAAGGATATCATGATCACAATTTGAAAGCAAACCCTTGAAGGAACATGTCCGCATCTGTCGGCGTGCCAGGTGAGCGTTTGTGCCTTTGTCATGGCCATATTTCTTACAAGTTTGTTGTGGTAGAGAATATGGATACTATGTGAATTTGTAGTTAACTGCAAAAAAATGGTATACCGCTTTGTTGTGTAATATTGCTTAATAATTATGAATCTTGTCAGTAAACTGTAATGGAGAAGAGAGGAGGAAAAAAAAGCCAACCTGATAGTCAATAAACCATGATGTTGATTTAAGGGGGAATTGCCCAGCCCCAATGTATGGTCAATACAATTATGACAGTCTTGTTGTTATTATTATTATTATTATTATGTAGTCATATATTCATATTGTTTTTGCAGTCATTTGTCTGTTAATAATAATAATGGATTGTGTTATATCGGAATAACATGAGACCAGAGCCACATTCAACTGAGCACTGAACTAACTTTATTATAGAAACACAGCTCAATATATTCCCAGCAGTAGCCCACCTGACGTCATCACCCACAACCCCCCAGCCAGGCTACGGCAAGCCCCATCTGTCAAATCCCCGCACGACATTCCTTCCCCCTCACAAAAAACACGAAGAACCCCCAGAACATGAGTAACAAACGTTTCCCTTTTTTTTTTTTTTTTTAAACTGAACAGCCAAAACTCAGTCAACTAAGTGGGTGTCTGGGTAGACTACCAGAACGCCCCTTCGTGTTGGGGCAGATTATTCTGCCGCCCATTCCCAACACGCATTCACCAACGCTGCCTTCAGAACATAGTCCTCCAGGTACCTGGGCTTCTGACGTGTTCTAGCCGAGCGTCCCCTAGAAGGGGAACCTGCTCCAGGCACCATTGGCCACACATGCGAGTCCCTAACCCCCCATCCGATGAGTCCCAACCCACATCAGTCCGTTCCGCCATAGCTCCTGGACTCTGTGCAGGCAAGGACTCCCTGAGTCGGCTGGAGTGCCACCGTGACCCATCCAAGAGCTCGAACGTGTCCCGGCCTCGCCGCCTCATGATTTGTAGGGGCCCCGTCCAGACAGGTTGCGACTTATGTGTGCGGTTGGGATGTTTAATCCAAACCCGATCCAACACCTTCAGTCTGAGGGCCCTCACCCTAAACTTCCTGTCGAACCGTCGTTTCATCTTTCACTGTTGGGCAGCAACCCAGTCCTATGCTCCCTGAAGAAGGGGTCATGGGTGGTCTCAGTCAGTCCAAAGGCAGGTGGAGTTCACGCCCCAGCATGAGTTTCACTGAGAGCACCCTGTTGTAGCATGGGCCATTGCCCTGTAGTGGAGGAGTGTGCTCTGGAGGACGTTCGGAAACGTGAAGCCATCTGCCAAGTGAGCTCTCAGCCCCATTTTTCAGAGTCTTGTTGAAATGTTCCATTACCCCATTGGCTTGGGGGTGATAGAATGCGTTTTTGATGTGTTCCATGCCCCTAACGCCCAAAAACTCCTTAAACACCCCAGAGGTGAACTGTGGGCCATTATCTGTAGTGATGGCATCCGGGACCCCCCATCTGGTGAACAGTGAAGAGATGAAACCCGTAACCACATCTGCCGTGACTGAATTAGTGGGCAACACCTCCGGCCATTTAGAGAACAGATCATAAACCACAAGCAGAAATCGGCTGTTCAGGGGTGCTGCATGCAGTTCGCCACAGATGTCTAATTGGATGTGCTTCCAAGGGCCCTCCGGGTATGGTAATGGTCGCAGGGGTGGGGCAGGGGTGGTCCGCCAGTCTTTCCACTCTCCAAGCACGAGACACAGTTCTTTACCATAGTTTTAATGTCCTTATCAATACCAGGCCACTAAACCGAATCCCTGCAACGCTGCTTCACCCTGACCATGCCCAGGTGACCCTCGTGGAGCATCGCCAGAACTCATGATCTCAGAGACACAGGGTTCAATGTGCAGTGTCCCCTCGCTACACACACACCGTTACAACAGTTCAGTTCATCCCTAAATCGGTGAAAAGGTGCCAGCTCGCCCTGTACTTTTGCGGGGCAACCCTCCCTGATGACCGAGCACAGTTGCGACAACGTAGGGTCCCATTCTGATTCTGTCCAGAGCTCCTGGAGGGATACCATATCCCGTAGGGGTCCATGCAGCGTGTTGACCAGATCCACCTCCGTGGGATCGTCACAGTCGTCATCTGGTTGCACAGTGTTGGTCGTGGCATGGGACAGGACGTCCGCCAATACGTTCTCTTTTCCAGGAGTGAAATGGGTAGTGAAGTTATAGGCCCTCAGCCGCTCCATCCACCTGTGGATCCATAGAGGTCTGTGTCCCGAGTCCGTAGTCTCCAGTAGTGTTGTCAGCGCCCGGTGGTCCGTCCCCATTGTGAAGTGGCACCCGTAGAGGTAGATGTGCCACCATTCACATGCCCAGACACAGGTGAGCACCTCCCTTTCACCCACAGCATATTTCTGTTCAGCTGCTGAAAGAGACCTCAACACGAACGCCACTGGGCGCTCGATACCGTCTTGCACCTGAGACATAACCGCCCCCACGCCAAACCAGATGCATCACAGGCCACAAAAGTCATCCATTTTGGATCAAAGTGAGCCAACACTGGAGAAGAGGTGAGTTGGGACTTTAGCCTAGCGACCGCTGCTAAGCAGGCCGGGGTCCACTGCCACGGTGCATCCTGTTTCAGAAGAGCCCAGAGCGGTTTGAATGTCTCTGAATAATGGGGAATAAAACATCCTTAAAAGTTCACCATGCCCAAAAACAAGGAAATTTGTGTGGGTGTCATGGGACCTGGGAGATGCAGGACCGCCTCCACGTTCGAGTGCAGGGGCCTCAGCCCCTTGGCCACCAGCCAGAATCCCACAAACCCGATGGAGTCCGCTGTAAAAATGCACTTTTCCCCGTTCAATGTGACTCTGTGCTCCTGTAGCACCTCCATCATCGTCCCAAACGACCACTGTGCTCTTCCCATGATGCACCGTGGAGCACGATGTCATCCAGGTACACCACTACACCCTTGAGGCCGGCCAGAATCGTGAACATGACCTTCTGAAAGCAGCTAGGTGCTGAGCTCAGACCAAAAGGCATGCGGGTGTACCTGAAAACGACCATGTGGGTCACGAACGCTGTCAGGTTCCTGCTGGCTGGGTGAAGAGGCACTTGCAGGTAACTCTGGCGGAGATCCAGTTTTGTGAATACCCTTGAGCCGCTGAATGTTGTGGTGAATTCTTCCATCGTAGGGAGCGGGTATTTGTCTGGCACAGTCGCCTTATTCACCATCCTAAGGTCAATACACGGCCAGATACCACCTGTTTTCTTCCTGGCCACCACGATGTTTGATATTCAAAGTGAAGCGTCCACGCTCTCGATGATGCCAGCTTTGAGCAGTCTGTTCAGTTCTGCCGTGACATTGTCCCGCAGAGTGAGAGTAAGCCGCTGTAATGGTTGGATTTTCGGTGTCACACTTAGGTCGATGAGCGGGTGGTGGTAGAACACCTTGATGCATCCAAGGCCCACAAACAATGCCGGCCAGCGGACATGCCATTCGGGAAACACCGTCAGCACCGTTGAGCCCTCTGGGTCCGTGATAGAGAATCCCAGTTCACCCAGCAGGTTGATTCCCAGCAAGTCGGCCCCCTGGCACGAAACCTGGAAGGTGAATGCAGGAACGATTTTTAACCCACATTTCACTGAAAAGCTGACTGTTCCCACCATTTCAATCTCAGCGTGACCATACTCAAACATTTTCACCACCCCTGCATTGATGGTTTTGCCTGGGAAAAATCTTTTCAATGTAACCATACTTAATATGGACTTACCGGCTCCTGAGTCCACCATAAGCGGCACATCAATTCTGTCCAGCTGCAGGACGTACCACTTTAACGCTCCCTTCTTTGCGCCCGCTACACACACCTGCGTCATGCTCTCGGGCTCCCCCACTGATAGTTTAATAGCATTGGTGCAGGCCCTGTCCCGTGCCACAGTCCGTCACCTTTTAGGGGTCCACCCTGAAGAGTTAGCTACGTTGCTAACGGCTAGACTTGGAGAGAAAACTTGAGTAGCTACATTCTCTTTAGCTAGCACTGGCAGGCCCAGCTGGGCGATGGACACAATCCGCCTAGTCAGCTCAACCACCTTCTCTAGCGTGAAGACATCTGCAGTCAAGGTCAGCTTGTCCTTCAGCCACTCGTTCGTACCGTGAGCTAGCTTGTCCCGGACTAGCTCCTCCTCGATAGGCACAAAGGCGCACTCTCTTGCTAAGCTACGGAGTTCCATGATGAAGGACTGGGTGGACTCACCAGCTCGCTGTCGGCAGTCAAAAACTTTATATCTTTCTGCCGTGATGTTGGAATGGTCCCTGAAGAAACAGTCCATTAAGTCCAAACCTCCCTTCAGTAAGCCACTGCCACCCAGCCAAAAAAATATCCGTTGGCCCTCCTCACCGAAACAGTGAATGAGTAGGCTCCTCCATCTCTCTTCATCGGCACCGCTCAGACCGGCCGCGGCCACATATGCTTCGAATATCTCCCGCCAGTGGCCCTATGGTATAGCTGGCATGCCCGGAGACTGTAAAAATGGAGGTGGCAGTCTAATGCACACTCCCATGGTTTAGTCTCATCGCCAAAATGTTATGTCAGAATAACATGAGACCAGAGCCACATTCAACTGAGCACTGAACTAACTTTATTATAGAAACACAGCTCAATACATTTCCAGCCGTAGCCCACCTGACGTAATCACCCACAACCCCCCGGCCAGGCTACGGCAAGCCCCAACTGTCAAATCCCCACACAACAGATTGCATTTATATAGCACCTTTCATTCAAATTTTCAGGAAAGGAATGTAATGGCACACTGAACACATGATTAGGTTTTGGTGATGAGCTCAAAATGCATACCTCCATCAAGGCTCTTATGCTCTCACAGAGTGTTAGCAACAATACTCCAAAACTACCATGTGGATTTCAATGACATTTTCACCAGAGGTGGTCCTTGGCCCAAAGATGACCTCATTAGATGTTGGAGGTCATCCGTGAGTGCATACCTCCACCAAGGCCCTATCTTACAATGTACAGCTGGATGGCGATATGGACAGACAAAGGGATGGAGGGAGGGACAAATCCTTGGCAGAGGTATGCACTCTGCGTGCCCTCTAGTTATACACAGGTAATTTCATTAATTCATTCATCCTGTACCGCTTAACCCTTTCTGTGTTGGGAGTGGGGGCTATCCCAGCATCTCTGGGCAAGAGGCAGGTTACACCCTGGGCAGATCGCCAGTCCATCGCAGGCCCAACAGAGAGAGACAGCCAGCCATTCACTCTCACACATTAACCTAATCTGTGATGCTGATTTCATTTCCCAGCAGGACTTGGCACCTGCCCACATTGCCAAAAGTACCAATATCTGGTTTAATGACCATGGTATCACTGTGCTTGATTGGCCAGCAAACTCTCCTGACCTAAACCCCATCAAGAGTCTATGGAGTATTGTCAAGAGCAAGATGAGAGACACCAGACCCAACAATGCAGATGAGCTGAAGGCCGCTATCAAAGCAACCTGGGCCTCCATTAACACCTCAGCAATGGCACAGGCTGATCGCCTCCATGCCACGCTGCATTGATGAAGTAATTCACGGGGGAAAAAAAAGCCCCGACCAAGTATTGAGTGTGTCCATGGACATATTTTTCAGTCTGCCAACATTTTGATTAAAAATCCATTTTAAAAAAAGTGATCTTCTGTAATATTAAAAATTTTTTCAAACTGAATTTTAGGTTTTCATTAGCTATAGGTCACAATCAAAATTAAATGAAAAACACTTTAAATATATCACTAACAAATCTATTAGTTTCACTTTTTGAATTATTGAAATAAATTAATACTTTGGTGATATTCTGCTTTGAGATACACTTGTACGAGGGGGTCTGAAAAGTTCAGTGGTCAAATTTGATCAAATGTGGTCTTTCAACCACAGGGATCCAAGCGCTGCAACACCGATAGAAGTGTGTGGACCAAAGGGGAGACAGTTGAAAAATAAACCACATTTGGACAAATTTGACCACTACGAACTTTTCACCCCCCCCCCCATATCCCATATATATTCATTCATATCTTAAGATGAGAAATGCATGATCTACCCAGAGCTGCTGTTAGAGAATTCAGTGGAGTGGGCCTACATCTTCCATGAACGCAAGTCTAGTTTGTCATATACGGCATTTCCTGCTTTCCTTGCAAACTTGGTATTTCTTTCAAATTTTTTTTTTTTTTTCATGCATTGGCAATTTTCTTGTCAATGGGAAGACTTTCCTCACAATCTGTGATTTCATTTTTTTAAGTTAAATCTACAGGGGCCACAAGTTGGAGACCCCTGACCAAAGTAGTTTTCAATTCAAATGCTGACAACACTTCAGTTTAGGAACTATTGTCAGCATTTGTATCGTTTAGGAGCTTGCCTCTCACAGTGACTGTAACTGTATGCTACAGTTTAAAGCACGATAGAAAAGGTTTGCAACTTGCAGTCATTTTGATCAAATGTGCAACTAGGTAGATAAACTGCTAAATATATCAACACTGCATAAGGAGAAATGCTTTATTCAACAACAAATGAATGCATACAGTCAGACAAGAATGATTAAAACAAGTATTTTGAGGTTTTCATGATATATATACAGATGGATAGATAAGTGTGGTTCTTTGTAAAACATGCATGGTAGTTCTCCCTTATTGTGCTTACAGCTTCCAACTTGGTTTCAAGATGCCCCCACTTAGAGTGAAGATGGTACTTTGACCACATAGAGTCCTTGTCCTTCATTCAGGTTCATCATTCATATCCTGTTGACAAGACGCTATTTGCTGGATTTTGTACGTGGATGGTACACATTTATGCCCGATTCCTCCTCTTTTTTTGGTTAGCAGTATACGAGTTTTACATTTAAAAATACAAAAATATATTACCTCTGTAGTTATTCAAGGAAAGCATTTGCACATGTATTAGCAGTATTGGTTAACTTCATTGTGACTTTGTTGTACCTCAAATAAGTAACAAGGTCATTTCTATACATGAAATTCAAGTAAACAACATCAGGTCGGTCAGACAAAACAAGGTAGATATTTGTAGACCCCATGCATAAAGCAGTGTGAGAAATGAAACAACTGTAACAATTACAAAGGGAAAGCGCATCACTGAGAACTTCAATAAAGGACTTTGTTTCCTCACTTCAGGTCCAGCCCACTGCTCTGTATCCTGTACAGAAGCGCATGCAGCTCAGGAGGATCGGTTTCCTGAGCTGTTTTCAAACTTTATCTGTGTATAGACCAGACAAACTGGACTTGGAGAGACCCATGTGCTCCAGGAAACCGCCCTCCTTATCATTATTTAATAAAGCTAGAACACTTACGGACCACTAACGTGCGACTCTGAAATATATCCACACGAAAGGGTAACAATCACAGGAAAGAACAGGGAAGAAGACACTTGGGAGGTTTTAAAAAATATAACTTGGGTTGCTTTTCTTCACCTGGATGATACAATCAGGCAAATCTGAGGTGGAAAGTCGGAGACAAAACAAAACTCAAACGTCTCAACAGTTTTTATAGATGGCTTAGGTCAAACCTCCGCTGCAAGTCTGGAGCCTGGCTGGAGGAGGTTAATAAAAAAAAAAAAAAAAAAAAGGCCAAAAGGTGTTGCTCATGGTTCTTCCTGCTGGGTAGAAGTAGAGGATACTGTTAGATGGCAACACTGTGTACTCATTTCCTATTCTACCCCCGTTCCATGTACTGCGTTTAAAACTCATTTGCACAGTTCTTTTTGTGAGCATTTAGGGGAAGATTCAGGATTCAGTTCTCAGCCTCACTCTGACATCAACATTGTTTGTTTGCAGAATACAGTACACGTTACGATCACAATTTGCATAGTGCAACAGCATGACACACAAAATGAACAAAACATCTGCTGCAGTTTCCTACCCGTGTCGGATGAACATCAGCAGAAATTTTTTTTTAAAAAAGTGATGCACCCATGTGTCAGGCAAAGAGAAATATTTAATGAAAAATGGGATTTAATGTCTTTTTAAATAGTGAGGATTTCTGTGTCTTGAAATGAAAAGGGCTAAAGACAAAAACACATATTGGTAAAGGAATTAGCCAAATTGTTTTTTCTCCTTCTTAAGCAAAGGTTTTGGCGAAGAATTTCATACTTTGTGTGTTATTTATTTAAAAAAAAAATCCAACAATGTATTCCATATTACTGGTGATGGGGCAAAAAAAGTGTGTAGTGATGAGATACTTTGTGTCCACGATACTATCAATTCAAAGAAACCATTATCACGATGCTTCAAAGTATTAATAATTGTTCCAAATACAAATTCAATTTTTGGGGTACCAGAGTGATAAAAAACTGACTTTTCAGTCCACTAGATGGTGCTGCATGCTCACTGTCTGGTTAGGTCAGCACAGCAAGACAATGACTCATGAGATCAAGCTGGGAGTTGGAAAAGACCAAGATTGGGAGGGAAAGTCGCAATATGTGATATCGCAATACTCAATCGCAAGATTGTGATAGTATCGTATCGTGGTCCAAGTATCGGGATACTATTGTACCATGGGACATGTGATTACCACCCCTACATATTGCACACCAAGGTACCAGAACTGTTTTCTCCAGTCCATCTGTGTTAGGTGAATGACAGAAAAAATTACTCAACACGTGATGCAGAATAATACTGATAAAACAAAACAAAACAAAAAATACTGCAAGGTCAGTGCTATGAGTACATACGAGACTTAGAATAGTAGTGACTATGGTGGATTTTTTTCCTTTTAACCCATAAGACTGCTGAGTAGCGGGGTTATACATGTAGTACTTTGGCTCAGTAGAAAGTTTCAAAGAGGAATATGTGCACTGAATGCATACAAGCACATGACATACAGCTGTACAAAAGTCAGTAAATGGACGCAACGAGACACCATTGGTGGGCTATAAGCAGATCGTCATTTTAGTTGCCTCAAAATACAGTTAAATGCTATCTGAGGTGGTTTTTAACCCAACAACACATTCGTGGTCAGGTTTTTGAGTGTTGATTGTTTTTATACTCATGAGGAGAAATAACTTTTTTTTAAAGGGGGCGTTTCTCAGCTCAATGTCCTTTTATTTTATTTGAGGTGTTAGACACCAATAAAACACCCCTATCTTTATCAGTTCAACTCTGTCTTTAGAAGAAAAGAAAGCCAGCTGTGCTCACGATGTTCTCTTAATGCTGATGGTTGAAGATGCTACTGAAAGGAATAAAAAGATATAAAATGTTGTCAAGGTCCATTACACGTGTCGGATTCCTATGAAGGAGTCGGATGAAATATAACTCCATCCTGGCTTCTTAAATTCATAATGCAGAGAGAATCACTTCAGGCAACTGTAGAAACAGGAGCGGTTAGGTATTAAGTCCCTGAAATCAGCTCCTCTGAGCATCCTCATTTTTGTCGTGTGCTGGCTGATAATTCTAAGTCCCACGCTGGCAGAGATATTAACCAGGCCTTAGTGTTTTGAAAAAAATAACTTTCTCACAACTCTTGAATGTGCTGTCAATGGCACAGCACTTTCCTTTAGTTCATAGCATGCTGGCGAATTGTGTGGAAGATCCAGTCCATCTTGGTAGTCCAACCACCATGGTGGGCATCGTTCATCTGTTTCATGAAATAGTCGAGGGCCTCCTGCTCAGACTTGTCCAGGGCCAGGGTCTTTCTGATGTAGGCGATGTCGTCAAACGACTGCAATTCGGGCATTCCTGAGCCGAGCATCATTGAGAAGAGGTTAATGAAGAGGTTGGCGTTATGGCGGATTGCCAGATAGGCCTTGTAGCACATCTCCTGGAACCTGAGGGAGGTGAAAGAAAGAAGACGTGACTACAAAAAATGTCTGCTCATCTCACACATCCAACTCATCTGCAGATTTTCCAGCTTTGATGCATTTTTTTTCTGCCCGTGTTACCTTTCAAACTCCCGTGTTTTGATGCACTCTTGGGTTCCTTTGCTAATAACAAGCAGGAAGTCCTGTGTAAGAACGAAGGGTACTCGTTCTCTCTTGTACCCAAACTTCTTCTTCTTGTGGTCGAGGAAATGGCCAAAGTCTATGTGGAACAGCTGCGAAAACATTAAATAATTACAAAATAAGCTCAAGTCACATTCCCACCACAGGAAAATTTGAATATTAGAAGCCATTTCCCACCTCAAAGCCCTAGAATGTTTTTGGTAGAACTATTAGCACAGGAACATTTTCCAGAACTACATTTTTTGAAGACCTTTTTTTCTTGTCAAATTCCAATCGAGATAAAGAGCTGTCTGATAACTAAATCACATAAGGGCCAAACAGACGTGGACAAATTTGATGGTAACCTTCCATTAAAGAAAGAAAATCCCACAATGGTCACTGAAATAACTTGAAACTGACAAAGGTAATAAATTAAAATTTTCTGAAAATTAACTTATGACAATCAGACACTGCTTTTGAATTTGGGTTAATAATTTAAAAAAAAAAAAACTAATGCAACTGGCTTGGACAAAAATGATACAACTACAAAATATTGAAAATAATTTAACCATTGGGACATGTTAAACTATGGTGTGTCCTGTAATTAGCATCACAGGTGTCTTCAAACTTGTAAGCAGTTGGTCTTCCCATTTAAAGGGTGAAAGGAAGTCACTGCGCCATGTGGTATCATGGTACCACACTGAACATGGACAACAGAAAGCCAAGGAGAGCGTTGTCTCAGGAGATCAAAGAAAACTATAGAAAAGCATGGTAAAGGCTATAGGACTATCTCCAAGCAGCTTCACACCCCTGTGACCACAGTTGCCAATATTATTAAAAAGTAGGGCTGCAACCAACGATTATTTTGGCAGTCGACTAGTCCAGCGACTATTTTTTCCATTAGTTGACTAATCACAATTACTTCTGTCATGTCCGCCATCACAGCTTCCCGTTGGCACGGCTCCTGTTCGAGGCTCCAGGTCATGTTTTACCTCACCTGTTTAAGCCTGCAGACCTGTGAAAATCACTGTCAGTCTCTGCCTTAATATAATGTAGCCTATTATACAAAGTTCCCATAGCTAAATAAAATAATGACCCATCAAACATGAGTTGGAAACTTGAACTTGATGGCTTAATCAGAAGTGTTTGTAGCAACAATTAAATAACAGACATTAAAGAGCAGTCTTTTAACCCCCCAAATAAAGTGCAAAAACTCAAATAACAGCCTCTGCTACTCCATAAAGGGCTGTTGTAACTCTGCATGCTCAAAACAATCTAGACTAATATTCAACTACATTAAAGTGAAAAAAGAAAATAAGCTGGTCCATCCTGTTTGAAACCTTGCTAGGTCTAGAAGTTTAAAAGTTTAATTAGGGTTCAGATGAAAATTAAAAGAACTTGTTCCAGTTTAAAATAAGTTTACAAACACTTTAAATATCAGTGCAGGAATGTGAGCCTCCACACATACAGTGAAACATTTAAGCCGTTTTATTTGTGATCATTATGGTTATCTTTTATCAATTAAATTACAAATCATGGTATTCTAATTTACCAAGACACACTAATATTCAGAATGAAAGCTGATATTACCATGGCAATAATAGAGAAGATGAAAAAGAGTAAGCTGCTCACGTAATTCACTCATTTACTGCAGTTAACATATTAGCCAGCATAACGGAAGCAGCTCAGCTGTCAGCAACCATCATCCAAGAGGGATTATTGTCCAATCACAGGTAAATTTAAACATCACACACTAATAGTGTGGTCAGTTTTCTAAAGCTGAGAAAGTCGCTCACTGAAAATAAAAAGCGCTAACTTTACTCGCTAACCTTACTGGCGCAGCGTTCAGAAGTAGCCCAGAGCACTACGGAGGTCTGCTGACAGGTGGCCAGAGACGGGGGAATGGAGAGGAGGGGGGAATGGATGCATCGCTGTAGTGCAGCTGATATGATAATTCTGCTTTACAGTTTACATTTAACTCGTTTCATTTATTTATTTTTGGTAAAATCCTCCCATACTTAGGCCTTCTCCGTGTTGCCATGATGCAGTCCTCTTCTTCGCTGGAACAGTTAAACTGAACATTTCCATGGCATGCATATAAACTTGAAGATTAAACGATTTGTCAAAAATAAAGATCTGCGCTGACAAGTTTTTATGATCGACATTATTGACAACGCTGGCTAATTGTTGCAGCCCTATTAAAAAGCATAAAGTTCATAGGACTGTCGCCAACCTCCCAGGACATGGACGCAAGAGGAAATGCAACCCCAGGTTGATGGTAAATGGCGTTCGTTCACTTATAGAGCGCATTTTACCCGTCTGGATGGCCAAAGCGCTTTACAGATCCTGCATCAAAAAGATCACTGCACTGTAGAAAAAGAGCCTAGGAAACCATCCAAAATCATTCAAGCTGAACTCCAAGGTCAGGGTACGTCACTTTCTAATCGCACCATGGGTCGCATTTTGAACAATAATGGACTCCATGGAAGAAGATCAGGAGGACTCCACTACTGACAGAAAAACATTTAAAAACCAGCCAAAACGCATGCTGACAAGCCCCAAAGTTTCTGGGAGGTCCTTTGGACTGATGAGACAAAACTGGAGCTTTTGGGTAAGTCACATCAGCTAGACTTACCTGACCAAAATTCCTGTCTACAGGTGCAGAAGTCTCATTAAGAGCTACAGAAATCTCTTGATTGCAGTAATGGCATCAAAAGGTTGTGCAACAAAATATTAAGGGTATCATTATTGTCTAGTCCAGTTTCATAATTTTGTAATGAGTCTATTGAACCAAAATTCAAAAGCAATGTCTGATTTTCAGAAAAATTTTATCATTACTTTTGTTAGTTTCAAGTTGTTTCAGTGACCACTGTGGGATTTTCTTTCTTCAGTGGAAGAGTACCAACAAATCTGTCCATGTCTGTACATCACCATATGTGGAAGATTCCAAATCAATGCACAATTGTCAAAGGATCAACTTTTAAATGTCCAGCATTCAGCAGCATCCTACGTTTCTTGATGTCACAGCTGAAGTCATCTCCTTTTCATTTTTTTTTTTTAATAAAAAATATTGGAAGTAAAATGGTTACTGGACTTGACAAGCAACTGAGAGCAAAACCTGCTTGGGTTGACAGGGTTGTGACACAGATACTGCTGTGAAGCGCCAACGGTTGTGCACGTTTGGACCAATCACAGACACCAATGCCATCAGAAACAGACGATACCTGATGAGAATCCCTCCTCTCAAGTGGGAACTACAACAGTTCCTAAGAAGGGGTTTTTGGCGATGAAATCTTGAATGGACAAAAATAGCAAAGGACAAAAAAAGGTAAGGAACTACAGGTGGGCAGTTCCCAGTACGTGTGGAATGTGGAAAAATGGCTAGAGATGATCAGCGGTAGTTTGGCCTTTTTCAGGAATTTTCACAGAGATTACCAGAGACCAGTTTAAGCCCTGAAAACCCCTCTCCAGTTCTTACTCCAGAGTAAAAACTGTCTGGAAATACTGGAGCCTTCTGGAGATGTTGGTGTAGGTGACTAGTCACTTCCTAAAAATTTGCCCCCCCCCCCCAAAAAAAAATGTGATCAACAATTCAAAAAAAAAAAAAAAAGTGGACATATCTGATGTTTTCTGTCTTTCTAAAGCTAGCCGTCAACTGCTGATTGCCCTTATGTGGAGGGAAAAAAGGTATTCAAAGCATGTAGTTTCTGAAGCGTTCCTATGCCTATTCAAACCAGCAGTTAATGTCAAAGCAGATTAATCAACTAAACGGCCCATTTGTAACAAAATGTTTTCAGAACCACTTTTCTTTTTGTTTTTAAGATTTCAGAGAAAATTCTGTGCCAAATTGGCATACTGGACAATCCAAAAATCCACGCTTTGCCCACCTACGAGCAGAAGCGTAGTCCAGTCAGGAGCAGTTCTGGGTTGCCACAGTATAGATTTCTCTTGCTTTACACATACAGTACATAGCCTGCAGGTGCTTTAGTATACATAAAACACTGAAAGAGGGTAAGCCACTAGTATTACCTGTCCATCATCTTTGACCATGATGTTGCTGTTGTGCCGGTCCCCTATGCCCAGGATAAATGTAGCTACACAGTATCCTGCACAGGAGCGGGTGAACAAGTCTATAGCCTGGTCATACCTGAGCCAAACAAATGGAAACACTCATGACTGGATACAATTCAGCAACTGCCTGCGAGTAGAAAATCTTTATATAAACACTCCAACATTTAACAAAGAAAATTCACCCACATCTCTCCTTTGTTCTTATCCTTGAGCCACTGATGCAGCGTGTGGCTGTTGAACTGCAGCGCCCCCTTCAGGCCTCCTTTACACTGGATCTGCATGATGGTGTGAGAGTTCCTCACCACCTCAATTAAGCCCACACAGTCCCCGATCGACAGACAGCCATACGGCAGCATCCTGGAAGAGGAAGGCCAGAAAACACGGGAGAGGCAAATACAAATGAAGACAGCGGTGGTGGATTTCATGTTAGCTGATGTGAGGTAGCTGCTAATCTGCATTCAAATGTGAATCTCAGAACATGAAAGGTCCAGCGCCCGCCAATGGGTACCTGCATCCCCGCTGTCATGGTGATGTGAGGGGCCCTACCTGAGATCAAGGCCTTGGTTCTGCCAGATGTTCTCCATTATCCTAATGATCTGCAGCGTCAGCATATCCTGCCTCAGATCTGCACAGGCAAAGAAACAAGGAGGCCGATATCAGCGAGGTGAATATGAGTTGCGTGGAGGCTTTGATCAGCTCCGTGATGCATTATGGAGCAGAGCGGCCACAGATGGTGCAGCAGCATGCACAGGCAGTTGTGCAATTTAAATGGAGTTGTTCTTTTTAAATTCAATATCAAGAGCAAAGGTGTGTCTGCGTTTACTGTTGCACACTTTACATGGGGAGACTGAACGATGCCACATGCTTAGCAGATCAGCTGCTCTGTCTGAACCGGGACACGTGCGTCCACGACCTAGAGAGGGCTCGTGGGTGTGACAGAACTTACCGTCTCCATTTTTGAAGATGATTTCATTGTTCTGAAAAAGCAGCTCTGACATCATATCTGGGTTTTCCCAGTTGAGCCAGAGAGGCCGCTTGGCTGATGACATCATCCGGCATTCCTCCAGACTAAAAAAAAGGATAGATTCAAAACACTGACAATTATATACCAGGGGCTGACAACTATTTGAGGAATTCTGGGCCAAAACAAAAATCTGAGTGGAGCTGCAAAACATTTAAGAGCCTTAAAATGAAAGTAAAACAGCTAATGTATCATTCTATAATAAAAACTGGCCTGTCAACAATAGTAACAGGAGCATTTTTCCTGTGAATTATGGAGATTTTTCTTATGACTAAGCAATTTTTAAGCAATCTTTTAAACGTACTTCTTGTTTGTTAGCAGGATTACGCAAAACATACTGGATGGATTTTGAGGACATTTTCACCAGAGGATGAATCCAAGATTGCATACCTCTGCCGAGGCCCTAGCTCGCAACGTTGAAGAAAGTGAAAAAGCCATCCAGTTCTGCATTCCGACCCCAAATCACCTTCAAAAGCTAATGGGCTCATCCGTAGTCCAAGGGGTACCTCTGGTGAAAATGTCAACCAACTCCATCCAGTAGTTTTGTGTAATCCTTCTCAAAATCAGACAGACCTTGGTGGAGGTATGCTCTGTGGGCCTCATTCATGAAACGCGAGCAGAACGGGTTTGTTCACAATTAGTAGAGGGAAATTTATGAATGTTTCGGCATTCATCAAAATGGTAGTGGCTCCAAATTTTTCATAACTACGAACAAAATCTGCTCTTGCCTTGGACCATTCATAGAGCATGTGTAAATCTAAAGGCACCCGAGTATCGCTTGTCATTACCACAAATTTTAAGTTCAATTAACCTTAAACTGATCTGTGTCATGTTTAGGTCTGCAGCTATCAATTAATCGAATAAGCTTTTTGTGTCTTATTCTCTTGACTGAAGACCTTTTGACCAAAATCTTGCCATTTATGCATTAAGCAAACGTGCACTGACCATCTGTGATGAACCTTCTTCCCTACAGAGTGGTATCAGGCCCTTCTCTCCTGGTTGTGGATTGTCTTCTAAATCGTGCGAGTTATTTTGCTTTATTGTAAAGGCTACCATTGAGCCAAAACTTGTAGAAAGGCTGAAGTAATTGTGACTGTGCTCAACAGTCCTGACTCAACACTGTATGGATCATTTCACCTTCTGAGTAATGTGGCTTGACTTAACAGTAAAGAGTGAGTGTGCACTAAAAGCAGGAAGTTCCTCCCTCATGTACTTTACTCACACACAAACAATGCAATTTTCATTACATCAAGTAATATTTAAAGGCCCTAAGAGGAGCAGGTTAAAGCAACACCTGCAGGAGGAATGAAAATTAAATGGCCACATTAAAGAGGACTGAGTTGTGAAAAAGTGCAGATGTACCGGAGGTTTCCCAGCTGATGTGCGGGGTTCAGCGGGGAGGTGAAGCTTTGCAGTGCATCCATGTAGTCAGGCCTTCTCATCTGCTCCACCAGAAACTTCATTTGAACCTTAGAGGAGATTTAACAAGCGCTTTAATTACTGACATCCTGGAAACTGGTGGGGCTGAAGTAAGAAATATGCAGTGAGTACAGGAGTATCAGTGTGATGATGCTGCTTTTCTTCAGTGACCCTCTCTCACAATGAGGTAATACTGCATCACAGAAGACTTTTGGGTAATGGCATACACCCTCTGGTGGCCATGCTGGAGGGTCACACCTTTGACGAGTGAAAATGAACTTGAAAAATTTCAAATTCCCTCAGTGATCCAAAAGAGTACAAATCTTTTGGCAGAAAATTGGTCAGAGATGGTGAGTTTAGGTTAAGGTTTTTAGTATTTTTGTTTAATATCTAGCTACTGTGTGAATGTGTGTGTGAATGGGTGGATAGCAGGATCTGTAAAGCACTTTGGTCATCTAGACATGAGAATAAAAGCGCTATATAAGTGAACGCCATTTACCATTTAACTGTCAACTATTATATATTTTAAAAAAAACAACAACAAAGACAAATTAATTAGTGGCTTAAACACTCTTAAAGCCTGCAGATAGGATTAAATTTAGAATGTAATGCTTTGTGGTTGTTTTGTTAATCATAAGGTAGGTTAATAAAATACATTACTGCCACAAATAAATCTTTTTTTTTGTTGTTGTTCAATGCATTCTAATCTCCCTAATTGCTCTTTTGCATTGCAGGCTTCTTTAATTCACCAAGAATGGACTCTGTTGCGCTCCCTTGCAGGAAACAAAACATAATGAAGTTAATTAACGATTTGCTCTTTTCCAAACCTTTTTTAATTCTTGGACTCTGGCAGAGATTTTTGCCTTCTTTTTGTCTGAAGTGAGCCATTTTAACTCACCTCTGTTTAAGCCACCATCTCCATCTAAGCAGAATTCTGTTTGGCTGTCACGAATGATTTGAATAGCGGATGGATGGGCTTCTTTGGTCACGTCCACATTTGATGGACTTTAGATGACTAATAGAACAGCTCCTCCACCTTTATGGAACCACGTGAATGCGAGAATAGAAACTGTCAAAAAAAATGAGTCAAGGAATCGTTTGGCCATATGTTCATCTCATGTTTTGAAATGCTATTAATGCCTTGTATTACTATTCTATATCAGTTAAAATTCACTCCATTTCTTTTGGTTTCTACCAGCCAACATAAAAAGCAACTGCACACTGCATCAGAGCACTACGCTATGACCAGATGTTACTGAGATTAACCCCAAGGATTCAGAGGATCACAATTAACAGCTGCCAGCTGTCAGATTACCTTCTGTGCCTCATCTTTTTTCTCCTGTTTGAGGAGGTCAGTGAGATTGATGAGTTTCTCCATGGCCTCCACCTGTCTGCTCAGGTGCTTCAGATACATGCCACAGGCTCGGCAGTAGGCCTCCAGCAACAGACCGAAGCGCTGGCTCACCGTCTTGTTGTGCATCTCCGACCTTCCACACACACACACACACACAGGTTGGGGGAAGGGGGGGGGGGGACATCAAGAGGTTGTGTCTCCAAGGAAGAATGTGTTACACATGTTTACAAATATACGTTAGCACCTCCCCAGTAGAATGACATTTCATTAGTGGCAGTGGCGAAGTTTGTGAGGGAGCAGCTGTAAGAGGCCCACGAATGCTCTTCTTAAATTCTGTACTGACCAACAGCAAAACACTTTTTGATCATGAATAACAGAGCAATAATGAGCTTATATTTTACTACCTCCACCAAGGAGGTTACTTTTCTGCCAGCATTTGTCTGTTGGTTTTTAGCAGGATTATGTGAAAACTACTAGACTGATTTGGATGAAATTTTCACCAAAGGAGGCCCTTGGCCTAAGGATGAACCCATTAGATTTTGTTGATGACCTAAGAGTGCATACCGCTGCCAAGGCTCAATCTTCTCACAATGTGTGAGCAAGATTACGCCAAAACTACTTGACAGAGCTTGATTAAATTTTCCACCTGAGGTGGCTCTTGAGCTACATGCGAACCCATTACATTTTGGAGGTGATCCATGAGCACATACTTCATCTAAGGCCCCATCTTGCATCTTGCAATGTACGGAGGGATGGAGGCAGGGCGATATGGACAGATGGATAGACAAAGGGAGGGCGGGAAGGAGCCATGGAGGTAATTTTGAGCTGAATGTCTTTGAGGAGGACACCGCCATCTGTGAAAACTTCCTGGACAACTGGGGCTGTGCTTGATTCATCTGAGCCTCTCTGGCGTTCTCCCACCACCGTTTCAGTGAGTGGGGCAGGCTAAAAACTTCATTCAGCTGCTCCTTTTGGAGGTCGCCACAATATCTCATCACCTGATATCATGGTGATCTGCATATTGATTTTGCAAGAACTTTTACACCGGATACCCTTCCTGATGCAACACTCCCCATTTCAGGGCTCGGGACCATCACAGCGAGTACACTGGCTTGTGCTCCCCTGTGGCTGGGTCATCAACTTTCGTTCCCCTAGTCCATTATCCTTGAACCCACAACCTTCCTCTACCTCTAGCCCACCATTTGGGTTTTAGTGTGCAGGCTTAACCCCTTGCACTCTGGTCAATTTCCCTAAAAACGCCAAAAAATAACATACCCAAAGTAAATCAAAAGCTGTTCTTCAACCCTTTGCAGCATCTTCATGGGGTTGGTCTCATTTAAAAGAAAACACTTTGAATTTTTTGGCAAAACAGTCATAATCTCTCTAAGTGCTCCTGCCACTGACTAACAGTCATCTAAACATACTGAATTTGAAGAAAATAAATTTCGCCTGGGTGTTTTTTTGGATATAAATGCTTGCAAATAACATACAGCTTCAGATACTGGCTGGAAAATGCAACAGAAATGTAGAACCAAGTGTTGTCCAGCTGAGGTCAAAATTTTGTAACAATACCACAAAAAATGAATATATTACACAGTTTTTGTCTTAGGTTGTTCCCAGGCGTTTTTGAACTGTGCCAAATGGCACAGTTTGGAAAAACGTCTGTAACTTTTGAATGATTCAATATAGAAGCTTCATCTTGGGCTCTAATGAAAGGTGAAGGGCTGTGTGTGTGTGTGGGGGGGTGTTTTTTCATTCATGAATGAATGAATGAACAAACAAGCCCCCACACACAAAGAAGCATGCCACGTAAAAAATGTGTGGCTTTTTTTTTTTTTTACAAGAAAAAATAACCTACAGTGCACTAAAAATTATACTAAAATATTTGTAATGTAGAAGATAACAACTCCCACCCCCCCACCCCGCCGCTACAGAGGACGGACATCGCCCATCGCTACATGACGGAAAGCGGTGACGGTGCGCCGCGGTCTACTATGCACAGTTGGACTAAAATATCTGCAATATATCTGCAATCCGCTACAGAAGAGTAGCGGGGGAGGGGGGGGGGGCGTTCACAACATGACCGACCCGGACAGTCATGTTGCGATAACGCACAGTTGTAATTTACCGATCGGTCAAAAGTCATTTGGATTACAATTTTCAGGGATAAAGAATAATTTAGCTTATAACACTTACCTGTCCACAACAGCAGTGTTGCTGGCGAACTTCTCTTCCTCATTGTCAGACGAACATGACGCTGGTCCGCTTGTTACGGACTCGTGGTTCTGGTCACGCGACCCGGTCAAACCATAATTCCATTATTGCGGTTTTGCGCTTCCATGATTGCGGTTTTGGCGAACGATTTTTCAAAACAAACAACAACAGTAGTAAGAAAAAAAGACTGGCGAACGCCTGTGTGTCACCCAGCCTTACACAAAACAGCTTTCGAACTTCTGTGCTTCAATTGGCTGGCTGTATTCGCAGCCGTTGGTAGGCGGGTCCTTCTTGCTAGGTTTTCAGTCATTGGTTCTTCAAGGTTTCAGAAACCCAATTCAAGGCTCTTATTAGTCGAATGAGAGATCAATCACATCTAAACCAATCAAAGCACTCCTTTGGATTTCTGTTCGCGGCTGTGTCTGTAGTGGAAGAACGGAAATGCAGCTTTTTTTTTCAGTGTGCTCTAGGACGCAGCGCCCTCGTGCGCTCTAGGACGCAGAGACGTGCCCACCCGCAGTACACCAGAGTGCAAGAGGTTAAAAAAAAAAAATGGCTTGTGCTAAACTAGCAGAAAGTCCGGCTGCTTCTGTGTTAGTGTTGTGTTGGCATGAACCGCACATCTAGCGACCAAGGAGATACTGAATAAAGTAATCACTAATGTACTAGACTAGCCTAACTGAAAGGGAAAGCAGCAGAAAAAGCTGGCTGGTGGTGACTGAAGTTTCCAAGTAAGAGCAGGAATATTAAATACTACATTAAATGAACTGTTCTTTCCAACAGATGAAAAATGTAACTGAATAACAGAATGTTTCAGCCGCTAATACTATACAGCAAAAGCAATTCGAGACTACATACCTCTACCGAGGGAGGTAATAAATGACAGCAATTAGGGATGTGTCCTGTTGCACCACCAGATGGCGATGTCTAACATAGCTTCGGCAAGGCTTTTAAAACTAAACAACAAATCCTGAATTTGTACTGTGATCTAGATTGACTTCAAAATTCAACCAGTTGAAAAAGGGGGGGGGGGTGCATCTTTGCTATTAAAAAAAATGCAAATCTGTTCATTAATTTGTGTGCAATCATACAAAAAAATACTCAAACTCCACAGACTCAACACACAGCAGAAGTAATAATTAGGCCCGGAATAATTAAGTTATTTTTTACATTCAATATGGTTTGTTTAAAAAATTAACACTGTGCCAACTAGAGCTTCACAGTTTAACAAAAACTGATTACAATTATGGACCCAAATATTCTGAATTGCAATGCAATTTCAATTATTAATTTTATGTTTTCTTGTACACGGATGGTTACATGACTAAGGAAAATGCTGAATAAAACGATCACTGAAAAGTTTATTTTTCAACTTAAATATTAACTTGCATAAAAATGTATGTGTACAGTAGTTTACAAAATAACATTTCTACCATTTAAATCTGAACTGCAACATTTTGTGCAATTATATAATTGCAGAGATTGATATTGCAATTGTGATTCGCTTAATTGTGCAGCCCTTATGCCGACCACATCCCCAATCATCAACACCAATCAAGAATACAGACAGACTCATCCGTCAAGCTTGCGCCGTTGATTGGAGTCTAAGAAGGGAGGAGAGGAAGAGAACAGAGCAAACTGTGCCAACGCCGATAAATAAAGAGGATGTTGAGCACACAGATATTTGCACTGCGCTGCTGTTATTTGTGGTTCTGGGTTATTTTTGGCCCCGTTTGTGTTCACGTCCATGTTCTGAGATCACAGAAGTTACCCACTCAACCAAATTCCTGTTAACCATGATTTTCAAAATAATAGACAATTTTGGTATGAATTTACACATTAATTTTCCTGGATGACTCTTTGTGACTATTTTTTTTTAAACAAAATGGTCCAGATTTGAAACTAATTGTCTATTGAAATAAATTCCCATTTAGTCAGATTCAGATAATCCGGCAGTATTGTTATTGAAACTAAACAGACGGGTAATGGTCATGGGTGCAAGCAACAAAATGCTGTTAAACACAGTACATTTCTTCAGCAGTGATTTTTCACTTATTTGAATTAATGTGACACATTTTTAAGTGTTGCAGCTAACTGTGATTAATTATAGAAAACACTGACAGCTGCCAGCGGTACCCATTCAACCTGCTGGCATTAAGGGCACTGGCTGAATTTTTGTTCAAAGTCACCTGAAATCAAAATCGTCCCAGATTTTTCACAGATAACCATGGTATCAACATCAAAAGCATCTTTCATTTCCTTCTTGAGTCATCATAGGGCTGGGCGATATGGGTCAAAAATCATATCTTGATATAATTATTGAATATCTCAATACTCGATATATACCTATACAAAAACTGTATGCGTTATGTAAACTACAAATGATGTTGAATGAATTATTGATAAAACTCAGCAGCAAATAAACAGTTGTAAACATATGCGATTTAAATTTATATAGAAGGCACCGCACATCTCTCACATGCACACATTAATAGGTCTGATAGTTTATGGAACCAGGGGTGGGCAATATGGCCTAAAAATTATATTTTTGCAAATTTTCACAATAATGACACTGTTAACGATATTGCACATTTGTCTTTAATTTCTAATGAACAGTTTCACAGGCCAGCATTATTTACAACATATTAAGTAAAAAAAAATTCTACAGTTTATAAACAGTGGCTCAGATTGAGTTTCAAATGCTTTTGATTCTATATCAATTACAAGAAAGCAAAGCCCATTGTAAGTGCACTTACACAGTTGGGGTTTTATGCTGAATAAGTTTCCCTGCATCAGCAGTTCTACGTTTCACAGAAATCTCCTGAGACCTTTTGGCTCTCGTCGCACTGAAGGGATGTGGGGTCACTGGTTATTGTGGGGTATTTCAGCACAACTCGACACAGACATTCTGACCATGGAGCAGGAGCTTCCCATGCCATGTTTGTTTTGCTGTTTCTATGGTAATGTGTAACTTTCTTCAGCAGCTTAGCGGTGTGACATCTTTATGCAAGGGACCCCAAATATCGCGATACTCATTTTTACACCTGTATCAAAATTTATACTAGTATTATCGTGAATGACAGAATATGGTATACCCCTATATGGAACTAACTTTTAGTTTCAGCAGTGGTCCTTGGATATGATTACTCATTTCTAGATGTTTCACTTTGTGGACAATATTAGGATATTAGCCCTGCAAGTTATTCTTACTGTAAACCAGGTGTGTCAAACTCATAGTTCAGGGGTCAAATACAGCCCGATTCAATGTCAGGTGGGCCACACCAATAAAATAATACCATAATAACAACTCCAAATTTGTTTCTTTGTTTTAGTGCAAAGTACAAGTACATTATGAAATGTTTACATTTAATGAACCATTCTTTAACATTATGAACCTGAATTTAAAAAAAAAATATATATATATATATTTTTAAAAATATTTCAACAACATTATGCCTTGGTTAATCATTTACATATGTGCATTACAACTTACACATCACACTGATCTACAAAAGGCACAAAACATTAAGTCACAGGTATGTGGAAACAAAAACTATCAGTTGTAGCATCAAAGTCTCCTCAAACCAATCCAGAAGATCACTTTCCTCCATTCTACAGGAATCTCACTTTTCTTCATATTAAAGCAATGTTCACCCAAGGCCTGACCAAGAATGCTGTGCTTTTCCCAGGACCCCAATGTAAACAGTTTCCTCTTGCAGAGATGGTAAGGATCAGAATTTGCTTTTAAAGGCTTAAATGGACCATAAAAACTCTGGAGTCCAGATCCCCAACGTGGACAGTTCATGTGGATAGCATCCGCCCTACAGGAAACTAATGCTCTTAAAAGGTCATAAACTTCTTAACCAGACAGGTATATGGCCTTCCTTTCCTTTTGGCAAATACCAGAGACTTAAAGACCCCTTTCCAGAGATCACAGACCTAAGGAAATTATCTACAGCTCGACAGTACCTCCTAGTGGATATCTACGGAATATGTTTCATTGTATAATCTGACTGTCAATTCTGACTAAAACATTAAGTTTCTTCTAGCTATCATCTCCCCAGGATCCTAAGGACACTGAAAATCATCCTTTTGATCACCGACCAGGGTTTGCAGTAATTCATTAATCCTTGATTCAAATATGAGTGCATGTATTATAAACATGTATAAGAAATGTTTATGTTCATGAGTGTTAGTCAAACAAATGTTAATATTGGTAGTAATGGTATAAATGCATGATCACTGAATATTAGCCAAGTCACTTAATTTAGTTAGATCTTATATTGAGCACCTAATTTTATAAAAACTGAATAGGTATTAATTCTTGTCCGCTATCATTCCTGATCCCCGGCTTTCTCTCTATTTCACGGGATAATGCCCTTTTCATTTGATTGGCTGCTCCCAAACAAAAATGTTTTCACATTGGACAAAGGCCCGTTCAAACTCCTCTTTATGAAAGCTGATTAGTCTGTCTTGCGACCGGCCCGTTTTATGACCCAACAGCGCGCTCAGTTAAAAATGCGCAGGAGCCGCCCCGCAGGCAAGTAAAGTAGAGAAGAGATGATGAAGAATTTATGAAAGCGAAGAAGTTTAAGATTAAGATTAAAGAAGCAGAATAGCACTTCCGGTTATGGCGGCCACGTAGGAAGACGTGTTTCACACTGCTCTGATTGTCAAACTAAAAATTTCTTTTCTTTTAAAGGTCTTTTTATTATTATTAATTGAAGTATCAATACAATACAAAGTATTAGAAATTTTCATTTTTGTTTTAACCAAACAGTGCAAAACTAGAATTTAAAACTAACAAATGTGGATGCTTCAAAACACAAAAACCTTTAAATAAACAATAATAAAAAAAATACAAAAAAAAAATTGTGTGTGAGGTGGGGGTGGGGTAAAGGGGATATGAGCTACTCAGAAACTACAATCGTGGGTCTTTCAAAGAAATCACAAAACGGGCGCCATAATTTATAGAATTTGTTTTTAGAGCCACGAACTGTATAGCTGATTTTTTCTAAATCCAAACAGGACATTATATCTTTTATCCACTGTAAATGTGAAGGGGGTGAAGAGTCTTTCCACTTCAGTAATACAGCACGTCTGGCCAATAATAATGAAAATTTGAATACTTTTAATTTGGAATATGGCAAGACAAGTTCTGGAGCCACACCAAAAATGGCGCATAATGGATCAGGTTTAATTTGATATTGCAGGACTTCAGACATAGTGATAAAAACATTCATCAATGAAGGGCAGGACCAGTACATGTGAAGCAAAGTGCCAGGAGCGCTACCACACTTTTCACAAGTTGGGTCTATATCCGTGTAAATACGTGCTAACTTAACCTTGGACAGGTGCACCCGGTGTACAATCTTAAATTGAATAAGAGCGTGACGAGCACACATTGATGCAGTGTGAACCTGGCCAAGAATAGAGTCCCACAGTTCATCAGTAAAAGTAAAATTAAGATCTTGTTCCCAATTCAATTTAATAGCGACCAGAGAAGAAGATTGTAAATTTGAAACTAAATTATATAAAACTGATATTACCCCCTTAGAAGTTGGTTTAACTAATAAAAAATCATCTAGAGGATTATCAGAAGATCTTTGAGGGAATTGTTTTGTCATGGTTTGCACATAATGTCTGACCTGGAGAAAGCGGAAAAAATGTGTAGAAGTAATGTCGAATTTAGTGGCAAGTTGAGAAAAACTTGCAAATTGACCATCAAAATATAAATCCACAAAAGATTTTAAACCTTTTCTGTGCCATATATGAAATGCACTATCAATAGTTGATGGGGTAAATAAATGATTTGTGGCAATTGGACTTCTAATGGAGAAAAACTGAAGACCGAAATTTTTCCTGAATTGAGACCAAATTCTAAGAGACTGACGAACTACTTTATTATTACCCAGTGTAGACAAAGCAAAGGGAAGTGGTGAACCTAAAATTGCCGGTAGGGAGGTTTGATTGTCCACATGTGACTCCATAAGGATCCAAATGGGAGATTTGGGTTCCAGATAGAAATGTTTCCAATATAACATGCACCTGATATTTGCTGCCCAGTAGTAATATTGAAAGTTAGGCAGAGCCATGCCACCCACTGATTTGGGTCTTTGAAGAAAAACTTTCCTCAATCTCGGATGTTTACCATTCCAAATAAATGAGGTAATCAGAGAGTCCAAAGACTTAAAAAAGGATTTAGGAATAAAAATGGGGAGACATTGAAACAAATATAAAAACTTTGGAAGTAACATCATTTTTACAGAATTGATTCTGCCAATTAAGGACAAGGATAATGGGGACCATTTGGAAAGTATTAGCTTGCACTGGTCAAATAAGGGGAGAAAATTATTTTTAAACAAGTAATTAAGTTGTTTAGTGACACATATCCCAAGATAATTAAAATGATCAATAACAACCTTGAAAGGAAAATTTTCAAGATCCTGAACTCGAATCTTTTCATTAATCGGAAACAATTCACTCTTATTAAGATTAATTTTATAACCAGAAAACCTACTAAAACTATCCAAAATGTTGAGTATAGCGGGTAATGAAGTAAGTGGGTTGGAGAGAAATAGTAAAAGATCGTCGGCATAGAGTGAAACCCTATGCTCAATGCCACCCCTACGAATGCCTAGAAAGTCCCGGCTCCCACGGATTGCAATAGCTAATGGCTCAATTGCCAAGGCAAAGAGCAACGGGCTCAAAGGACAGCCTTGCCTCGTACCACGGTAAAGTCTAAAATAGTCAGAATAGCGACAATTGGTTAACACTGAAGCTAAAGGACTAGCATAGAGAAGTTTAATCCAGGAACAGAAGGAAGAACCAAAACCGAACCTCTCCAAAGTAAAAAACAAATACTCCCACTCAACCCTATCAAATTCTTTTTCAGCGTCCAAACTAATAAGACATTCAGGTATGTTGTGGTGAGGAGTATAAATAATATTAAACAACCGCCGCAAGTTAAAAAAAGAATGGCGATTTTTAATGAAACCGGTTTGGTCCTGTGAAATTATAAAAGGAAGAATCTTTTCCAACCTTGAAGCCAACAACTTTGACAAAATTTTAACATCGGTATTTAACAAGGAAATAGGCCTGTAAGAAGCACAATCAACAAGATCCTTATCTTTTTTAAGCAACACAGTGATACAGGCCTGATAACATGAAGGAGGAAGTGTACCGGAGTCAAGCGACTCTGTAAAAACTTGACAAAGGAAAGGAGCAAGGTCGCCAGAGAATTTTTTGAAAAAATCAGCGGAAAACCCATCAGGTCCTGGAGATTTTCCTGACTGCAAGGATGATATTGCCAGCTGAATTTCTTCTTTTGTGATGGGAGCTTCTAGAATTTGCCGAGATTCTGAAGAAATCGAAGGGATATCAATAGAATCAAAAAAAAATTTCAAATCCTTTAAGTTTGTTGTATATTCTGAGGTATATAATTTGGAATAAAATGACCTGAAAATATCATTAATCACTTGTTGGTCAGATGTCACCTCTCCTTTATCTGTCCTAACTCCAGTAATAATTTGCTTAGCTCTAATACCACGCAGTTGATTAGCTAGAAGTTTACTGGTTTCTTCGCCATGTTCATAAAATTCACTCTTGTTCCTTATTAAACAACCTTCAATTTGTCGAGTAGAAAGTAAATTAAGTTTAGTTTGTAATGTCATACGTTCCTTGTACAGAGCAGGTGATGGAGATTGAGCATATTGTCTGTCAATGTCCAAGATTTGTTCTAAAATAGCCTTCTGTTCCTGTATTATGGATCGTCTTTTAAATGCTGCCAATGAGATAAATTCCGCCCTAAGAAATGCCTTCATGGCCTCCCATATCGTTTTGTTTGGCATACCAGGAGTTTTATTTTCTTTCAAAAAAAAATTAATTTTAGAAGAAATATTCGCAACCAATTTTTCATCTGAAAGTAATAATGGATCCAATCTCCAATGCTTTCTCATGGAGTCACATCCATGGAGGATCATTTTAAGTACAAGAGGGGCATGATCAGAAACCGAGATACTATCATAACTGCAAGAGCTAAGGTTATTAATTAATAAATTGTCAACAAAAAAATAATCTATTCTGGTATAAGTATGGTGTACGTGAGAGAAAAAAGAACAGTCCCTGCCGTTAGGATGTAAAAAACGCCAAGGGTCTGTAAGGCTATATTCCTCAAGAAAAGACTTAACATAAGTTGCAGATTTATTAAGACTAGCAGGTTTTGAGGATGAGCGGTCTAAGATTGGATCCATATACAAATTAAAGTCACCCCCAAGAATTAGAGAATGAGTATTTAAATCTAGAAGTTGCGAAAAAAGGTTGCAAAAAAAGTGTACATCATCAAAATTCGGCGCATACAGATTAGCCAAGGTGACATGTTTATTGCCAGGTTTACCTGATACTATTACAAATCGTCCATTTTTATCTAATACAACATTAGAGGGAATAAATGGGATATTTCGATCAATAAGAATAGCAGCGCCCCTGGCCTTAGCTTTAAAATTTGAATGAAAAAATTGTCCTGATCAACATTTTGACAAGCGCAAGTGGTCGGAATCCTGCAAATTGGTTTCCTGCAAAAACAGTACCCCAGGCTTAAATTGCTTTAGACGTGACATGACTCTCTTTCGTTTAATTGGATGGTTCAACCCCTTCACATTCCAGCTTACCAAAGTAAGATTACTATTCATTCAAAGAGTAAAATTTACATATTGTGTTGTGTAGCCCAAAAAAGAATAGGGTGAGGTACGGGTAAAAAAAAAAAGGGGGGGTAAGGGGGGGTGTAAATAAATCCATAACAAAAAAAAAAATTTAAAAAAAAAAATTCAACAACCAAACCTATAAAAACACTCCAGCCGGTTGCAAAAAACAGCAACCGCTCCATCTCCTGCTCTATTCTCATCCTAACAAAATACTCCCATACAACTGGCTTTAATCCTGCATAGTATGAACATTTTACCCTAAAAGAAAAAAAAAAAAAAAAAGTGAACAACAACGTATAGGGAGCCAATTTTACCTTGTTTTTGAACATCTAAAAATGCATCAATGTCCAGTCAGTGCAGCTTTAATGAAGTAGTAATCAAGTAGTCCAGTGTGGTAGTTGGTCAACCCAGGAATGTCCAGTTCAGGGCGAAAATCGCTGGTTTCTCTCCATGGTTTGCATGAAGCGGGTGGCCTCCGAGACGGACGCCAGCCACTGGTTTTTGCCGTCTGGAAGAGTTATCCGGAGCCTGGCGGGGAAGAGAAGAGAAGGACGAAAACCTCTCTTGTACAATTCGGACATAACCTCCTTATATTCAGCTCGTTGCTTCTGAACGTCAGCGTTATAATCCTCGTAGAACTGGAGTTTATGTCCACGATATTCCAAAGTCCCACGGCGTCTCCGCGCTTCTCTCATTACCAAGTCTTTGGTCCGAAACCGGTGGAAACAAATAATGACACCGCGCGGCTTCCCGTTCGGACCCGGCTTGAGCGTGAGGCTGCGGTGGGCTCTATCCAGCTCTGGGGGAGATGACAAAGTTTGTGTGCCAAAGACGTCCACCAACAGCCGAAAAAAATTCAGACGGCCGTGGACCCACATCAAAGGACTCCGGCAGACCCACCAGACGAATATTCAGCCTCCTGCTTCTTCCCTCCAGGTCAGAAAGTTTGTTTTTCAAAAGTTTGTTCTCCTCCTGTATTGACTCACATGTAACTTCAAGCGCCGCTAGGCACTGGCTGACGTCCTCCGCGTTGCTTTCAAGGTCGCCAATGCGTTGCTCCTGGTTCGCCACATCTGCTTGAATCTTGTCCAGCTTACCATTAATAAGTTCAAATGAAGCTTTAAAGTCAGCAGCTATGGACATTCTGTGTTGCTCAAGCAAGGCAACAAGTGCAGGGTTAAGGCTTATATTAGCATCCTCAGCAAAGCTGGTGTTAGGCGCCAGGTGTTATGACTGGCGCCTAGCGGCTGCCCCGGCCTTGGATGCGCTCTGCAGAGCGTGCCCAAATGCCAAGTCACGTTTCGTTACCTTGTATTATACATGTGTAATGACAATAAAGTTGAATCTCATCTCATCTCGTTAGTATTGTTCACTGCTGCCTCCTTTTCAGTCTGCTTTCTTGTTTTGGACATATTTCTCAACTCAAAACAGATTCCGCACATATTAAATGTCCAAAATGTTGACAGCTTACAGCAAAGTAGGGTTTAAAAAGTAAGACTGAAAAAAAATATAGCAGGAGCCAGCAACGCACACACCTACTCCATTGCCAGCACACCTGATGCCAATCTCCCTAAAAATTTAACTAAAACTCTCTCAATTGGAACAAAAACCCATCCCAGCGTTTTGGCGTGGATATGGTAAAGACCAAGGTTGGAAAATCAGGTGGAGGAAAAGGCAACTCGACAAAACAATCCAAGCTAACAGACTTCCACGCTCAAGGCGAGGCAGGGAAAACTCCAGAAGCAATGGCGGAGGATGGAGCCAGCGGCGGAGCAGGAACTGCTGGGGAGGGGACAAGCATAGTGCTCGCTGCCATCACCTCCATGAGAACAGTTTTCGTCTAAATTTGATGGGATTATAGCAGCGATAGAAGGAATGAGGAAAGAAAGAAACGACTGCATGGAGCGAATGTCGCAGGCGGAGCTCCGAATATCAAGCGCTGAGGATGACGTCACCAGCCTGCAAATTAAGCTGCAAACAATGGAATTAAAATGGAAACATCTGGAAGATAACGTCCTAGACTTGGAATCCGGCTCGCGACGGAATAATTTGAGGCTGGTGGGCCTCCCGGAGGGAGCGGAGGGACGGGACCCATGTTCCTTTATGGAAAAGTGGATTCCAGAAGCGCTGAACAACGCGGACCTGCAGTCATCGGTCGTCTTAGAGAGCACTCACCGAATCGGCCCACCGAGAGATAATGAGACACCACCGAGGACACTGATTATGAAGTTCCTCAGCTACAGAGACAAGATGATGGTCACCAATGCTGCGCGAGCTAAAAGGGAAATTAAATACCAGGATCAACAGGTGCGGTTCTACCCAGACTTCGCCACAGGAATACAACAATTAAGGAGGCAGTTCGACCCCAAGCTCGCTGGTGCAAAATGGGGGGTGGCAGCCTCCACCCTGCGCACCTCAGCACTGGCCGTTTCATACTCTGTAGCAGAATATTGTGCCCCTGTCTGGTCCAGGTCATCCTACACCCACCACGTAGACACCCAGCTCAACACAACCATGAGAACCATAACTGGGACAATCCGCTCAACACCACTCCCCTGGCTCCCTGTATTGTCAAACATAGCCCCCCCACACATCCGGCGAGCAGCACTAATTCAAAGGATGCTTCAAAAAGCCAAAGACTCTCCTCACTTACCAATCCATGCAGATATCTACACCCCACCCACTGCCCGACTTCCATCCAGACGGCCGATTTGGAAAAACCCTCCCCCAGTTGACTTCACCATCCAGACAGCTTGGCAAGAGGAATGGGAGGCCAAGGAGGTCCCAAACAAACACCTGGTGACAAACCCCAACCAACAGGTCCCGGGCACCAACCTCCCAAGGAGACAGTGGTCTACACTCAATCGCTTCAGGACTGGACATGGCCCCTGCTTGGCCAGCCTTCACAGATGGGGCAGTAGCCCTAGCCCACTGTGCGCATGTGGAGAGGAGCAAACAATGGAACACATCATAGAGGCTTGCCCACTCCAAAGACTGGAAGGAGGATTACACACCCTCCATACAGCAAACCAGGAGGCAACTGCTTGGCTTGAGGACTTTGCATTCGCTAAATAAAAATAAATAGTTCGACCCCACCCGCAAAGAGCTGCGCAACCTCGGGATTCGTCACGGAGTAATTCATCTGGCAAGACTGCTGGTCACATATAAGGGGAGAACCCACACCTTCAAGACCCCTCAAGAGGCGCAGTAGCTCATCAAGCAAATCCAAAAGGAGACTGGTGGGAGCTAAGCATGAACATGACAAAGGTAGAACATTTAAGCGTATGTACAGACATCTGATTGATCTGAAACATATAATAAGTCTACAAAATACAGACTGTAAAAAAAAAAAAAGCTATGATGTACAAAGTTGCTATAAAACTTTGAAGTTATGCTGAAAAAACTACAGAAGAGAGTTAATGTTATAAGAATAGTAGTAGTGTCAGGGTGATTGAGAGGAGAAAGAGAGAGTGGTTTGACTGATCCTCGCAGGTGTGGAGCAGTCACTAGCTATAACGGAAGACGGAATTTTTTGATTTTGGGGGGATTACCACGAATGTGGGGAAAGGGAATTTGTTTTTGTTTAGTTCGTAGGATGAATGTTCCATCATCCATGTTTTTGCTTCTCTGTAAGAGTATGTTCATATTGCAAGGTAATCTCAAACTCCTTATTGATCATAGATCAAAGCGTTAATCTTAATTTAACTTCATGGAATTGCAGAGGTCTACAAAATCTAAAAAAAACTTAAACAAGTTATGAATAAAATAAAAGACAGATTCAAAAATTATATTTTTACAAGAAACTCACCTAATAGAGGAGGATGTAAAAAGAATTAGGAGAAGATGACAAGGTAACGTGTTCACCTCATCATTTTCATCCCGAGCCAGGGGAGTTATGACTCTCATGCACAAAACAGTCCCATTTCAAGTGAAAAATGTAATTGGAGACAAATTTGGAAGATATCTAATCATCCAAGGATCTTTGTTATTAGAAAATATAAATCTGGTGAACTTATACGGCCCCAATATTGATGATCAAAACCTCTTTGTTAATTTATTCCTTACTTTATCATCACTTACAGGGCAACATATAATAGCAGGGGATTTTAATTGTACATTGAATCCCAGTATAGACAGATCAATAGGACTGTACTGTACGCACAATGGATGTAGGATGACTATTAATCATTTTATGAAAGAATTGAGATTGCTAGATATATGGAGAGAAATGAAACCACAAGTCAAAGCCTATTCTCGTTATTCTAATACCTATAAGACATTCTCACGTATTGACTACTTTTTGATCTCTACAGAATTAAGGTCCAAGATTCAAAACTGTTTCTATGATAACACTGATCTCTGATCATGCACCCTGCTGTCTAATATATGTAGATAAGAAATTGACAAAGGATCCAGGTAGGTGGCATTTTCAGCATAAATGGATTCAGGATGAGGAATTTGTTAACTACATAGAAAAACAGATAGATGAGTTCTTTGATATTAATACTACAAAAACAACGGCATGTATAAAGTGGGAGGCTTTCAAAGCTTTTATTAAGGGGCATATTATTTAGTTATACAGGTTCAAAATCTAAGAAGACTCGAGAGGAGAGAGTCCAATTGGAACGTAAAATAAAAATTCTTCCAAGGAAAGGTGTGTGCAGGAAGTAACCCACAGTTGGAGAATGAATTACTGATTCTGAGAGCTGAATATGACAAAAAAATCAGCGAATAGAGCTGCCTCGAGTCTTCTAAGATTGAAGCAAACTTTTTATGAACAAGGTGAAAAATCAGGAAAATTATTGGCATGGCAGATTAAACAACTAGAATTTAAAACACCAATTACCACTTCCGGTTATGGCTGCCACGTAGGACGGACGTGTCTCGCTCTGCTCTGCTCCTGGAGAAAAAAATCGGCAAATAACTCTCTCATTTGGGACAGAACGTATCCCAGCATTTGAGCGAGGATATGTCGGCGAAGCCTAAGGCTGGAAAACCAGGAAAAGGAAAAAGCGAGCCGCCGAAACAGTCCAAATTAACGGACTTTCAGGTCTGTGACGCAGCAAACAAGGCTCCATATATGGCGGAGGAGGCTGGCGGCGGTGCGATTTCTGCGGGGAATGGCGCAGATGCGCTGATGGCTGCCATGAGTTCAATGAGAGCGGACTTTTCCTCTAGATTTGATGGGATTATGACAGCGTTGGAAGGAATAAGAAAGGAATTGGGTGACTGTGTAGAACGAACGGCGCAGATGGAGCTCCGTCTCGCTAGTGCTGAAGATGACGTCACCCGTCTTCAATTAAAGGTGCGCACTTTGGAAAAAAAAAATAAATCTCTGGAAGATAATATTTTGGATTTGGAATCTCGGTCGAGACAGAATAATTTGAGGCTGGTGGGTCTTCCAGAGGAATCAGAAGGTCGGGACGTATGTTCCTTTCTGGAAAAGTGGATTCCGGAGGTGCTGGGCAGCGAGGAGTTGCAATCAGCAGTGGTTCTGGAAAAAGCACATCGTATTGGCCCACGGAGAGATAAGGGACCGCCGAGGACCTTAATTATGAAGTTTCTTAGCAACAGAGACAGGATGAAGATCTTCAACGCCGCACGTGCTAAAGGAGAGATTAAACACCAGGACCAGCAGGTGCGGTTCTACCCAGATTTGGCCACAGGAATCCAACAATTGAGGAAGCAGTTTGATCCCGTACGTAAGGAGCTGCGCAACCTTGGGATTCGTCATGGTGTAATCTATCCTGCGAGACTGCTGACCACGTATGAGGGCAGAACCCACATCTTCAAGACCCCAGAGGAGGCGCAGGAGTTCATCAAAAAGATCAAAGAAGAAGAAGAGACTGGTGGGAGCTAAGCATGAACAAAATATAAGGTAGAATAATTAAGCATTTGCACAGGCATCTGACTGACTTGAAGTAAATAGTAAGTTTACAAAATATAGATTGTATTATATATTAAAAAAAAAACAAAAACAAAACAAACAAAAAAAAAAACTATGATGTACAAAGTTGTTAAAAATCTTGGAGTTAAGTTGGAAAACTACAGAGGAGAGTTAATGTTACGTCATTAAAAGTAGTAGAGTTAGGGTGATTGGGAGGATGAAGAAGGAGTGGCTTAGGCTGTTCCCCGTGGGTGTGGAACGGTCGATGGCTATATCGGGAGACAGAATTTTTCTTTTGATTTTGGGGGGTTTGCCACAAGTGTGGGAAGGGGAAATTTGTTTGTGTGTAGTTTGTAGGATGAATGTTCAACCACTCATGTTTTTGCTTCTCTGTATGAGCATGTTTACACTGCAAGGTAATCCTAAACTCTCTATTGATCATGGACCAAAGTGTTAATCTTAATTTAACTTCATGGAATTGCAGAGGTCTACAAAATTTAAAAAAACTTAAACAAGTTATGAATAAAATAAAGGACATGGGTTCAAGAATTGTGTTTTTACAAGAAACTCATCTGATAGAGGAGGATGTTAAAAGAATTAGGAGTAGATGGCAGGGAAGTGTATTCACCTCTTCATTTTCATCCCGAGCCAGGGGAGTTATGACTCTCATACATAAATCAGTTCCTTTTCAAGTGAAAAATGTAATTGGAGACAAATTTGGAAGATATGTAATCATTCAAGGTTCTTTGCTATTAGAAAATATAAATCTTGTGAACTTATATGGTCCCAATATAGATGATCAGAAGTTCTTTGCTAATTTATTTCTCATCTTATCATCACTTACAGGGCAACATATAATAGCAGGGGATTTTAATTGTACATTGAATCCAGGTGTGGATAGATCAACAGGACTGGATTGTACGCACATTGGATGTAGGATGACTATTAATCATTTTATGAAAGAATTGAGATTGTTAGATATATGGAGAGAAATGAAACCACAAGTTAAAGCCTATTCTTGTTATTCCAGTACCTACAAGACATTCTCACGTATTGATTATTTTTTGATTTCCACAGAATTAAGGTCCAAGATTCAAAACTGCTTTTATGATAACATCGTGATCTCTGATCATGCACCCTGTTGTCTAATATATGTAGATAAAAAATTGACAAAGGAATCAGGTAGATGGCAATTTCAGCATAAATGGCTTCAGGATGAGGAATTTGTCAAGTATATAGAAAAACAGATAGACGAGTTCTTTGACATCAATACTACACAAACATCAGCATGTGTAAAGTGGGAGGCTTTCAAAGCTTTTATTAGGGGACATATTATTAGTTATACAGGATCAAAATCTAAGAAGACTCGAGAGGAGAGAGCTAAATTGGAACATAAAATAAAAAATCTTCAGGAAAAAGTGTATGCAGGAAGTGACCCAAGGTTGGAGAATGAATTACTGATTTTGAGAGCTGAATACGACAAAAAATCAGCGAATAGAGCTGCCTCGAGTCTTCTAAGATTGAAACAATCTTTTTATGAACAAGGTGAAAAATCAGGAAAATTATTAGCATGGCAGATTAAACAATTGGAAATTAAAACACCAATTACCAGTATTATAAGTAATGGACAGGTAGTTATAGATCCTTTAGAAATTAATAGAGCCTTTAGAGATTACTATGAAAAATTATATGATACCAAAAATGAACCTGATTTAACAAAACTAAATGGGTTTTTGAACGAACTATCTATACCGTGTATTCCAAATGAAAACAGGGAGATATTGGAGTCTAAAATTAGTCAAGAAGAAGTTGGGCTAGCCATTGATAATATGAAATCAGGAAAAAGTGCAGGACCAGATGGTCTTCCAGTTGACCTTTATAAAAAATTTAAGAATAAATTAATAAAACCTTTTTTGGAAATGGTTTTAGAAGCATTTCAAAATAATAATTTACCATCATACATAAATAATGCCTTAATTATACTGCTGCCAAAACCAGGTAAGCCCTCTAATAAATGTGAAAATATGAGACCAATAAGCCTATTAAACGCCGACCTTAAGATAATCTGTAAAATTTTAGCAAGACGAATACAAGAAATTTTACCAAATATTATTAATCGAGATCAGAATGGCTTTATAAAGGGTAGACAAGGCTTCCATAATGTAAGAAGACTATTTAATATTATTTATTTTAATAAAGAAGCACCGGATACAGCTCTCCTATCATTGGACGCCGAAAAGGCCTTTGATAGAGTTGAATGGCCCTTTCTTTTTGAAGTCCTACAAAGGTTTGGACTTGGAAATAATTTCATAAAATGGGTTCAAATAATATACAATAATGCTACAGCAGAAATCCTAACAAATAACAATATTTCAAAACCAATAAAAATCAATAGAGGATGTCGACAAGGCTGTCCACTTTCACCTTTACTGTTTACTATGGCAATTGAACCTTTAGCGATAGCGATACGTTTACATTCACAAATATATGGAATTAAAGTTGGACCAACAGAACATAAAATCTCCCTGTACGCCGATGATATAATTTTGTTTATGTCGAATCTAAAAAAATCAATTCCACCCTTGTTGAATTTAATAAAGAATTTTGGGGAAATATCAGGATATAAAATAAATAAAACTAAATCTTCAATATTAATGCTAAATGAGACCCAGAGAAATTACCCAGCCCCTGAGGTAAATCAATTCAATGTTGTAAATCAGTTTAAATATTTAGGAATCCAAATTATGCCTAAGCTAGAATCAGTCGCCAGTGTCAACTATGAAGCCTTAATGTCAGATATCAGTGAGTTAACTCAGAGATGGATGTCACTACCAATGTCGATGATCGGGAGAATCAATATACTTAAAAGTAATATTTTACCTAAAATACTTTATTTATTTCAATACATTCCCTTATCACCACCTTTAGATCTATTCTCAAGAATAAAAAAAAAGTTAGTGGAATTTATATGGAACAACAGGAGGGCTAGATTACGTTTGTCTTTATTATATTTACCATTTGATCGTGGAGGTCTGAAATGTCCAAATTTTATGTTGTATTATTGGTCGGCACAACTGAGGTCTATGACATATTATTTTTCATCAAATGATCTCCCTCACTGGACTGAAATGGAATCATACAATTTACCTTTACCTCTTCCCATATTCATATACTCAGATTCGGCAAAAAAATTACAAAAACAAGTTAAAAATCCATTTGTAAAGCATATGATCAAAATATGGTGTGAAGCTAAAAACTATTTAAAAGAACCACAGTTATTGTCACAATTTAGTCCAATATGGGGTAATCAATATTTTAAACCAGGGAGAGCGGACGCTGTATTTAAAGTATGGAATTTAAAAGGGATACAAAAGATTCAGGATTTATATTTGCCAGGTGCAGACAACATAATGTCTTTTGAAGAGCTGAGGATCAAATTTAATCTCAATAGAACACATTTTTTTAAATATCTTCAACTTAGAAACTTTATTCGATCAAATCAAAATAAAGCTCTCACTCGACCTATTTATTCATCCTTGGAAAAAATGATGATGAAAGATAGTAAAAGAAAGGGTATTATTTCAGAGTTTTATAACTCATTGACACTATCTTCAAGTGAAAATTCACTGAAAAGATTAAACTACTGGAAAGAAGATCTGCAAATTGAAATTTCAGAGGAACAATGGGAATTGGCTTGTACAGAAGCTCAAACCAAATCAATAAATGCACGCCTTAAATTGATACATTTCAAATGGTTAATGTGGATGTATGTTACACCGGAGGAGTTAAATAGATATAACAAAAATATACCAGATACATGCACAAAATGCATGGAAAGTAAAGGAACCCTATTTCATTGTTTATGGGAATGTAGATTAATAAGAATGTTTTGGGAAGAGGTGAGGGTAACAATTGAAAAAATAATCTCAAAACAAATCATATTGAATCCTAAACTGTTTTTGTTGGGTCTGTACCCAGAAAAGCATAATTTTAATAAAAGTGAAAGAACATTCATAGACCTCAGTTTGCTTAATGCCAAAAAATGTATTGCACTATTATGGAAAAAGACTCATAGACCAGATGTGACTCAGTGGTTAAGACAGATGTTAACAAACCTTCCATTAGAAAGAATAACATATATACTAAAATCAAAGGAAATTGTGTTTGAGAATATATGGAGACCTTTTATTGATTATGTAAAAAATTTAAACATAACTCTTGAAGAAGAAGGTGAATGATGTGTGTGGACCTTGTAAATTCCAAACTGGTGAACATAATATGTATACTTATGTATTGGATTGTCTAGACTAAACAGAGGAGCATTGTTGAAGACTTGATTTTGTTGGTGGTTGTTGGTGTTTTTAGTGCATTTTTTTTTTTTTGTAGTACTTTAGTGTTAGTGTTTGATTGTTTGTATCATGTTTGTTAAAAAAAAAAAAAAGGTTCAATAAAGATATTGTGGAAAAAAAAAAAAAAACACCAATTACCAGTGTTATAAGTAACGGACAGGTAGTTATAGATCCTTCAGAAATTAATAGTGCCTTTAGAGATTATTATGAAAAACTGTATGATACAAAAAATGAAACTGACTTAACAAAACTAAATGGGTTTTTGGGTGGATTATCTATACCGTGTATTCCAAATGAAAACAGGGAGATACTGGAGTCTAAAATTAGTCAAGAAGAAGTTGGGCAAGCCATTGATAATATGAAATCAGGAAAAAGAGCAGGACCAGATGGTCTTCCGATTGACCTCTATAAAAAATTTAAGAATAAATTAATAAAACCACTTTTGGAAATGGTTTTAGAAGCATTTCAAAATGGTAATTTACCACCATACATGAATAATGCCTTAATTATACTGTTGCCAAAACCAGGTAAACCCCCTAATAAATGTGAAAACATGAGACCAATAAGCCTATTAAATGCTGATCTTAAAATAATCTGTAAAATTTTAGCAAAACGACTACAAGAAATATTACCAAATATTATTAACCGAGATCAGAATGGCTTTATAACGGGAAGACAAGGCTTCCATAATGTAAGAAGACTATTTAATATTATTTATTCCAATAAAGAAGCACCGGATACAGCTCTCCTATCATTGGACGCAGAAAAGGCCTTTGATGGGGTCGAATGGCCCCATCTTTTTGAAGTCCTACAAAGGTTTGGACTTGGAAATAATTTCATAAAATGGGTTCAGATAATATACAATAATGCTACAGCAGAAATCCTAACAAACAGCAATATCTCAAAATCAATAAAAATCAATAGAGGATGTCGACAAGGCTGTCCACTTTCACCTTTACCGTTTACTATGGCAATTCAACCTTTAGCGATGGCAGTACGTTTACATCTACAAATATATGGAATTAAAGTAGGACCAACAGAACATAAAATCTCCCTGTATGCCGATGACATAATTTTGTTTATGTCGAATTTTCAAAAAATCAATTCCGACCTTGTTAAATTTAATAAAGAACTTTGGGGAAATATCAGGATATAAAATAAACAAAATCTTCAATATTAATGCTAAATGAGACCCAGAGAAATCACCCACCTCCTGAGGTAAATCAATTCAATGTTGTAAATCAGTTTAAATATTTAGGAATTCAAATTTTGCCTAAGCTAGAATCAGTCGCCAGTGCCAACTATGAAGCCTTAATGACAGATATTAATGAGTTACTTCAGAGATGGATGTCACTACCAATGTCGATGATCGGGAGAATTAATATACTTAAAAGTAATATCTTACCAAAAATACTCTATTTCAAAACATTCCTTTACCACCACCTTCAGATCTATTCTCAAGAACTAAAAAAAAAGTTAGTGGAATTTATATGGAACAATAGGAAGGCTAGATTACGTTTGTCCTTAATATATTTACCATTTGATCGTGGAGGTCTGAAATGTCCAAACTTTATGTTGTATTACTGGTCAGCACAACTGAGGTCTATGACATATTTTTCATCAAATGATCTCCCTCACTGGACTGAAATGGAATCATACAATTTACCTTTACCTCTTCCCTTATTCATATACTCAGACTCGGCTAAAAAAATTACAGAAACAAGTTAAAAATCCAATTGTAAAGCACATGATCAAAATATGGTGTGAAACAAAAAAATATTTAAAAGAACCACACTTACTGTCACAATTTAGCCCAATATGGGGTAATCAATATTTTACACCAGGGAGAGCAGATGCTGTATTTAAAGTGTGGAATTTAAAAGGGATTCAAAAGATTCAAGACTTATATTTGTCACGTTCAGATAACATAATGTCTTTTGAAGAACTGAGGATTAAATTCAATCTTAATAGAACACATTTTTTTAAATATCTTCACCTTAGAAATTTTATTCGATCAAATCAAAATAATGCTCTCACCCGACCTACTTATTCATCCTTGGAAAAAATTTTGACTAAAGATAGTAAGAGAAAGGGTATTATTTCAGAGTTTTATAACTCATTGACACTATTCTCTAGTGAAAACTCACAGAAAAGACTGAATTATTGGATAGAAGACCTGCAAATTGAAATTTCAGAGGAACAATGGGAAATGGCTTGTGCAGAAGCTCAAACCAAATCAATAAATGTACGTCTTAAACTGATTTTAAATGGTTAATGCGGATGTATGTTACACCAGTGGAGTAGATATAACAAAAACATACCAGATACATGCCAGGGATGGCAACAGGAAATTCTGATTTCAGCTGAAATCTAATTTAGTCGATTGACTTATGGGGGGGCTGGGGGGGCACAGCCCCCCTGAAGCTGGAAGGTTTTCAGTAAAACAGAAGTAATTTAGACTGAAAAAAATGATAAAAAAAAATGAAATACTAGACTTAGATAAATCATTAAATTTAATGAAAAGTTAACTTACTTTTTCTTCAATGTTGTCTCACTGTCTTTAGTCCAACATATTTAACAGTTCTATAAGAGTTTATTACACTATTTACACTGGTCACCAAGTCACTTCTAATGTGAAACTTTCTTCCTTTTGGCAGCAAGCTGTGTCAGTCTCTGAACTTTGAACTTCATCTCCTTTTCTAGTTTGTTCAGAAATTGTCCGAGTGTTTCTGTTACCTCGTCGAACTTTGAGCCAATTTTCACCTTTACCGTCACTTTTCTCTCAAGCCAATTCCATCGGAACTTATTTTAGACACTTTTGTCTATTTCTAGCACTGATGACTCCTGATCCTTCAATAAAAATCTCATAATTCCGCTGAAAACAATACCGAAAGCTCAGAATTCCAACACGAACCAGGGATGTGATTTGGGGGTGGGGAAATTATCTGAAAATTCAGCAGGGGGTCTGGGGGACATAGTCCCCCAGCGGGGTCTGGGGCAGAGCCCCGTTGGGGGAGGGGGGCAAAGGGGGCGAAGCCCCCCGAAGCTCCTGGGTTTTTATGATTTTTAAGTACCAGAACTGTGCTTAAATGACATAAAACAAACAGCTGAATGCCACTTACTACTGTATAATATTGACTTATGTTCCAAGAAGATAGCATTCCTAAAATATTCCAACAAGCATTATCCATCACATGCTTTAACACTTGATCAAATCAAAATCAGTTAATCTATTCCATAATAGAAATAAAATTCCAACATACCATTACTTTTTATAATTTCAGCATTCATTTCAGATCACCAGTTTCAATCTCCATTGAGACTTGAGCAGTTCATTTTGCACAATCACTGATCCAGCCAAGTCTTAGAAATATTCAAACGTTATGAGTCAATATCCACTGTGCACTGTCAATTTCAAACTGTTTGGAATCATAAAAGGGGATGGTTAACTTTTATTACCGTTTCCTCCCCGCGCAGTCCAGCTCATACAGCCGTTGTATGCCGCCAGTAACAGAGAGTTAATGGCTCTCCACCTGGCCATACGCCACTTCCAGTCCTGCCTGAAAGAGCGCACCTTCACTGCGTTCGTGGACCACAAGCCGCTAACGTACTTAACGTACTTTATCTTCCTGGAAGATAAAATAAAGCGGAATTCGGCGAATTAGCAGAAAATCACATCCCTGAGAACACGCCGCCATGAATTTTTGAAAAAGCATACAACGAGCCATTTGATTGGTCCAATCGTTTGCAACTATCCAATCGCAGGGCTGTCAAGCTACTGCAATACAGCAGTAGCTTGAACACAACACATCCGGGTTATCGCGGGAGACGACTTCCGGGGAAGCGCCAAGCGCTTATGTAATCGTGTTGATTTTCGCCAAAATCGGTAACAATAAGGTACCTTACCCCCCCTAAAATTTTCTCAACGGATTTAGACGATTCACAGAAATGATCAATTTGAAAATAAATCGGCGGAAATCCGCGGCTCGGCGGAAAATTGCCATCCCTGACATGCACAAAATGTATGGAAAGTAAAGGAACCCTATTTCACTGTTTATGGGAATGTAGAAAAATCAGAATGTTTTGGGAAGAGGTGAGGGTAACAATTGAAAAAATAATTTCAAAACAATTCACATTGAACCCTAAACTGTTTTTGTTGGATCTGTATCCAGAAAAACATAACTTTAATAACAGTGAAAGAGCATTCATAGACCTCGGTTTGCTTAATGCCAAAAAATTTATTGCACTACTGTGGAAAAAGACTCATAGACCAGATGTGACTCAGTGGTTAAGACAGATGTTAACAAACCTTCCACTAGAAAGAATAACATATATACTGAAATTAAAGGAAAATGTGTTTGAGAATATATGGAGACCTTTCATTGATTATGTAAAGAAATTAAACATAACTTCTGAAGAAGAAGGTGAATGATATGTGTGGACCTTGCAAATTCCAAGCTGGTGAATGTATATTATGTATTCTTATGTAACAGATTACCTAGACTAAACAGAGGAGTATTGTTGTTGACTTGCTTTTGTTAATGGTTGTTGTTGTTTTTAGTACATTTTTTGTTGTTGTTGTTAGTGGGGGTTTTTTAATTTTTAAATTACTTTAGTGTTAGTGTTTGACTGTTTGTGCCATGTTTGTAAAAAAAGGTTCAATAAAAATATTGTGGGGGGAAAAAAAAAAAGAAGCAGAATAGCGATCTAGATCTCAGAGAAAAGTTTTTGATTCACTTCTTCAAAGTTCCTTGCAGTTTTCTTTTATCTAACTTGTTCTGTGTGAAGTTTGTCAAATCCTGCGTTAGTTTTCTCATTTTTCTGGTTACTGAGGAGAAACCATCTTTTTCTTACGAGCTCGTCTTAAAGAGAGAGTCAAACTCTCAAAATAATTTTTTCCTTCACCTCAGAAGCCATTCTTATCCTAGCAAATGTTTCTTGGATTTTCTGACTTCTCAAGCCATTAAAGTGGACCTTTAATTTTCCTAATTTAAAGTGAACAGAGATTGTGTTTTGGACTTTCTTTCCGGCCTCATACCCGCCTGACTGAGATGTTTCTCCTTCAGTTTTTTTTTGGTCTATCCCGCGGCCAAAGACCTCACAAATTTGGACTTGTTCCCCAAGGACTTTTCACGCTGCTCTGGGACGGCCATTACTACTGCTGCCGCTGTCCTTTACGAGCCCCCAGCTGAGCCTGCATTTCTTATGGCTGTTGAGGAAGCATAGCAGCAGTCGCTTTCTCCCGGTGTCCCGCCCTCAAAACCCCAGCCGGCACTGACCCGCTGAACACGTGGACCTACAGCTGTTCGTGAGACTCCCATTTTCCTATCTGCTGGGTTAAACGTGATGTCCTAACATTTAAATTACAATTGAACATAACCAGTATTTCATGATAAAATGTCTCTCAGCCATAGGATAAAGCTATAAACTGAAGGAAGACTTAGTCATTTTTAAGTAACTTCCCTTCATTTTTGTAGATTAATTCACAAGTTCATTTTTAGATAATCAGCTTATGAATTTTCCCCATAAAATTGCGTTCTGTTTTTGTTCGACATTTCAGCCTTCATTTACCGTTGAAACATAAGTCTGGTTTCTCCTTGGTTCTACAAAGGTTTAACACTAGATTTTATGTTCAGGAATCCACTAACAGTTGATGTGATATTGGACACCTGTTATCATTTGAATCTGTTTATCCATCATTTGAATACCATATCATGTAACCTGAATGAATTTAATAAAAGGGTGAATGAGAGAAGTTGAAGCGTTTTCCTTTTGCATATATGTTTCTTAGATCACGGCAGGAAAAGAACTCCCTTAAATTTTGAGACTGATCCATTAAGTAATTGAAGGTACAAAATTAATTAAAACTAAGTTTAATATAAGTGTCCTTTAGGACTGGTGCCCCTTTTTACAAGTGCTTATTTTATTTAGTGAGTGCAGGAGTGACGGTTTAACGCTGTCCCCTTGCACACCCACTATTAAATAAAATAAATAATTCCTGTACCTTATTACAATATTTTATTAAATATCCCTACACAGTATTAGCATGATATTGTTCAAACATATTTTTAAGAGAAGACAATTGTGTCCTTCATATTTCCCGCACTTCCAAAAGGAGTGGCATAAACAGCAGTCCGAATTCAAAATAATATTGATGAAGTTAGCAGATACAGAACATTTGCATGACTCATTCTAACCCCAGTAACTACACAGCCTACATTGTTAGAGCTGATGACGGCAGTGGGTGTACATACCGTATCTTGTCTTCCCCCCCCCCCCCCCCATTGCAGTGATCATATGAAAAGTTGTACTCCGCTCTTGTCCATCACCATTTAATAAACAAAGACACAATTTGAACACAAATCACTGGACACAGCAGAAATCCGTTTTGGCAACGCAAGAACGCATTCAGAACAGTGCACAAATAGAAATGTGCAGATTAAATGTAGGACAGTCTCCCAGCTTCCATCTCCCAGCTTCCATCTCACCATCACACCCCGACATGAACAGGCAGGGTGAACTGAATTCTATCACCGGCGTACACCTTAATGGAGTTATATGAGTGGATTAAAGTCAATGAATGAGAATATAGTTAAATGTAAGTATAGTTTTGGTGTTCCAGCACCCAGCGGTAATCTGTACCTCCGTCTTCCCATCAGTCCACAATGCCTGTATTGTGGCGAGAGACCCACAGATCCTAAACTCCGCCGACTATTAGGTGCGCTTGATTCCTACCCTGGTGTACACCACCACCAGTAAAGATCAGTTAAAAAAGATCACCTTTGACCTCTTTTATGGTCAAGCAGTCAGTGAAACCATGTTAGGTGCACTCTTCAGGTATTGTGGCATTGCCATGCAAGAGATGAAAGCCTGCTGTCAAGTGGCCTCCGAGTTAGCAGGGGGGCAGAGTTTCTGCCACATACATACCCACACTGCAGAATCCTTTTTATATATAGATAGATGTGCAAAGAATTTTTTCAAATTCAGAACTTTTTAAATTCAAGATTATCTTGTGATAAACAGCTGAGCTACATAAAAATTCTACCAAAAGAATGCAATCTTAAAGTGCCATTTAACTTACTTTAAATGCCAGAAGAAGAAGTGTCCTATCCTCTGATTGGTTAATGCTTTTTTCAGCAGAAAGCGTGCCAGAGGATTATCAAGGTACTGCTCATACTTTAGAACCTATATGCACAGGCACAAAAAAATATATATATATGAAATGACATCAGTGTATCAAGTCAAATCATCATTCAGTTCAGCAGACTCATCTTTTGGCTGCTCCCTTTAGGGGTCGCCACAGCGGTTCATCCGTCTCCATCTCACCCTATCCTTTGCATCTTCCTCTGTAACACCAACCCTCTCCAGGTCCTCCTTCACTACATCCATGAATCTTCTGTGGTCTTCCTCTTTTCCTCCTGCCTGGCAGCTCCATCTTCAACATCCTTTGTCCAAAATATCCACTATCCCTTCTCTGCACATGTCCAAACCATCTCAGCCTTGCCTCTTACTCTGTCTCCAAACCACTCAACATGAGCTGTCCTACTGATATACTCATTTCTAATCTTGTCCCTCAAAGTCACTCCCAAGGAAAATCTTGGCATCTTCATCTCTGCCACCTCCAGCGCCATCTCCTGTCTTTTTGTCAGCATCACCATCTCCGAACCATACATCATAGCAGGTCTCACTACCATCTTATAAATCTTCTCTTTCACTCTTGCTGCTACCCTCCTTCCACAGATCCCCCCACACTCGTCTCTACCCACTCCACCCTGCCTGCACATTCTTCTTCACCTCTCTTGTGCATTTTCCATTGCTTTGGATGGTTGACTCCAGGTATTTAAACTCATCTATCCTCAGTACTTCTACTCCTTGCATCTTCACCATTACACCTGCCTCCCTCTTATTCACACATATATTCTGTCTTGCTTCTACTGAATTTCATTCCTCTTCTCTCCAGAGCATACCTCCACCTCTCCAGGTTCTCTTCCACCTGCTCCCTACTCTCACTACAGCTCACAATGTCATCTGCAAACATCATGGTCCACGGAGACTCCTGCCTGACCTCATCTGTCAGCTTGTCCATCACCATGGCAAACAAGAAGGGGCTCAGAGCCGATCCCTGATGTAACCCACTCCCACTTTGAACCCAACTGTCACTCCTACAGCACACCTTACCACCGTCTTGCTGCCCTCATACATGTCCTGCACCACCCTCACATACTTCTCTGCCACTCCTGACTTTCTCATACAGTACCACACTTCCTCTCTTGGCACCCTAGCATATTTTTTCTCTAGATCCACAAAGACCGTGCAACTCCTTCTGACTTTATACTTCTCCATCAACACTCAGAGCAAGCATTGCATCTATAGTACTCTTCCTTGGCATGAAACCTTACTGCTGCTCACTGATTGCCACCTCTCCTTTTAACCAGGCTTCAACAACCCTTTCCTACATCTTCATAGTGTAGCTGATCAACTTTATGCCTCTGTAGTTGCTACAGCTCTGAGCATCACCTTTGTTCACCATTCACTTCATCAGAATAGCATCCATTAATAGAGGCTGGACCTTACCTGGACCAGCTGAATAAGGTACTGAGAGAGTTTGTCATCAGTTAGGCTTTCCTCAAGGCACTTTACGGCAAAATCTCTGATCATAGGATCGGGGAAGTTGCAATCCAGCAACTCCATGGCTTGTTCTGTCTTTACGGAAGGCCAGTCCTTCAGAAGGCAATACATCTAAAATGAAAAAGAGGGATTTGGTGTATTTTATTATGCCAACAACCATAAAAAAAAAACCTTAGAATGTATTGTAGTACAGAGCTGTCTAGCTAAAGGCTGGTTTAGATCGGAACCCACAGCTCTGTTGAGTTATTTTCTATAAAAATGTCAACCAAAGAAACCTGCGATTACCTGTGCAACCTCATCTCTGGAGTTCCATTTCACAGCCAAAAGGATCTTGGGAAGGATTTCTGGCATTTTGGTGCAGTAATGTCTAAAAGTACAGTTTGGAGAAAAAACAAATTACCTACAACTGTACAAACATCCAGACCAGCCTGATCCTTTCACTGACAGCAGAAAAGATGTTAACCATGAGCATGAAATGCACAACCTCAAAACCTGTAATATCACAGCAGCACATCACTTACCTGTGTCTCCACAGAAAGTCTTTCTCCTGCTCTGTGATTTCAGACAGTGGGTCTCTGTTGCACACTTGCCGTAGCTGCTCATTGTCACTTTCAGTCAGGGGATTGTCACGAGCCAGTCTGTTAGTCTGTGGCCCCAAATAACACATGGTTTCATGAAATAAAATGATTAACAACTACAGTACTGTCCTGCCACATTAATGTGAATTCTGATTAATGATAAAAATAATTTTACACTCATCATCTTACCAAACCAGTGTGGCAGTAATTGAAGCCAAGCTCTCTGGATATATTCCAGTTTGCATGCTCTTCAATGGTGCCCATGTCGGGGAATGTAACAGGGCAACTGAAATAGTCAAACTCCAGCTCCAGACATGGGGTTTCCTGTATGTTAAGAAGGTTTGTGAGGAGTTAAGGTCATTCACTGTGTTTACTGTGTCCAAATAAAGACCACTGTGTCAATGAGTAATTAAAGGAGGATAAGAGGCTTGCTTGCTTAATTCAAGGCAGCTTAAGCCAAGTTTTCATACCATACAGGTTGTCACCAGCTCTATTAAAACTGGGTCAGGAGGCTTTGAAGTCTCTAGCTGGCATATGGTTAATACATGTGCTAAAAGCTTAATATGTTGGAGAAATGTCAAAGCTTTCTTAATGCCTCATGATACTAATATTTTGGCAGCATGTACACATTTTGAAATCTCAATCACACCATCATTTGTGCTTTACTTGCTAGACACCACACTATGAGTTAGGTTTATAATGTTCATATTTGCCGTTCACCTTGTTGGGATTGGAGCCTGTAACGCCAATAGGGTTGAGCAGGTCCTCCAGGCCATGTGGAACAGGCCACAGATTGAGAGCCATCTTCCCTGCCACTAGTGTGTGGGTGTAGTCAAATAGGTTAATGTTGCCCCAGGCGAGGGGACAGTGCTCCTACAGAAGAAAAAAAAAAAAAAAGACTACGTATGAAAATGGTGTCAAAAGTAACAACAGCTCAGGGCTATAAAGCGCAGCTGCAGTGCAGAACACAAGATTTATATATGGTGACTACGGCTGGGTGATTTGGTTGATAAACAGAATCTCTTTTCTCCCATGAAAAATTTGATTTTGGATTTTAATCTTTTTCTTCTTCTTAAAAAGAAATTATAAATGACCAAAATCATTCATAGAAAATGTTGGTTTTATTTTAACAATAAAATTAACAAAGGCAAACCAAACTCTTGGGATAAAAAAAAAAATAGCATTTTGGGGTTAAACTGCAACCAGAAACAAGCCTAGAAATAACCTAGTTTGACAAAATACTAAGCCCTGCGACACCACTGAATGTCATTTTTCCAGAAAGGTTTAACAACACCCCCCTCCTGCTCTCTAGAAATCTTCTCATGTATACAGCTGTACAGGGGAGGCAAGGAAACTTCGGCAAAATACCTACAGCCATGTCCCACACACTACCTGGAGTGGAAAGTTTCACGATGTGGATATGTACAATACTGGGGGCGCCCGGGGAACAGTCCTGACTCCATTCCTTTTCACCCTCTAAACTACTGACTTTTCATATAGCATGCCACACTGCCACCTGCAGAAGTTCTCTGATGACTCTCTGATTGTTGGCCTCATCTCTAATGGGGATGACTGAGTACAGAGGACTGACCCAGAACTTTGTGGACTTGTGCCTGCAGAACTGCCTCCAGATCATAGCAGGGAAGACCAAAGAACAGGTGATGACTCCCACAGGTGTAGACACTCCCCCACAGCACTGGTTAACATCCAGGGAACAGACACCGAGATAGTGACATCTTACAAGTACCTGGGTGTTCACCTGAACGATAAACTGTACTGGTCACACAACACTAGTGTATTTTACAAGAAGGGGCAGTGCAGGCCGTTTCTTCTGAGAAGACTCAGGTCTACTGGAATGCAGGGGGCACTCCTGAGGACCTTCGACAACTGTGATGGCCATCAACCATCCTGTATGGAGTGGTCTGCTGGGGCAGCAGCATCATGGCAGTCGACAGGAAGAGACTGAACAGGCTGATTAACAGCTCTATTTTGTGGTACTGCCTCCATCCAGTAGAGGTGACAGGAGACAGAAGGATGGTGGCTTAGCCGTCATCTCTGCTGGAGTCTGAGTCCCATCTCCATGTGGGACACGGTGAGTGAATTGAGCAGCTCGTTAAGTGACAGGCTGCTACATCCAAAAGGTACGACCGAGAGGTTTCACAGGTTCTTCCTACCTGCTGCTGTCAGACTCTACAATTTGTGCTGCTCATAGAGACTGCATGTAACACTACTGCTTTGCACAAATAAGGAATGCTTCTTTCCAGTACACTTAATATTACTAGGCCACCAGAGTGGTTGTGTTTGACTCGCTGGAGAGACTATGTCTCCCAGTTGGTCTGGGAATGCCTTGGTATCCTCTCTGAAGAGCTGGAGCAAGTGGCTGAGGAGAGGGAAGTCTTGGTTTCTCTGCTTTAACTGCTGCAACCTCGGACCTCCGGAAAAGCGGTAGAAGATGGATGGATGGATGGAAAAATTACAGACAATATTCTCTTTCCGTGCCTAACTCCTACCTGTCTATCTGCTGCGCAGCTTGACACACACCCGTCTTATCAGACACTCCTCTTTCATTTACCACGGGATGGGGGGGTTTGTCCGTGTCCAGACCAGAGATTCACAACTTTAAAGCTTATTGACCAGATGTAGTAATGATTTTACCTCTAAAAATGTATAAAATGATCAAACACTGGCTGTAGTGTTAGATTTGCTCGTTTGTGGTTTTATGGCATCTCTTCTCATGTGCACTCCCACGACGGGGTGCTTTTGGGGCAGGCGGACGTTTGTCAACACAAACCCAGCACTCCGTACATGCAGTCAGGACGGAGACATGGCAAGACGTCCACTGGCAGGCTGGGGGAGACCAAGGAAGGGACAGAGTTGGAAACCTCACGGGTGAATATTTTTTTTTTTTTTTTTTAAATCAGTTTTTGCTGATATGTTCTGTTAATACTCACAGTAAACACGGAAGTGAACACGATGCAGCAATGCATTTGATTGGTTAGTGTTTGAGTGCCCCTCAGGGACAAATCTGATTGGTGAAATTGGCAGAAGTTGGCGAGGATTGGCCAAAATTGCGGGAAAGTTGAGGTGATTGGACAAAGTTGCAAGGTCGCGCAATAGTCGAGCTGATGGGCTGTTTTCATGTGAATTGACGTGATCGCAACATCACAAAATCCTAAAGGGACTGATATTTAATAATTTCTTATTACTCTGAATGCTGCTATCCCTTTGCTGCTGCAACGCTGTAAACTGCCCCATTGTGGGACTAAAAGGTTTATCTTAATCCCAGCATTTCCACTGTATACTGTAAATGACATCACATCTTCAGTGATAAGCAACAGTACTACATCTGTAACAGCTTTCTCCCAGACCCCATACACACTCTGGAGACAATGTGAAAATGACTCTGCTGATGTTGGCTGTGTTTTAGTGGGTGTTTGTGGGCTGCCACGGTCTTGTGCTGAACAACATTTTCTCCCACTCAGCTGCATCCCTCTCCAGGAAGCTGAAATAAATTGGTTGTTCTGCTACCTCTAGTTGCAACAAACTTTGCAGTGCAGCATGGCTTGCTCGACAACTGGCACTGCATAATTAAACCAGTTCCAAAAGAGCACCGTCTCCCTCTGTGGAATTTTGAGCACAATGACTGTGGGAGCCCAAAAGGAGAGGCAGTCGGGGAAGTTACAGAAGGGAGGGTTTGGGGTTTTTTTGCATTTTCTTTAAAAAAAAATTCTCATTTGAAAATTCTGAACTACAAAGCTGAAATAATTTTGACTGAATTTTAAAAATGTTATAACAAGAACAGATCAATTTTACTGGGCTTGAGTGGCTGTTTTTGTGACGTCCGTTTTAATTGTAAACAAGGACTAACGAAAGGCGCTGTAGCAGCTTCAATAAGCTGTGTACCAGATGAGATCATCGCTACAGTCCAAGGATGAGATGAAGTTGACACCTGTGTTTACAACTCCAACTCCTCTGAAAATCTACTTAAACCGTGCACACCATTAAATGTAATCACATTTTCTCCCGCTCTGCTGACAAAAAGACCAACTGATGACTAGCTTTTAAAACAACGGTGTTTTGTCTTGTTCAAAGATTGCACATTCATTTCAGAGACTTGGTATGACTACAATGGATATAGCACTGATGTAAGTGTATCGATGCAAGTCATTTTTTTCTATAAATATTCTCACCACTATGTGCCATGTATCCAGCATGAAATAACAGTGCTTTGTGACAGTGAATAACAGGGCAATAATCAGCCAGTTAACTGAGTCTCTCTGATCTCTCCATAAAAAGACAGCACTGAATTACACAAACTTATTGAAGTCTACAGCTACAGCTGTACTCCATTCATGGAGCCTCACTGCTAACTCTTCTATCGACCAGATCCTGTTAGCAGTAGGCTAAAAAAAACCTACCTGATAGAAGAAATAGAAAGTTGCAAAGCTGCAGCAGTGAAGCGTTGCTTCAGTAGTGGTGTCAATACCTTCAGCTTCAAATTTTTAAGTTCATCATGAGCTGTACATCAGCAGATAAAAAGGGAGCCAAATGCAGCACCTGTCTGACAGCAGTATTGCCATCTCCTCAGTAAGGAGAGTAGCCACTGGCCATTTTAGAAGTTGCTAAATGGCTCCACCTAATTTGCATAATTGGCAATGTACATGTAATTGCAATGGATGCTGTAGGAGAAAGGAGTAATGTAGTTTGACAGTAAAAACACCCTTAATATGTTTAGAACTACAAATGAACTTTCTTCTGTCAATTCTTTTTTTTTTTGTTACAATTCCAACCCTGCTCCATTATCTGGCCTTGGGACCAGCAAAAATTACCCACAATATACACTTTGCTTGATGTACTTAATTTTTCCCAATTTTTTTTTTTTTTTAAAGTTTTTGCACATGCAGGATTCATTTGCAGTCTAGATGCACAGTGGTAAAGAGCTCCTGCTTTGACTGCAGCTAAGAGGGACTGCTGTGCACAGAATCAGCGGCCTGTGAGTGCCTTGAGACGGGCCCACGGCAGCACCCTCTGCTCACTGAGACGAGTTAGAAGAGGGGTGCCCAACCTGGGGATCCTGGAGCATTCAGGTTTCTGTGGGAAATTTTCTACTTTCACTTCTTAATTGGTCCAAAGATTTGCAAATAATTTGTCATTGTTGTGCATGTGTTCTGTAGGCACCCTTGCACAACAACAGCAAATTATTTTAAAAAAGGATTTTTAATAGAAATGTTAGCCGACTGAAAAGTATGTCCATGTATGCATTCAATACTTAGCTGGGGCTCCTTTTGCATGCATTACTGCATCAATAAGATAAGATAAGATAAGATAAGCCTTTATTAGTCCCACAACGGGGAAATTCCAAGATTGCAACAGCACAGGGATAGCAACACTCAGAGCAACAATCAGAAGGCAAGAAAAAAAAAAACAAGCAAGCAAGAGCAGCTAATATACATATGTACATATTACTATAAAATATATATATACACACACACACACAGACACACAGTGCAGAGCATTGTAGCTGGATGGAATAAATATATGAATATATGAACACACAGTGCAGAGCATTGTAGCTAGATGGAATAAATATGTAAATATATAAACACCCACAGTACGGAGCATTGCAGCTAGGTGGAATAAATATGCAAGTATATAAACACACACAGTGCGGAGCAATGTAGCTAGATGGAATAATATGTAGATATATAAAAACACAGTGCGGAGCATTGTAGCTAGATGGAATAAATATATAGATATATAAATATAAACACACCCAGTGCTGAGCATTGTAGCTAGATGGAATAAATATATAGATATATAAATATAAACACACCCAGTGCTGAGCATTGTAGCTAGATGGAATAAATATGTAAATATATAAACACACACAGTGCAGAGCATTGTTGCTAGGTGGGATGAAACAGCATAACTGTCTATTTAGTTATCCTACATGGTATGATTATGTGCCCAATGCAGTGTGGCATGGAGCAGATCAGCCTGTGGTACTGCTGAGGTGTTATGGAAGCCCAGGTTTCTTTGATAGTGACCTTCAGCTCATCTGCATTGTTGGGTCTGATGTTTCATCTTCTTGACAATACACCACGGATTCTCTGAGAGGTTTAGGTCAGGAGAGTTTGCTGGCCAGTCAAGCGCAGTGATACCATGGTCGTTAAACCACTTTTTGATACTTTTGGCAGTGTGGACAGGTGCCAAGTCCTGCTGGGAAATGAAATCAGCTTCTCTATAAAGCTAGTCAGCAGAGGGATGCATGAAGTGCTCTAAAATTTCCTGGTAGATGACTGCGCCGACTTTGGACCAGATAAAACAGAGTGGACCAACACCAGCAGATGATGTCTTTCCAGATTAAGTAAATTTTGCATTTCATTTGGAAATCAAGGACCCAGAGTCTGGAGGGACAATGGAGAGACATAGAATCCAAGTTTGTTGAGGTCCAGTATGAAGTTTCCATAGTCAGTGATGATTTGGGGAGCCATGTCATCTGCTGGTGTTGGTCCATTGTGTTTTATCAGGTCCAAAGTCAGTGCAGTCATCTACCAGGAAATTTTAGAGCACTTCATGCTTCCCTTTGCTGACAAGCTTTATGGAGAAGCTGATTTTGTTTTTCAGCAGGACTTGGCACCTGCCAAAAGTATCAAAAAGTAGTTTAATGACCATGGCATCACCGCGCTTGATTGGCCAGCAAACTCTCCTGACCTAAACCCCACAGAGAATCTATGGTGTATTGTCAAAAGGAAGATGAGAGACACCAGACCCAACAATGCAGACGAGCTGAAGGCTGCTATCAAAGCAAGCTGGGCCTCCATAACACCTCAGCAGTGCCACAGGCTGATCGGCTCCATGCCACACCACATTGATGCAGTAATACATTCAAAAGGAGCCCCAACTAAATATCGAATGTGTACGTGGACAGGACATACTTTTCAGTCGGCCAACATTTGTATTAAAAAAAAAAATTTAAATTAATTTTGTGTAAATTCTAATCTTTTGAGAAACTGAATTTGGGGTTTTCATGAGCTTTTAAGCCATAGCCATCAAAATCAAAAGAAATAAACACCTGAAATACATCACTGTGTTTAAAGAATCTATATAATATAGGGGTTTCATTTTTTTTAACTGAATTACTGAAAAATCAACTTTTCAATTATATTTTAATTTACTGAGATGCACCTGTAGAAACCAGTCCATAAAAATTAATAAAATAAAAAGAGAAGCAAACATCCACCACTTATAACCAGACCAACACAAAGCCTCGTGTATCACAGACAATTTCCCTTTCAGCAGAAAAATTGTTAACTATTTCGCCCGTGATGACACCCCATCGTGTTGCAAAAACGGTGGGGGAATGAATGGACATTACAAATACAGCTTGAGAATTTCTTAGACTGGTACTCACCAACAGTTGGACCCAAAGCTATGAGGATGAAAACAGGTGAATTTCTGTCCATGTCAGCTGCTGGAGGTCAGCGATAACCTAGCATGTAGCTACTAGCCAACTTCCACAGAAGAAGAAGTAGACAGATAGATAGATGTACTTTATTGATCCCAAACTGGGAAGTACCAACCTAACATCTAAGCAAAGTTTTGGAGGAGGCTGTAACAATTATCCAGGTGAGTGCTCCAACAGGTACCGTTGTAAACTTAAACATGACAGCACTTTGGGGATATCCTTGGCTGTAATCCAGCTTGTTTGACTTAGCAATGTCTGCATGGCGCACACAGTGTCTGTGGCTAGAACGGCTTTGGTACGGAAAGTTGCTAGGCCAAAAGTAGTGTTTGTGCTTTGTGCCGTTAACCACGATCACAAAATTTGTCGCCGTTAAGGGGGGCAAAGCATTAATGGGCGATTAACGCAATAAAGTCAACACCCCTAATATAAATCAAAATCCATCTCATAATTTGGGGAAATGTAACAATCTGACAACACATTCCCCCCTTCTGCAGCCAAAGATTTGATATCACCCAGCCTGTTCTTTCCCGGCTCCTCACAGTCTGTCACCAACTAAACCAGGTTTGATAGTTTCAAAAATACAGGTTACATTCCTCATTACAGCAAAAACATCTATATTTTGTCCCATTTCTTAAACAAAGCTCCTCATACGTCAGCATCCTACACCCCTTGACAGGTGTGTGCTGTGTCTCGGTGTGCTACTCCGTTGAGTTCAGGAGAAGCGTTCGCTTCTGTGTGTGGTCAGACTTGGTGGTTTCCTTGTATTCCAATTTGCAGGTGTGCTCAGACCATTTAGTAATTATTAAAAGAATTATTGCTTTTAGTTTGTTAGCGAGTGACTTTTTAGTTTTATTTATCGAGTCTATTATTTAATGGTACTTGTTTTTGTTGTCGTTGCACTGCTCCACTGTGCCTTTAAAATTGCCCCTCGGGGGATACAGTGCATCCAGAAAGTATTCACAGTGCTTCACTTTTTCCACATTTTGTTATGTTATAGCCTTATTCCAAAATGGAATAAATTAATCTTCCTCAAAATTCTACACACAAAACCCCATAATGACAATGTGAAAAAAAGTTTTTTGGGAATTTTTGCAAATTTATTAAAAATTTTAAAAAAAACTAAGAAATCACATGTACATAAGTATTCACAGCCTTTGCTCAATACTTTGTTGATGCACCTTTGGCAGCAACTACAGCCTCAAGTCTTTTTGAATATGATGCCACAAGCTTGGCACACCTATCTTTGGGAAGTTTTGTCCATTCCTCTTTGCAGCACCCCTCAAGCTCCATCAGGTTGGATGGGAAGCATCGGTGCACAGCCATTTTCAGATCTCTCCAAAGATGTTCAGTTGGATTCAAGTCTGAGCTCTGGCTGGGCCACTCAAGGACATTCACAGAGTTGTCCTGAAGCCACTCCTTTGATATCTTCGCTGTGTGCTTCGGGTTGTTGCCCTGCTGAAAGATGAACTGTCGTCCAGTCTGAGGTCAAAAGCACTCTGGAACAGGTTTTCATCCAGGATGTCTCTGTACATTGTTATATTCATCTTTCCCTCAATCCTAACTAGTCTCCCAGTTCCTGCTGCAGAAAAACATCCCTTCAGCATGATGCTGTCACCTCCATTGGCATGGTTATGAGTGGTGCCTGGTTTCCCCCAAACATGACGCCTGGCATTCACACCAAAGAGTTCAATCTTTGTCTCATCAGACCAGAGAATTTTGTTTCTCATGGTTTGAGAGTCCTTCAGGTGCCTTTTGGCAAACTCCAGGCGGGTTCCTATAAGTCTTTTACTAAGGAGTGGCTTCTGTTTGGCCACTCTACCATACTGGCTTGATTGGTGGATTGCTGCAGAGATGGTTGTCCTTCTGAAAGGTTCTCTTCTCCCCACAGAGGAATGCTGGACCTTTGACAGAGTGACCATCAGGTTTGTGGTCACCTCCCTGACTAAGGTTCTTCTCCCCGATCGCTCAGTTTAGACGGCCAGCCAGCTCTACGAAGAATCCTGGTGGTTTCGAACCTCTTCCATTTACGGATGATGGAGGCCACTGTGCTCATTGGGACCTTCAAAGCAGTAGAAATGTTTCTGTACCCTTTCCCAGATTTGTGCCTCAAGACAAACCTGTCTCGGAGGTCTACAGACAATTCCCTGGACTTCATGTTTGGTCTGTGCTCTGACATGCACTGTCAACTGTGGGACCTTATATAGACAGGTGTGTGCCTTTCCAAATCATGTCCAATCAACTGAATTTGCCACAGGTGGACTCCAGTTAAGCTGTAGAAACATCTCAAGGATGAGCAGTGAAAACAGGATGCACCTGAGCTCAGTTCTGAGCTTCATGGCAAAGGCTGTGAATACTTATGTACATGTGATTTCTTAGTTGTTTATTTACTTTTAATAAATTTGCAAAACTCTCAAAACTTTTTTCTTGTCATTATGGGGTATTGTGTGTAGAATTTTGAGGAAAAAAACTTAATTTAATACATTTTGGAATAAGGCTGTAACATAAAATGTGGAAAAAGTGAAGCGCTGTTAAGACTTTCTAGATGCACTGTAAATAAAGTTTTTTGAATTGAATTAATAGATTTGTAGAAATAATTGACTAATAATATTGCTGAACAGTCTGTGATGCTCTGTAGACATTTTTACAGATTCACCTGTTCTCTGTTCCAAATAGCTCAGCTGCTGCCTGCAGCACACAGAGAAACACATTCGTGTCACGGGACCTGTCGGGGACGGGTTCTGTCAGAGCCAACTTAAGTGTAACACTTTCAAGCTACAGGATATTATGAAGATCTAATTCGATGTTTAGCCCTTTTTGCCATGTTTTTGCCTTTGACGGCAGTCTGTACCATCAGCTGTCCACACAGGTGAGAGAAAATGATGGACTAGTAACCCAAAGTTTGCTGTTCTGATAGGTATGTTATGGTCTGAGGAGACAATGGACACTCTAAAAGGCTGTTTTGAAGCCACCGCCTGGAAGCAGCTCTGCGATCCACATGGTGAGGACATCGATGGCCTCATTCACACCTTCACGGGCTACCTCAGCTTCTGTGTGGACAAATCCGTTCCCACCAAGACCATACGGTGTTGCTCAAACAACAAACCCTGGATCAACCCTGAGATTAAAACACTTCTGAGAGAGAAGAAGAGGATCTTCAGGTCGGGGAATAGGGAGATGCTGAAGTCCGTACAGAGGGAGCTGAGGAGAAAGATCAGAGAAGGCAAGGACAGCTTCAGGAAGAAGATGGAGGACAAGTTGCAACAGAGCGACATCAGCAGGGTCTGGAGAAACCTCAAAACCATCTCTGGGCTCCAGAATACCTCCCCCCAGGCCACGGGGGGCAGGGAGTGGGCGAACAACCTGAATCTGTTTTTCAATAGGTTTGACCAACCGCCCTCCCCCCTGTCTGCACAACAACCACTGCTGCCTCTAAAGACATCAAGTCCTGCTGCCCACTCCCCACTCCACCAATACCCCCCCACCCCCAACACACAGCCCCCCATCCTGACCCTGACCAGGACCCAGGTGAGGACGGAGCTGAGGAAGATCAAGGCGAGGAAGGCGTCGGGACCGGACGGCATCAGCGCAAAGCTCCTCAAGTCCTGTGCAGACCAGCTGTGTGGGATTGTGACGTACATCTTCAACCTGAGCCTGAAGCTGGGGAGGGTACCACAGCTGTGGAAAACATCTTGTGTGGTACCTGTACCAAAAACTTCCCACCCCAAAGACCTGAACAGCTACAGACCGGTGGCCTTGACGTCCCACTTGATGAAGACCCTGGAGAGACTGCTCCTTGCTCACCTCCGCCCCCTGGTGGAACCAGCGATGGATCCACTCCAGTTCGCCTACCAGCATGGCATTGGGGTGGAGGATGCGGTGATCTTCCTCCTTCACCGTTCTCTGTCCCACCTGGAGAAGCCCGGGAATATGGTGAGGATCATGTTCTTTGACTTCTCCAGTGCTTTCAACACCATCCAACCGATGATCCTGAAGGACAAGCTGCTGTGCGCAGGGGTGGACCAGCACCTGTCATCATGGATCCTGGACTACCTCACGAACCGGCCTCAGTTTGTGAGAACCCGGGACTGTGTGTCCGACACGATCATCAGTAGCACGGGGGCCCCCCAGGGAACGGTGCTGGCTCCCTTCCTGTTCACTCTTTATACTGCGGACTTCTCACACAACACAACACACTGCCATCTACAGAAGTTCTCTGATGACTCTGCGATCATTGGCCTCATCTCCAATGGAGATGAAGCTGAATACAGAGGGCTTATCCAGGACTTCATAGACTGGTGCCATCGGAACTGCCTCCAGATCAACGCAAGGAAAACTAAGGAGCTGGTGGTGGACTGCCGCAGGCATGGGCAGCCCCTCACAGCACCAGTAAGTATACAGGGAACAGACATCGAGATGGTGACATCCTATAAGTACCTGGATGTTCATCTGAACAATAAACTAGACTGGTCACACAATACTGACGCACTCTACAAGAAGGGACAGCGCAGGCTGTTCCTGCTGAGGAGACTCAGGTCTTTTGGTGTACAAGGGGCGCTGCTGAAGACATTCTATGACACGGTGGTGGCATCAGCCATCACTTCTGGAGTGGTCTGCTGGGGCAGTGGCATTACAGCAGCCGATAGGAAGAGACTGAACAAACTGATTAAGAAAGCTAGCTCTGTCCTGGGGCAGCGCCTTGATCCGGTGGAGGAGATAGGAGAGAGAAGGACGGTGGCTAAACTGTCATCTCTGCTGGAGTCCGAGTTCCACCCTATGCAGGATGTATTGAATGCACTGAGGAGCTCATTTAGCAGCAGACTACATCATCCCAGGTGCACAACCGAGAGGTTTCGTAGGTCCTTCCTACCAACGGCTGTCAGACTGTACAACCTAAGCAGGGCTGCTCGCAGAGATAGCAAAAAGACGTAACAAACTAATAGTTTTTAAATGCAAAAGATGCAATAGACTTACACAATGGTCCCCTCCGGCATACAACTAGGAAAATACCGGTCGCTATGGAGGGTGAGAATATGTATGGGCACATAATCATACCATGTAGGATAACTAAGTAGAGGGTTATGCTGTTTCATCCCATCTAGCAACAATGCTCTGCACTGTGTGTGTTTATATATTTACATATTTATTCCATCTAGCTACAATGCTCAGCACTGGGTGTGTTCATATTTATATATCTATATATTTATTCCATCTAGCTACAATGCTCCGCACTGTGTGTGTTTATATACTTACATATTTATTCCACCTAGCTGCAATGCTCCGTACTGTGGGTGTTTATATATTTACATATTTATTCCATCTAGCTACAATGCTCTGCACTGTGTGTTTATACAGTATATTCATATATTTATTCCATCAAGCTACATTGCTCTGCACTGTGTGTCTGTGTGTGTGTATATATATATTTTATAGTAATATGTACATATGTACTGTATATTAGCTGCTCTTGCTTGCTTGTTTTTTTCTTGCCTTCTCATTGTTGCTCTGAGTGTTGCTATCCCTGTGCTGTTGCAATCCTGGAATTTCCCCGTTGTGGGACTAATAAAGGCTTATCTTATCTTATCTTATGCCAAAATGTCCCAACACCGGCTAATTAGCCTTTGAGGATTATTACAAGTACCTGGGAGTCTACAAATCAACTGCTTATTGTTAACAATGAGAAAAACAATTAGACACCAAGACAACGATGTCTAATGTCATCTGGAAGCACCTGGACAGATGAGTGTGCTGAAGCTCACCTTTACCAAATGCTAATTCAAATTAGATCACACATCAAAAAACCCAGCAAAAATAGAGAAAAACAAACTAAGTTGAGGGCTCTGAATGATTTATGGGCTGCTATATGGATAAACATGCATAATAAGATAATATTTTACCATTTTTATAAATATTGCTCTGGTTTTTAAAACAGTATTATACAACTGACCGAGTAATTTGATTGCAATTGGGCACTGGCCTGTGACTGCCTTGGTCTGCCCAGCTGACGGGGTCATGCGATGTCAACCCCTGGGGTTGGACTTTATTTTTATTTAACCTTTATTTATAACTGCTATGATGATGATGATGATGATACAGGGGAGTTCCATTGAGAGGCAACCTCTCTTCTTCAAGGATGCCCTGTTCACACACAGTTACACATTCACACCAGGACGCTGCCCAGTACAACCACAGACTGACCTGTGGCCACTGAGCAGCTCCACTGGAGCAGTTGGGGTTAAGGGCCTTGCTCAAGGGCATCACAGTGGAGTTAAGGAGGGTGGGGAAAACACTACTATGCTATCTGTCCCACCCAGATCTAATCCTGCCGGTCCAAGAATCAAACCCATGACCCTCTGCTCACCAGTCAACATCCCTAACCATTAGGCCACCACTGCCCCTGACTTGGGTGGTCTCAGAGCTTGGGCGGTTCCTGTAACTGTGGACTTGGCACTTTCCCTGCTGGTGATGGCTCCCCGATGGTGCTTCCACACTTGGATCCTCGGTGCCCAGCCATAAGCCTTAAGCCATAAGTGTTACACTGATGAAAGTTTCTTTGTGTGTGTGTTTGGGGGGTAAACTGTTTTTTTATTTCAATGTGTGAAGCACTTTGTGTTGCATCTTTTTGTATGAAAAGTGCTATATAAATGAAAGCACCAAGGTGCTTCATGCTGATTGAGACATTTAGCAACAGCTGGCTACATTTAGAAGGGACTATTTTTTCTCAGCTGCACAAAATAACCGGTTAAATAAACAAATCATAATATTTTGTCCAGTACCGCTGTCATTTAATAAATTGTGCTTGCGGAACTGTTGTATAAAAGCAATATTACACTCAAGTTCGTTACGGTATCATGAATATATTAACTCCAGGTGTGATACTCTTGTGCCTTGGAGTTGGTATATTCACGATACCGAACTCACTCTCTGGTAATATCGCTAAATTGACTAGCCTACAGGAGCATGAGCCTAATTTTAATTTGATGTTTCTCAATTTTTACATGTTTAACATTTAAAAAAAAAAACAGGCGCTTAGGCCCCAGTTTTATAACATTTAAGTATTTTGTGTAAAGCTTTACAAAGTATATGTAAGTGAACAATACAATTTTTTTTCTACTTTTTCACCCCCCAAAATCAAATGTTTTGTTTACCTTGGCTACAGGCACACAAAGGTTGCTGATTTCACACACTGCCTTGTCTCAGACCCAGCCACTTACAAACTGGCTGTAAGCTTCAAGACCTTTGTAGGCTCTTAGTTGTTTAAGAGTGTCCACACCAGTACTGTAGAGTAATAAATTAAAGATGTCTGGATAGGTGATGCTGGCCCACTTTTCCCTGTCTTTTGACCAGTTTTGCTTTGGAATGAGATAGGGGGCCTGCTTCTCAGAGTTGTTTTGACTATTTTGACAATTTCTGAGAAATGATCAGCTTTCTCTCTCAAGCAAATTTGGTCTTTGTGTTGTGTTCATAATGTCTCTGCAGGCTGGATAACAGTTACCCTTCCAGCTGACTACATCACAAACCTGTCCTTAGTTCATCTGCTTGGTGAGAAATAGCCACAGAGTGGCTGAGCTTATTTTATAGCAGGAGCATGAATGTGGCAGCAGCAGGATGAAAAAATGAGGGAGAGAGAGACAGCACTGATGACTAGAGAGAGAGGTGACACAGGAGGCACACCATGACCAGGTAACTATAGTCAAAACTTGCTTGATTTCTGCCAGTGCTGAAATACTTAACACATAAGTACTAAGTAGGTCTGCTGCTTTATAGTAGCATAAATAGCCCATTACAAGGCTGAAGATGTTTGGTAAATGACTGAAATTCTTTATACTACTGTTACTAATCTTAGAATAGCAAAATAAAGAGGTAAATTAGACTTGTCCTTTTATCAATGACTTTGCACTCTTTGTTCACACTAGGACACATATGCTGACTTTTTTTTTCCTTTAAAAAAAATCCTTATATGGGCAGATATTTCAACCCCCCAATGTTTAAATCAAAGTTGCACCCTTGTCGCTACCTCTCTTGCTTATTGCTGGCTTTCCTGTAGACTGGCATCATGTGCACTCGTAAGATTTGGCTGAGGCGGATTAATCTTTTTGCTTGTCAAGTCACTCAATGTAAACATGCATGCAGTAATAGTACGTAGTGCATAATGCAGCATTATAGTGCATATTGCTTTACATAATGCACAGCATTATGCACCGTACAACTTTGCTGCTACTCTGGCTGCGCTTAGCGCATACTAGGGCTGCACAATTACAGCCAACTGATGATTGCGATTATTTTGATCAATACTGAAATCACGATTATTAATCGCGATTATTCATTAACTTTTCAAAAAACAGATTACATGAAATTCAATTTTTTTTTAAATTTATCCTACTTCTCAATTGCTAGATGAAGCCTGTGGCCAAAGCACTGGAGCCTCGTCCATTTATTTAGAGAAGCTGCCTTGATGACATAAGATCCACCGTCTGTTATGCAGAGTAGTCCCTCCTCCTGCAGGCTCCAAGATGATTGCGCTTCCCTCAGTCCAAGGGCTATAGCTTGAAGGGCTATAGCTTCAAGGGCTATAGCTTCTCCCGTGTGGTCTTGTGGGAAAAATGACATCTGCAAGCATCGACTCTTCATTTTAAAATCTCCATCAATGTAACAAATTGTCAGGGACAGGTACAGCTCCATTATGTTGCTTGACCATAGATCAGACGTAGTTGTAAAGTACTCGACAGTTGTGATATCCATCTGTATTTTTCATACAGTGCAGGCATTGCAACTTTAGAGAATCACGTGAGGATCACGTATTTCTTGTCTAGTGTTTTAACCATGATTCTGAAGCCTTCGTTCCTCATACAGTATTTAGTGGACACATGTCTTTGGCTACATAAAACGCTATTACATCAGTTACTTTAGCATGTCTTTGGGAGGCGGATGGATATGGTGAAGCTCTGCGCAGGGTTGATACTATGGTTGGCTGGGTCAGCGCCGGACACAGACTGATTTAGTGAAGTGACATTCGCTTTAGCCTTCATGCATTTAGTGTACTTGTGTTTGTGGTGTTTTTTTCAGGTGGTTGAGTCAGTTGTGTTGCCCTGCAGTGCAGACATAACTCTATAGCACTCTTTGCATGTAATTTCTTTTTAGTCAGCATCACTTGCCCAGAATCCAAAACACGTCCAGCCAACGGATGATGATCCTTTCAAGGCACTAGCTCCTCACTTCCACGTGTTGCCGTACCGTCACCTTCTGCTCCTGACATCTGGTTTGTGTTTCACCATCACACCAGTCCGCTACTGAAGACTTAAGGCTGCTGCTACAGGGTGTGCTCGCTTGTCAGTTCTACAGCTTAATGTTGCCCTAATGTGCGTTTGCCCCCTAGTGATCAGCTGGCTGTTGGTTGAGAAAATGCTTGATTTGATATGCAGCAGAGCCCACATTTTAAATGTTAATATCGCTGATGATCACACCAATTTAATCGTGACAGCTAAAATCATGATCAAAATTCGATTAAATGTGCAATCCTAGCACATACACATGCAGCGCATGTATACATGACCTCCACAAGTAGTAGTACATGTACAGTGTAGTACTATTCATGTACTAGTACATATACATGGCGGATTAATTTTTTTCACTTGTTGATTCACTATATATGTACATATACAGACTACCAAGTTTTGACAGTACATGTATTCGTTCACTATGCAAATGCGCTTGCGGTACAATACACAGTCCATAATGTGAAAACATAATGCACCATTTTGCTGCTACGTCGGCTGCACTTAGTGCATGCATACATTATGCAGCACACACATACATGACCTCTGCAAATACCATGTTGTGCAGTATACGTCCGATTTTGACTTCTTGCACGAGTCATTGCGACGCTGCTTCTTATCAAGAAAAAAAAGCTGTGTTAGTCAATTATGTCTTCCAAATCATGAATCATTCAGTTTGGATTCACTGATCATGAAGAGCATGAGGAGAAAGGGAGAAGGAGAAACAGGACGAAATGCAAATTTTGCCAAGGACTTTGAAGTTGGCCTCTGAAATAATGTGGCGGCTTGGACTCGGCCTTGGAATGTGGTGACTTGACTACAATACTTTATATAATTGCCACAGGTGCAATGCATTGGCCACAGGCAGAGAGCCATTTCTCCCACCAACCCAAAACCACCATACTGTGCTGTGGCTGAATGAGGCTGATTATGCAGAGGTTATTTTCATTCATAAAGCCAAGAGCATATGGCAATGATTTGCGAGCACAAGCTCCATAAAAAGTTGTTTTATTCACTCAGCTTCTCCCATGGCACAGACAGCTTGGTGACCTGGATCCCTCTCAGCATGCCATATGCACACATAAAGGTGGGGACAGGGGGACATGTCCACAAACCTGTGGGAAAAAAAAACAAAAAAAAAAAAAAAACTGTCCCCCTCAAATCACAATCCCCTGTATATCCTGCTACACAATTGAACAAATTGTATTTGAATCACCAATACATACTAGAAATGCTTTTTTTCCCTGTAAATTTTGCAGATTTTTTGCGCTCATTAATTTATTACATTTGTAAATTTACAACTTTTTTCTTGTAAATTAACTACTTTTTGCATCTTAAATTTGAAGGTTTTTCTGTGTGTGTTTTTTTTTTTTTTTTTTTACTTTTTATGACCGTAAAAAAGTTGGGCACCCCTACTTTAAGTGTTTGTGTCCATCTGCACCGGGTGCCCCAGTTTCCTCTCATAATCCAAAGGCATGCATGTTAGGTTAACTGTCCCTAGGCATCGGCCTCCGATAGGCCCTTAGAATAGAGGGTTAGTGTAGCTACTAGTAAAGCACTGAGTGCTGTTTGAGACTAGAAAAAGCATTATATAAGTGTAGGCCCTCCCCCTTACTGTTTGGGTCTCTAGTTGCCACGGGTCCCTTGGCCTGTGCCCAGTAGGCTCACTGGATAATCTGGCCCAGAGTATGTAACATTAACATCCTTTGCCAGTAAACATTTCAAATGATGAAACTACCCTGCTTCTTTTTGGCTGGTTTTAGAGATCTAAGAGATTTGATATATTATGTTTCATTTTTTTGCCAAAAAAGTTAAGTCATTCAATCTGTCTTACACCAAAAGAATTACAACTTAAAAATAATTTTTTTATCAGTTAAAATTAAGTCAATTTCCTTTGTTTTGCTGACAAAACAAAGCAGCAGTTCAAACTACATCAGTGCTCTGTACCATTACAGTTCTGTGGCCAGATGTTGCCCACATTAAGCCTAAGGATTCTCTCTGGAGGCCAGGGGATGAGGACATGGGAGTTCATGTGCTTCTCAAATGTCTTGTCATTATCCAGGGTTTACATAAACAGTCTGGTTTGTCAGATTTTTGTGATGTAAAAAAATCTTTGCAAAACAAATCACTGCAAAAAAAAAAAAAAATCCCCACAATGTGACAGTTCAAATTAAACATTTTTAAAAAATGCACTTCAACTTGGTAGTTAGTTTAAGGGTGTTCACATTTATACAACAAGCTTATTGTAAATGCCTTTAATAATATTTAATTCCACCACTCCAAAAAAAAAAAAAAAGCTTTCAGTACATTTTTCAATTGATCTGTACAGGTTTTATCAGTTAGCCTACCAACCATTAGGGGCAACATTAGAGGTCGAAATCACCAGAGGCACCACGGTACAATACTATTATGATACTTGGGCTGCAGTACGATACCATCACAATCTTGAGATATGCCGAGTGTTGTGATATAAATTTCATAATCTATCCCCCAGTTATTTTAAAGAATTGATCCTACCCTATTATCCTAGCAGGTTATTACGCTCTCAGAATGCAGGACTCCTAGTAATCCCTAAGGTCTCTAAAAGTACCATGGGGGGGTAGGGCTTTCAGTTATCAGGCCCATCTTATGGAACCAATTACCAGCCTGGGTCTGTGAGACAGACACCCTCTCTGCCTTCAAGACAAAAATGAAAACTTTCCTATTTGACAAAGCTTTTGAATAGACTTCCCATATGTTATCTAGCTAGTAGTATAACGATACCATGCATACTGTTCCACTGCAAGACGTGCGCATAGTAGGGCTGAAACGATTAGCCAACACTGTCAATAATAAAAATTTATCGCATGTTTTTATTGTCAACAAATCGTAATGTTTATATGCATGCCGCAGAAATGTTCAGTTGTAAATGCCATGCACGACTGGAACGGCTGTGGGCAGTAGCACCTCTGTTGTCCGGCATGCGCAAACAATTTCAAAGAAGAGGAGCACAGCATGGCAAAGCGAAAAGATAAACAAGTCGAAGTGGAGATAAAAAAAAAAAAAAAGCAGACCCAAACTTTCTAAAGTAAATAGTGTTCACCTATAGCTAGGGCTGTCGCGATAGAGGAATTTCCCCTGCAGTGACGGTAGACAGCTCAATACCGCGGTATGCGGTATTACTGCAAATGTTTTTAGGACCCTGTGGATTCATAATTTAAACAGGGTTTATAACTTATGTGGCAAATGAGGGAAGCTGTGAGTCTCACTGCAGCTCGCTCTCAACTTTATGTGCATGTGTTACAACAGTGTGGAGCTCCGCTCTATATACAGGCATGAACTGTTGATTCTGTTAAAAAAAAAAAAATTCATAAAGCAGTGGCGGTAACTAAGGGGTGTGTGGACTGGAGACTGCAGCGACATTCAGCTTATAAGCAGGACAGTCTCCATACAGGACCCTGCGTGGCTCTTGTCTCCGTGATTTTTGACACTGATTTTTGCCGCTGTCCAAAAAATCTTGTTCAAACAAACTGCTCTCGGAGCTCATACACAGAGCATACACAGTCGGGATCATACACACTCCGCTCAGGAGGAAATGACACGCTTTGTACCATTTCAGTGCTCACTGTTACGGCTGTATTTAACAAGGAGTCCAAACGCTTTCACCACTAACTGCCTGCTGGACTCCATCGGGAGAGAGTGCCTCACACGCGGCAGCACCATGTGCTGTGGAAGCTTCTAGAGTATCGGGTGCAAACATGCTGTTGGTAATAAAAATACACTTCATTTAGCAATTTATTTAATAATGAATAGGGGCACATAAGTGAACAACGAGATATAGCCACACACAAAAAAAAGTGAACGGTATGCCGTTGTTGCGGTTGGTCGTTTTCCTCCGCGGTAGGCGTGTCCATACCATGGTATTACATACTGGCGGTTATTGCAACAGCCCTACTTATAGCGCTTTCTCATTTCTAGATAACCAAAGCCCTTCACAGACCCTGCTAGCCACCCATTCACACACTGATGGTGGCGGAGTTGCCATACACAGGCGCTGGCCTGACCCACCAGGAGCAACTGGGGGTTCAGTGTCTTGCTCTAGTACACTTTGACATGCAGACTGCAGACAGAGCAAGAATCGAACCCCTGACCCTCCGATCAGTAGTCGGCCACACTACACCTACGCCACAACCGCCCGTATGGAAACATTTCACAGAAAAACGAAACAAGTAAAATGCAGAGTTTGCAAGGCAGACCTTTCCTATTATGGCAGCACTACAGTGGTGTATGAGCATCTGAAACAACGGCACCCGGGAGCCGCGACATTAATTCTGCTTGGTAAGTTTTGGCGAGTTAAGAAAGTTAGTCCCGCTTATTTTCAATGGCCAACTGTTTCAAGCTTTAGAAAAATGACAATACTGTTAGTATGTGCTGTTTATGTTAGCTTACCTGTTTGACAGTAAGCTCTCAGGTTGCCGAGGGGCTGAGCTGTCATGGCTCACGTGTTGAACGCAGTAAATGACTGAATTACAGGAGTCGCTATCTCTTTTTCATCTTCGTTAATATTAGCCCTCATTCTGAATATCCTAATTTGTAATTTATTAAATAAAAACCTACAACCATAATCATCACAATTAAATCAAACAGCTTGAAATATCACTTTTAAGTGCAGTGAATACTGAATATGAAGGTTTACCTTTCTGAATTATATTGTTAAAAATGCACTAATAGAAAACTTCCACCTAATGTTAGTTTGTGGGTTGGAACAGATCAGTAATTCAGTTGCAAGACATTTATTCAACTGTTTGAAGTGATATTAGGCATTATGCTGTCTGTGAAACCGATATATAACCTTAAACTTGTGATAATTAATACAGCTTTGTTTTTGTCTTTAAGTCATAATCAAAGGTGTGTGGATGAGTTTGTCCTGGAGAGAGAGACATACGCTGCTCAAATTGCAGAAGTGTTGACAGAGCACCCTCAACATGGTTATCACTGACATGAGACCACCATCCATGACTGAAGATGAGGGTTTTAAGAAGATGATCAGCACATTCCATCCAGGTTACACCTTACACCAGGGGTGTCCAATCATGTGCCATGGAGGGCCAAGACCCTACAGGTTTCTCTTCTACCTAGTCTCTTCAGCAGGTGTTTTCACTTACCAGCAATCAGTGGGAAGAAATTCAGTGGAATCTGCTGTTGAAGACACTGGTTGGAGGTAAAGCCTGCAGAGTCTTGGCCCTCCATGGCACACGACTGGACACCCCTGCCTTACACCTTACAATTTGTGTCAATCGTTTGGTTTAAAATAAAATTCAGTAAGCTGTTGAGCTTCAGTTTCAAATGTGTGTTTCATAGGTAATTTTATTTAGCTCTGGAAACTGCTTGTAAAATGTTATATTATTGCAGAGACTGACAAGGTGATTTTCACAGGTGTGCAGGCTTAAACAGCGGGTGAGGTAAAATATGCACTAGAGCCCTACAGGAAGCAGAGATGGTGGACATAAGAAATAATCGCGATTCATCGACTAATCAAAAAAACAGTCGTTAGATTAGTCAACTACCAAAATAATTGTTAGTTGCAGCCCTAGTACGTAGTATTGTAGTCCACATCAACGGGGCCCACTGTGCACGTGTTTGATTATGTTTGTCTGTATGAGCTATGCAACAGCTGGCTAGCTGGATGGTAGTATGTTTTAATTGAATGTCATTCACAAGTTTAGATTGGATTTTGCATCTCATAGTTTTGAATTTTACTATTAATATCTACCATGTCCACTTTAAAAAAAAAAAAAAAAAATCAGCTGTTTATGCTCACTGTGCATAGTGTTAAAACTCTCAAATCTGCCTGTTCAATTTATAAAATATTAAATGGCTATGCACCACCCCCCTGGGAGAATATGTTAAACTGAGGCTGCCACGGGCACAACCACCAGAGCAATCACTAGAGGAGACTGTGAGATCCCCCACAGAAGCACCACATTTGCTCAATCTGTGCCATCAGTGAGTGGGGCACCAAGATCTGGAATAACATACCACCTGCAATCAGAGAATGTATCACACTAAACACTTAAGACGCATTGTAAAATTGGCTTTCAAACAACCAAAACTGTACCCATAACTAGTGGTTGCTCTGCGGCACACGCATATATATATGTGCCCGTGCGTCACACACATATGCCCCACCTCTTGTTTGTTGCTGTGAGGTGCTTGGGTGCATGTGTGTGTACGCATACACAGCACTTCACTCGTGTGACATTTGAATTATTTTGTTACACCTTAACGCTTGCACTTTAGCATATCTACTTCGTACAGTTTCACTGCAGTAGTTCTTCTCGTGTATGATTGTGCGTTTCTGTGACCCGCCGGGGGGACTACAGATGCAAATTAGCAGTATTGCTAAATCTGGCATACTTATATTTGTATTAATGTTCATTAGTATGCAATGTCCCTTTCAAATAAACTAAACTTTGGGCATTACACCACTAGGTCCAGCTACGGATGTGTCTGCTTGTAGTGCTACCCATGAGATTTTAGCTTAATAAGCTTGAAGGGGTCATTGGCTGAAAAATTGTGTGTTTGTAGGTTTTAACTGTCTCAAATGTGTTAACTGGTCACGTCATTAGCCAAAAAATTTTCCAGACAGTCATCGATCTGAAAAAAGCACACTGCCTTTTTATCTTGTTTTAACTCGCAGACGAACTCCCAAAAATGTCTTCTGACTCTTCTGGGTAAGTTTCCTACGTCAAGTCTTGAAAAAGCCCACCCACTGCTCTATTATTTGCCCACTTCACTGTCCATCATGTAGATCGAAGTGGTGGCTAAAGGTAACCCATTAGCCCCTGAGTTATTAGCCAACACTAAGCCCACTGAGCTAACACTGGTCCCAAGTCACTGGCTCTAAGCGCAGCTTATATTGTTATTTTCTTCAGATCTTAGTCACCCTCTGGTTCACTCCGGCCTATCTCCAAGTGGTTTCATCGTGATTCCATGGCGGATCGCCCGCCTGTGCACATTTGGTATTTACACTGGCGGGGGAGTTCTCGGCATAACACTGGTATGGGTGATCCACCGCGGAATCACGATGAAACCACTGAGAGATGGGCTTCAGTGACACGAGGCACACCATCGAACCAGGTGATAACAGGGATGGGTATTAGGGAGACTAAGATCTTAAGAAAACAATATAAGCCACACTTACAGCCGGCATCCTGGTACCAGTGTTAGCTCGCAGGCTAATAGGCCATCTTTAGCTGGCTGTGCGAGCAACAAGCCGGTACAGGCAATCGGCCACAGAATCACGACGAAGCCTCAGGCTCCCTGCAATCAAAATGTCCTGGGACCAGATGCTGCTGGCTCTCATGCCCAGCAACCTCACCGTCCACCATGGGTAGTCGCTCCAGCTTTCAGCTGGCTGTGACAGCAGAGTGGAGTCCCACACAGCCACGCTGCCCTTTCAGATCTCCTAGCTCGGTAGCTCACCTCAGATTGCGGCGATCGGGGGAGCCATCAAGCGCACGGTGCTAGTGATTTGTTGTGGAATCTCGGCAAAATTGTTCAGCAATAGAACAGCTCGATGCCAGATACACGATCGACTGTGGATCAGCGAACCAGAGCGCTGCTTAACCAAGCTGGGAGGCTAGGAGCTACTCAGCTATAATGGCTAAGTGACGTAAGAGGGAGGGCGGAGTTGAAACGGTGAAGAATGTTTCTTAAAGTGATGGGCTTTAAATCAGAGCATTTCAAGAAAGCCAGGAAAAATAAATTTGGTTCAATAATTTAAAAAATTCAAGAAAACGTGAACAAAATATACCAAACATTTTATTAAGACATGTGTGAGCTATTAAAATGTAGAAAGTTTAGTCAATGACCCCTTTAATAAGACTGGAAAAAGCCTATAAAATTCTGTAATCTTAGGTTAAATTAGCTTTGATACAACATTGCACATCATATCTGTACCAATGTTCTACCTGTATGATGTTATGTTATGAATAATATGTCTCTTCCTTTCTCCCCTAAACACCCCCCCCCCAACCAGTTGTGGCAGAAGACTGCCCCTCCCCAAGCCTGATTCTGCTGGAGGTTTCTTCCTATAAGGGAGTTTTTCCTTCCCACTGTCGCCTAGTGCTAGCTCATAGGGGATCATTTGATCGTTGGGGTTTCTCTCTGAATTATTTATCATTTGTGCTTATGTATCTAGCGCCATGAGATGACTTTTGTTGTGACTAGGTGCTATTCAAATAAAGATGAATTGAATTAAATTTAGATTTCCCATCCAGATCTCTCTCTTGTTCAGCTCCTGGTTAGATCTCACGAGCCACTCCTTTGCTCTGCTGACCTAACCAGACAGTGAGCATTTAGGTTTTTTTTGGTTTTAAATTCTTATGTATTCCTTTTGCAACTTGCTGTAATGTTTTATGTGAAGCACTTTGAATTGTCTTGTACGTGAAATGTGCTATAGAAATAAACTTGCCTTAGCACCACCTAATGGACTGAAAAGTCAACTGTTTTTTTAATTACTCTGGTACTCAAAAAAAAATTATATTTTGAACATTTATTAATACTTTTAAGTATCGCAATACTGATTTCTCTGTATCAATACAGTATCATTGACAAAGTATGATACTGCACTGTATCGATTTTTGGCCTCACCCTTAAGGCAACATAAAAACAGAAAAGTAGCTCAATTCCTTCTTCGTGTGCACAGAAGGAGGTTCCATTCACCTAACTAGAAAAGCACTCCGATAGCACATACCTCCACGAAGGCTCCTTCCCTCCATCCCATTGTCCATCTATCTGTCCATGCCTCCCTGCCCCCATCCCTCCATACATTGCAAGATAGGGCCTTTGTGGAGGTATGCACTCATGGATCACCTCCACCTCTGCAAGCGGCCCCCACCCTCATCCACCGAGACCTGCCAGTCCATTTCCAAAAATCAATTATTTATATCACATTTGGCCATATTTGGAACCGCATTCTTAAATGCAGTTAAAGAGACCGTCAGCAGAGGAAGCTCTAATCGAAACCTAGGTGCCGTGGTGTGCGAGTGGTCAAGCCAGAGAGCGAGAGTGAAGGAGCTACAGAGATAAAGAGGAAATGTGTGCACTGGAGAAAGTATAAGGTATGGGCTGCATGCCAAGACCACATTAATAGTAGTAACAGCAGTAAATGTACAATCTAGGCTGCTATGAAACAATAAATGCTACAGCTCCTCAGTGTTTGGCAGGTGAAGCCTCATGGAGATTGGAGGCTTTCCTTCTAATTGCGCAGAAAAAGACTCAAAGCTTTGAGGTTTCTTTCTAAAGAGCACGAGTGAAGCACTAACAGTTTTAATCCCATCTCAGCAATAAAAGTTCAGAGGCTGTGGTCCTTTTAATCTGCTGATTTTTTTGTTCATTTATACCGGGGCTCTTAAACTTTTTTTAATTCTCCATTTTGGGGAGCCAGACGATTACCAAGCCCACACAGCTATTCCTCTGCCCCACCACACCCACAATGAATCCAAGAGCAAGCCAAGCCTTGCCATATTTCTTTTTTCTTGGCTTTTTTTGTCAATCATCTTCAGGAATTTCTCTTCACTCATTTTGATGGAGAATTTTAAAAATTAGGTCATGATACAATTTTATCCGTCCATCCATCTTCTACTGCTTAATCCTTTTCGGGTTGCATGGGGGGGATGATAATTTTACCAATAATTTAAATTTTAATATGATAAAACACTGGGTAGCTTTTGTTTTCATTTGCATTTTCAGTTTTGTGAAACTTTTGACTTTACAGGAAATAATACCCCCCCACTACCACCACCCCCGGAAGGTTTACATGTAAATCTGGCCCTTGGGAAGTGAGGAAAAAATTTTGTGGCCCTCACTACCACAAAGTTGCCCATCCTTGAGATAGAGCCTTGGCAGAGGTATGCGCTCTCAGATCACCAACATGTAACGGGTTCCTCTGAAGCCAGGAGAAAATTTCATCCAAATCCATCCAGTAGTTTTTGTGTAATCCTGCTGCACAAATAAAAACAAGGGCCTTGGTGGAGTTATGCACTCTCAGATCACCATCCATCCATCCATCTTCTAACGCTTTTCCGGAGGTCCGGGTCGCAGAGGCAGCAGTTCAAGCAGAGAAGCCCAGACTTCCCTCTCCCCAGCCACCTGCTCCAGCTCTTCAGAGAGAATACCAAGGTGTTCCCAGACCAGCTGGGAGACATAGTCTCTCCACCGAGTCCTGGGTCTGCCCCGGGGTCTCCTCCCAGTGGGACGTGCCTGAAACACCTCAAGTGGGAGGCGTCCAGGAGGCATCCTGATCAGATGCCCATACCACCTCAACTGACTCCTTTCAATGTGGAGGAGCAGCGGTTCTACTCTGAGCCTCTCCCGGATGACTGAGCTCCTCACCCTATCTCTGAGGGTGAGTCCAGCAATCCTATGGAGAAAGCTCATTTCAGCCGCTTGTATCCGCAATCTCATTCTTTCGGTCATTACCCAAAGCTCGTGACCATAGGTGAGAGTAGGAACATAGATTGAGTGGTAAATCGACAGCTTTGCCTTAGAACTAAGCTCCCTCTTCACCACAACAGACCGGTACAACGTCTGCATCACTGCAGATGCTGCTCCAATCCGTCTGTCAATCTCTCGCTCCATTTTCCCCTCACTCGTGAACAAGACCCCAAGATACTTAAACTCCTCCACTTGCGGCAGGAGCCTGTCCCCAACCCAGAGAGGACAATCCACCTTTTTCCAGCTGAGGACCATGGACTCAGACTTGGAGGTGCCAGTTCTTTCTAAACTGGCTCTCAGATCACCACCAAAAACTAATGGGTTCATCTTTAGGCCAAGGGGCACCTTTGGTGAAAATTCCATCCAAATCCATCAAGCAGTTTTTGTGTAATCCTGCTAACAAACAAATGCACGCCAGCAAAAACACTACCTCTCTGGCAGAGGTAATTAGCTGAAAACAACACCCTCTGCCATTTAAAAAAAAAAACAAACATCAAAATATCTCCAACTAACGCAGCACATTTCCCCTTCTCCAAATACACCATTTGTACAATCTTCGTTTCATGACAACAGCCACATGCCAAGACGAAAACATGACATGCTAGATGTCCTCCGCTGCTACCCTTTGGAAATGGGAAATTAAGCATGTGCATTTTGACCTTACAGTTGCAGCGCTGCTTGTGACTAAACTTTGGCACAATATCCAAGCAGCAATTTAAATTTACTAACCTCTTTAGCTCCCTTTCTTCCTTTTACGGAGCAGATAGAGAGGCAGAGTCGGGCAGCTCTGGGAACTTCTGGAATGTACATATCATAGTTTAGCCACTCATTCCACCTGCAACAAACACAAACATTAGCATAATCATTTACATCACTGTCAAAGCATGGTGTAATCCTTGTGCACTGTTGACAGTCTTCATTATGCACTACCTGGGATTTGAGCATGGCACACGCTGAGTGTTCACATTGTCACACAGCTGCTCCCCACCGTGGTATATCCCTGTCCTGACATAGATCTAAACCAGCAAGAAGAAAAAAAAAAAAAAAACGGCATCACTGATGCATCCATTTTAACAGAAAGAACCCGCCGACAGAAACAGCAGTCTGTGAAACTCAGGCCAATATAAAATTGCGCTAACTGGCAAAACATATTTGAGCCTTAAAATGAAGCTAGGACACAGGGCTGGGCAGTATGGCCAAAAATTTATAAAACATTTGAGATTGTGATGGTTTCAGGATATATCACTGCATTTTTTTAGCCTATTCATTTATGTGGCATGACGGGGCTTTTCAGTAGGAATATGCTGTATACAGTGCGGTAAAAAAGTATTTAGTCAGCCACCAATTGTGCAAGTTCTCCCACTTTTAAAAGATGAGAGAGGTCTCCAATTTTCATCATAGGTATACCTCAACTATGAGAGACAAAATGAGGGGAAAAAAAATCCAGAAAATCACATTGTCTGACTTTTAAAGAATTTATTTGCAAATTATGGTGGAAAATAAGTATTTGGTCATAACAAAAGTTCATCTCAATACTTTGTTATATACCCTTTGTTGGCAATGACAGAGGTCAAACGTTTTCTGTAAGTCTTCACAAGGTTTTCATACACTGTTGCTGGTATTTTGGCCCATTCCTCCATGCAGATCTCCTCTAGAGCAGTGATGTTTTGGGGCTGTCGCTGGGCAACACCGACATTCAACTCCCTCCAAAGATTTTCTATGGGGTTGAGATCTGGAGACTGGCTAGGCCACTCCAGGACCTTGAAATGCTTCTTACGAAGCCACTCCTTCGTTGCCCGGGCGGTGGGTTTGGGATCATTGTCATGCTGAAAGACCCAGCCACGTTTCATCTTCAATGCCCTTGCTGATGGAAGGAGGTTTTCACTCAAAATCTCACGATACATGGCCCCATTCATTCTTTCCTTTACACGGATCAGTCGTCCTGGTCCCTTTGCAGAAAAACAGCCCCAAAGCATGATGTTTCCACCCCCATGATTCACAGTAGGTATGGTGTTCTTTCTCCTCCAAACACAACAAGTTGAGTTTTTACCAAAAAGTTCTATTTTGGTTTCATCTGACCATATGACATTCTCCCAATCCTCTTCTGGATCATCCAAATGCTCTCTAGCAAACTTCAGACGGGCCTGGACATGTACTGGCTTAAGCAGGGGGACACGTCTGGCACTGCAGGATTTGAGTCCCTGGCGGCGTAGTGTGTTACTGACGGTAGCCTTTGTTACTTTGGTCCCAGCTCTCTGCAGGTCATTCACTAGATCCCCCGTGTGGTTCTGGGATTTTTGCTCACCGTTCTGGTGATAATTTTAACCCCACAGGGTGAGATCTTGCGTGGAACCCCAGATCGAGGGAGATTATCAATGGTCTGGTATGTCTTCCATTTTCTAATAATTGCTCCCACAGTTGATTTCTTCACACCAAGCTGCTTACCTATTGCAGATTCAGTCTTCCCAGCCTGGTGCAGGTCTACAATTTTGTTTCTGGTGTCCTTTGACAGCTCTTTGGTCTTGGCCATAGTGGAGTTTGGAGTCTGACTGTTTGAGGTTGTGGACAGGTGTCTTTTATACTGATAATGAGTTCAAACAGGTGCCATTAATACAGGTAACGAGTGGAGGACAGAGGAGCCTCTTGAAGAAGTTACAGGTCTGTGAGAGCCAGAAATCTTGCTTGTTTGTAGGTGACCAAATACTTATTTTCTACCATAATTTGCAAATAAATTCTTTAAAAATCCTTCAATGTGATTTTCTGGATTTTTTTTCCTCATTTTGTCTCTCATAGTTGAGGTATACCTATGATGAAAATTGGAGATCTCTCATCTTTTAAGTGGGAGAACTTGCACAATTGGTGGCTGACTACTTTTTTGCCCCACTGTACAAACATTTCATCATTTAGCTACATTAATGACTTTGATCTGCTTTGCAAGCTGACAGTATATGAAGGAATCAATGAGTGAACCAGTAAACTATTTTAAAAAGTAAACTATTAAAAATATTAAAACTATTTTAATTACGCAAATTGCAACATAAAAGCATCCTGAAAGAACAAAATTTCCTGTCAAAACAAAATATTTCAAGATTTTCTCCTTACTGAACAAATAAAGCTTAATAATGCAGATTACACGTTTACAGTTATTTATTTTGCCACTCCAATGGAACCAGTTGATCCGTGGTGTTCTGGGTGATTGTTCCCCACATATGCCGCTGTCCTCCACTCACAGTGTCTTTAGTGGAGTGCATCTTTTAGGTGCTCCCTTTAGGGGTCGCCAAAGCGGATCATCAGCCCATCTCACCCTGTTCCTTGTATCTTCTTCTGTAACACCCTCTTCATGTCCTCCTTCACTACATCCATGAACCTTCTGTGGTCTTCCTCTTTTCCTCTTGCCTAGCAGCTCCATATATCCACTATCCACCTTATGCACATGTCCAAACCATCTCAACCTTGCCTCTCTGTCTCCAAACTGCTCAACTTGAGCTGTCCCTCTGATATACTCATTTCTAATCTTGTCCCTCCTAGTCACTCCCACTGAGAATCTTAGCATCTTCAACTGTCCCCTCCAGCTGTACCTCCTGTCTTTGTCAGTGTCACCGTCTCCAAACCATACATCATAGCAGGTCTCACTACAGTCTTGTAAATCTTCCCTTTCACTCTAGCTGACAGACTGTCAAATCACCCAACACTCATCACCACCCACTCCACTCTCTTCTTCACGGCTCTTGTGCATTTTCAATTGCTTTAGATGATTAAGCCCAGGTATTTAAACTCCTCTACCTTCAGTACCTCTGCTCCTTGCATCTTCACCATTACACCTGCCTCCCTCTCATTCACTCATGTATTCTGTCATGTTTCTACTGACTTTCATTCCTCTTCTCTCCAGAGCATACCTCCACCACTCCAGGTTCTCTTCCACCTGCTCCCTACTGTCACAACAGATCACAATGTTGTCTGCACACATGATCCACAGAGACCCCTGCCTGACCTCGTCTGTCAGCCTGTCCATCACCATAGCAAACAAGAAGGGACTCAGAGCTGAACCTTGATGTGACCTCACCCCCACCTTGAATCCATCTGTCACTCCTACAGCACACCTCACCACCGTCTCGCTGTCCTCATACATGTCCCGCACCACCCCCGCATACTTCGCTGCCACTTCCAACTTTCTCAGTACCACACTTCCTCTCTTGGCACCCTATCATATGCTTTCTCTAGATCCACAAAGACACAGTGCAACTCCTGACCTTCTCTATACTTCTCCATCAACATTCTTAAAGCAAACATTGTATCTGTAGTACTCTTTCTTGGTATGAAACTGTATCACTGCTCACTGATTGTCACCGCTCCTCTTAACCTGGCTTCAACAACTCTTTCCCACAGCACATCTAGTTAACTATATTCCTTCATATGATGGAAGTATTTCTGTCATTAGGAGGAAGACTGTCAGATCAATCATATCAAAATCGCACAGGTGCACAACTCGGGTAGAGGGAAGGAGTGCGCATTTACATTAGTTCCGCTAAGACCAGAGGACTGCACGGAGACCCCGGAGTTCAGCCGGGATCACCACTGCACTGCCAAACATTGCAGCTGCTTTGCATAATGGTTCATCTGTTTGCAGCAAAACACACAAGATTTATGACAAGAATTTAGAAAAATAACACATACCATCAGGCTATAAAGTGGAAACTGTTGCAGTGAATGATCAAAGGGTGTCCCAGCCATAAGGTGATGGGGTGCCACCAGTCTGAGGAGCGGTACTCCTGCTGGAACTGTCTCCTCATCTCAAGGAGAAATTTAACATGTTGGCGTTTCCAAACTAATCATAGCGCAAACATCTCAATGTTTTTTTTTTTTTTTTTACCTCCCTGGTGTTCCTTTTACCAGTTTCTCATGACACTGCACAACATTTTTACCTCCACCAAGGAGGTTATGTTTTCATCGGCGTTGGTTTGTCTGTCTGTTTGTTAGCAAGATAACTCAAAAAGTTATGGACGGATTTTCATGACATTTTCAGAGATTCTCAGAAATGGGGTATCCTACAGATGATTAGATTTTGGTGGTGATCCGGATCACCGTCCAGAAGAAAACCGCCATTACGGAAAATGCGATTTTCGTGAATAACTACTGAACCATTAATCCTATCATTGTCAATCCAATTGCTAGTCATATGTTTTCATGGTCAAGGAATCTGAAGACGTACACACAAACACTGTATGGGGGAACTGTGGCGCTTGGCGGAGGTCTCTGCTCTCCGAGTGCTTTTCTAGTTTTAATCTGCAAACAACGTATCTGGCAGCATTACAGCGGTTAATTCAGCAATGCTAAGACATGGAGGTAATTACTACTTTTTCTTCATACAACTGTTTTTTTTTTCTAGCAATGTGAAGTTCTGCTTGTAAATCTGAAATCCTTTTCCCTAATAAACTGGCGACTCATGCCTTCAATTTACTACTTTTCTTGGAATTTTCAATTTTTCTCGTAACTTTGAAACTGTTTCCATCAATTACCAGTCCTTTTCTCTAATAAATTTGTGACTTTTTTCCTACAACCCTCCCAAATTTGTAACTTTAACGTAGAATTCCCCTCAAACCACAAGGAGTCAAAGGTTGTGGTTAAACTTTGAGGAACAGCATCCAAGATAACAGGATGTCAAATTATATTCAGAATGTGTTCCAGTCACTTAAAAAAAAAATACTTAAAGAAAAGATGAGGAGGCCATTACAGAACCACAACAATGTGACTGCCAATGTACCTTGTCAATGTCTCTTATGTTGACATTGACATAAGTTGCACACAGTATCTTGATCCTCAGCTTTCCATTGATAGTCCACAGACACTTGGTGGCCATCTCCCCATTCATGTATGGAGTCGCTGTGGAGATTCGCCTTGCGTATGATGGTATAGTAAAATTGTCCATGGGCAGTTGGGAATACAGACTGTCTTTTGCCATAAGCATCAAATTGGGCATCCTTCCCAGCATGACACAGCTGCGCACGTACTGTGGAGAGCAGATGAAGTGACATTCAGAGTTGCAACATGTACATCTGAATAACTTAAAGTTAAACTTGGCAACAACTACAGCACTGAGCACTTTCTACTTAGATGTATGGTCTCTTTCTGAATGGGCCCACTTGACAGGCAGAACACTTCCTCATAAATTTCACTTCATGCCATAATTGTCAAGCACATACCACTTGGATGATAATTTGATGTGAGGTGGAATTCTTCCCCTCCAAGATCAATAGGATCAGATGCAGCTAAGAGGATATTGAATTAAGATTACCTTGTACTGACTCAGAGGGTACTTCTCCAGTAAGTACTCATCACAGCCACAGACTTTGAGGATGTACTTTCCCTGATACTCTTGTACACACATTTTCAGCTGCTCCTGAGAAAGTAGCATGCTCCGTGTCTTCTTCCGAATGGCTTCAGCAATCACTTGCTCCGGCACATAATCATGATTGATCTTTAGGGTGTACTTCTGTTTGTCATTGCTGGGTGAAACAATGACCCAAATGACCACAATGATTTGACCTGTGGAAATGGAAAAAAGGGAATTGGATATGGGATGAATTCATGACCCACAAAGACAAAAAGTACAAAAAAAATGCTATTCTTAATAGTTAGCACATACGCACTGTAGAATTTAAGGGCTTACCTTTATCTAGCTTGCTGTAGATGTGCTTAGGAAGTTCTGCTGAGGATTCTACATTAGGTGGGTAGACATACAACGCTCTGCTATGGGATCCATTACAGTCTCTCAGGTCCACAGCTTCTTTGCAAACATTTAAAATGTTCCTTCTGAAGTCCTGCACTTCTGGGTCTTTCACCAAATCAAACTCACATATAGGCATTCCAATAGCAAAACCTAACAAAGGAATACAGATGCTTAATAAGTTTTTGTATCAGCCATACAAAAGAGGAAAAAAATTCCAAGAAGCATTTAACACAGACAGAAATAACAGCATTAAACATTGGAAGCTTTACTGCAGAATTAGTCAAGAGTCATACCTATCTCTCTGTTAAGAATTTTCTCTTCCCTGTTGCCTACTGGCTCGATAACTTTGAGGAAGGCCTGGAAAAGCCTCAGATCACACAACCTCCTGGTCTCATCGTAAAACTCCTCTCGCTCTGCCTCTTGGGTGACACTGACAAAGATGTAGGAACTCTCCTCCTGCAGCAGATGGTAGAGAGGGTACTTCCTGGCCTCTTTGAAGAGCTCGTGCTTGACTGTAATAAGTGTGGCCTCCCGGAGGCACTCCAATGTGAGAATCATGCCATTTGGCAGAAGGCAGTCCACTAGGATGCTGGGGGGCATCAAGTGCATCCCCCATAGCTCTCCTGATGAGGGTCGGGGAGCCATGGTTGTTCCTCCAAATCTGCTCTGTTCAGAGCCTGGCAATTACCAGATGAGAGCTGTCAACACACTGAGTAAAAGAAAAAAAAAGTAAGGGTCTGGGCTCTACTCTGTAAGACAAAATGTTTCAAGTAAATGTTTTGAGTTCAGTACCTGCAGGTGTTCTAAAGAGACATGATAAACATTTAATAATTCCAAGCGTGTGAATATAATCAAATACATTTTCAGAGGTTTTTGGAAAAAGAACAACAATTATTAACTGGGTAATGGCTGTAGGGCCAGTTTCTGGACACTCAGTACCCTTGCCACTCCCTTTCCAAATCGCAGCGTACCTTCGACGTTCCGCACCTGCTTCCATACCCGTGTAATTAAACACTTACCAAACCAAAATGTTGTTCATTTTAATATCAGAATCTGATTACTAGCTTATCAAAAGCTTCAAAACAGAAACTGAAATTAAGGAACAGAAACTCTCAAAAACGTCATGGCAATCAATGGCATAAGAGTAGCAGCTGACAGCTAGACAGAATGAGGCATGTTTTGCCTCATTTGTTTTTGGTTGGGTTTTTTTTGGGGGGGGGGGGGGGGTTCAAGGAGTCAAAAGGAAATTTTCATATAAAAATTTATTTATTAAAAAATCACTGCAAATTCTATGGTAAAGATTAGCCACGATACAGCAAACCAATCTAGTAAGTGGCTGGGGTTTGGTTCAGATCAGCTGCTACTCTGATGCCACTGCCATGCCTGATACCGTAGTGATGCTGCAGAGACGTAAACAGGCTGCACGAAATATCTTGGTTCAGGATGACGAGTGGCAGCAACGCATTTTACAACTCAAGTTGGCAAACTTCCCACAGAAAGTGTCTGAAAATTAAAGTAAGCTAAAATAAGCAGAAAGCGGTGATAAAACCAAAATTATTCTTCACTTTTACTGAAAATAGTTATGCTAAATTAGAGGACAGCAACGACCTGGTAATGCCCTGTGATGTCAAAGGACTTCAAAAACATGAAAATAAGCCCATTTGTGGGGGGGGGGGGGGAATGCAATAGCTGCATTAGCCACGCTTAGGTTTTGCCTTTGTTTTGATATAACTCTAAATTCGACGACTTTTAAGTGTGATGCTGTTTGGTTTTAAGATAAGCAATGTATGTTCAGTGAGTTAGCTCACCGTGCTAAGTTCATAAGCAGATCAATGTCAATTGCAAACATCCACTACTACGTGAACTAATTTTAGCGTGACATTGGTGCAACAAAACAGCTAAACAGAACGGCGTGGCGTGAGGGTAAGTGTACAGCTGTTCCACACAGTAGTAAAGCCTTGCACACAACAAAAATAAATAAAAGCTACCTGATCCAGCTAACGCCACCCGGTTAGCCGTGACGCTAATCAGCCGCGGCTAGCTGAGTAAACCCATCTGTGTCCGCCTGGAAGTCCAGGATTAGTCCATCCAAACAATGATACAGGTATCCCGATTTGATAAAAGAAATACGCCCCTAGCTGCCAGTTAAGCTGTCAGTAGATCTCGGAGAAACGAGTCTGCAATACTTCATGATGTTCTTCATCGTGTTGTCCCTGTTTGGTAGCACATTAGCTCCTAGCTAACTCCTGGGGCTGCTGACAGGCTCATGGTCGGACCGCCTTCCCACATACACCGACTTCAACTCGGCCAGGAAACAGCCCGTCAGGAGGCTGGGGAATCACTGACAAATCGCCTACTCGCTGTTTTGCCTCGAATGCAGTTGAAATACCTCTTCAGAAATGCTACCAATGAGCACATGAGGGGAAACTGTGCCAAAGGACTCCTGTCTGCAGTTATATGCTGAGTCAAAGTTCTTCCTGCACTTGAAGGCAGCAGCCAGAGTTGCAATTCTTCTGGAATTTTGTGCCGTTACCGCAGGTGGGTAGTGGAGCTTAACTCGAGTATGTACACGTAAGACTAGCCTCTCAAAAAATGAGTGAAAGTAAAAGATTTAAGCAGTAATGGCTTTACTCGTCAGTTTTTTCCCTTTAAATTTATAACCATCCATCCATCTTCTACCGCTTTTCCGGAGGTCCGGGTCGCAGAGGCAGCAGTTCAAGCAGAGAAGCCCAGATTTCCCTCTCCCCAGCCACCTGCTCCAGCTCTTCAGAGAGGATACCAAGGCGTTCCCAGACCAGCTGGGAGACAGTCTCTCCACCGAGTCCTGGGTCTGCCCCGGGGTCTCCTCCCAGTGGGACGTGCCTGAAACACCTCAAGTGGGAGGCGTCCAGGAGGCATCCTGATCAGATGCCCATACCACCTCAACTGACTCCTTTCAATGTGGAGGAGCAGCGGTTCTACTCTGAGCCTCTCCCGGATGACTGAGCTCCTCACCCTATCTCTGAGGGTCAGTCCAGCAATCCTACGGAGAAAGCTCATTTCAGCCGCTTGTATCCGCGATCTCGTTCTTTCGGTCATTACCCAAAGCTCGTGACCATAGGTGAGAGTAGGAACGTAGATTGACTGGTAAATGGGGGGGACTGGGCTGCACGGTGGCGTAGTGGTTTAGCACTGCGGCAGCACAGTTTACCCTCGGCCGGGGGATCGCGGGGATCATGAGATCGTGGGTTCGATCCCAGCCCCGACCAACAGTGAGATGTGTGGAGTTTGCATGTTCTCCCCGTGTTGCGTGGGTTTACTCCGGGATTTCTCCGGTTTCCTCCTGCATACCAAAAACATGTAGGTTTAGGGCGCTTGCGCACGCTGCGACCGGCAGCCGGTGGCTTGTCACCAGACTGCAAACCAAATCTACCTACGGGTACAAATAAGTAACAAAAAAAATAAATAAATCGACAGCTTTGCCTTAGAACTCAAAATTTATAACGTTTCTTCTAAATTAGACATTTTTCAATCAAATGCAATAAGATGGATGGTGGATGGATGGATGGATGGATTTTTCATTCAAGTTTTTGCCCTTTTACTTCATAAATTTGCAAGTGTTTTTCTCTGAAAATTTTGAGTTTCTCATTTGCATTTTAATCATAAATTTGCAACTCGTTTCTTGTAAATTTGCAGTTTTGTAATTTGTAAATACTTTGTTATTCGGAGTGAAATATATACTACACAAAGGCCAAGAGCTGATAACACTTGTTTCTTTCATTGTTGTCTGCTTACTTTAAAATATTTGTACTCCGTACTCAAAATACTTTAAAATGCTTCAGTGCTGGACATTTAATGAATAGAGGGGATGCATTGGAACAGAATTCTTGGCAGTTGCAGGACAGTTTCCATAGTTACCCAGCACTGAGTGGCAAACATGTGGCAGCTTTAGTTTGTATGCAGCAAAACATAAAATCACAAAATTTAGTCACAGTAGTACACAGAGTTCCTTTTTTAACTTCAGATATTAATATCACACAGTTTACTTGGCTAATGATATGTGGGTAAGAGCACACAAGTGAAAAACTGGTTCTGAGTCTTTAAATATTTATTTAGCTTTTTGTTGCCAATTAATACAAGATGGAATGATAAGATTAACGCCCTACAATGCAAATAGGTACTCTGTACTGCTGTGACTGAATACTGTGTATTTTTTTTTTTTTTTTACTGCATACACCCTAATGCTGCCACTCATTTTTGCCACTTGTGGACACCCAGCACAATGCAGACTGATAATATTCACGCTCAGCAGGGATTTGCATACAACCAAAAGAACCACAGGAGACAGTCAGACGGGACTGAATGCATGCATCTTCTGTGCCAACCAATGTCATGCTAATCATGTGTATTGACCGATGTGTATTGGATGACAATTGACAGGCTAATGTGCCATGCATTCTCTGTCTGTATCACTGTATAAAAGAGCTCACTCACAGCGCACTGACACCAGTGCACACACAGCACACGGTGCTGCAGTGTGTCTCATGATGGAGGAATAAAAACTCTTAAACCTTCAGCTCGCCGTGTCACACCTGAACTTATTTTGTTCCTCCACACTGGTGACCCTTGACAAAGAATGGAACACGAGGCGAACACCCCGGAGATGACCCAGACAGGAAGCCTCAGAACGCGTCACGGTGTGTCCCTCGCCTGATTTTTTACCTCCACACTGGTGACCTGACGAGGGAGAATGACCGTCTGCTGCCTCTCACCGCGCTGTGGATCCCAGAGGACCGGAGATCGCCTACATCTTTCGCACGCACATGGGAGCATGCACGCCTTGTCCTCTCTCCATGATGGCGACCTCCAGGGCCGAGAACGCAGCGCTGGAACCGAGACACATAATGAGGATCAGTAACACAAGCGAACGAAGGAGGCAGCTTGAACGGGGACAATCATCAACGCCGACTGCGCTGATTTCCATCAAGCTCCCTGACCCTGACTTCAACTCTCAACAACGGACCTTCCGCGCACGGAAGCCATGCGCGCACACGGCAGGATTACGGATACAGCGCAGCTGCCAGCTATGTGGTCACTGTGCCAAGCGTGCGCCACGCACGGGACAATACCGGCTCCACAGACTGATACATCATTCTCCAACACTGCACATGCCCGAGAAACACGGCCAATCGCCACCCTCGGAACCTTCAGGGCTGCTCGTGCTCCTGGAGTGGACGTGCAGCCAGCACACAGGACTTTGTATGAGTTTTGCAGCCACGGCGCACAAGGGGAATTTAGCCGATTGCTTTCTCCGATGACTTTAGGGCTGTTTCCCGCACCTAAAGCCAAACTGCCAAGTCCCTGACACAGTTTCAGTTTATCACAGGCTCTACGCATCCTCGGGGAATTTGGCCGCTTGCCTTCCCCACATCCTCGGTGGACCAAAACACGAGAGAGGTCAAAGATATAATTTTTTCACAGCCGCTGTGGATCTCCGCCACGTTTAACGGGAAAAGTTCCTTACCATCACGGATCCGCACGCAATTTTTGCGCGGCCCAGACACCACGTCCCTGGCCGGCACTCGCTTATTCCCACCCCCTCAACCTCCTCCAGCACAGAGCTTTTCCCGCACCTCTGGAACTCGGAGCGGAGCACACTGCCCTTTCCACCCCTCCCCCGTCCCCCTCACAGACTGACATGCCCTCCGACAGTTCTACCAGAGCTGGAGCCAAACAACGGGGCGGGGGGGGGGGGGGTCACAACCCCTTCTGACCGTTCTAGGGGGAGCGGTGTGGGCACCCAGCACAATGCCGACTGATAATATTCATGCTCAGCAGGGATTTGCATGCAACCAAAAGAACCACAGGAGACAGTCAGACGGGACTGAATGCATGCATCTTCTGTGCCAACCAATGTCATGCTAATCATGTGTATTGACCAATGTGTATTGGATGACAATTGATATGCTAATGTGCCATGCATTCTCTGTCTGTATCACTGTATAAAAGAGCTGACTCACAGCGCACTGACAACAGCGCACACACAGCACACGGTGCTGCAGTGTGTCTCATGATGGAGGAATATAAACTCTTAAACCTTCAGCTCGCCGTGTCACGCCTGAACTTATTTTGTTCCTCCACACACTGTGTTTTGTAACTGCCGTGAGTTGCTGAGAAGAAAATTAGACTTTAAAAAAAAAAAAAAAAACCTGACATGCATTTATTTCAAATCGCTGAAATATGACCGATTAACTCAGAGTACGACCAAACAGGCTTTATCATCATTTTACAGTTGTACTGTACAACTGTAAAATGATGATAAAGCCTATTCTATTCTAAATGTATTTGACTAAAAGTACAGGGTTTTCTTCAAAAATCTGCTCAAGAGTAACAAGTATCCTGTCGACTTCCAGTTATGGCTGCCACGTAAGACGGACGTGTCTCACTCTGCTCTGCTCCTGGAGAAAAAAAACCGGCAAATAACTCTCTCATTTGGGACAGAACGTATCCCAGCGTTTGGGCGAGGATATGTCGGCGAAGCCTAAGGCTGGAAAACCAGGTAGAGGAAAAAGCGAGCCGCCGAAACAGTCCAAATTAACGGACTTTCAGGTCTGTGACGCAGCAAATAAAACTCCATATATGGCGGAGGAGGCCGGCAACGGTGCGATGTCTGCGGGGAGCGGCGCAGATGCGCTGATGGCTGCCATGAGTTCAATGAGAGCGGACTTTTCCTCTAGATTTGATGGGATTATGACAGCGTTGGAAGGAATAAGAAAGGAATTGGGTGACTGTGTAGAACGAACGGCGCAGATGGAGCTCCGTCTCGCTAGTGCTGAAGATGACGTCACCCGTCTTCAATTAAAGGTGCGCACTTTGGAAAAAAAAAATAAATGTCTGGAAGATAATATTTTGGATTTGGAATCTCGGTCGAGACAGAATAACTTGAGGCTGGTGGGTCTTCCAGAAGAATCAGAAGGTCGGGACGTATGTTCCTTTCTGGAAAAGTGGATTCCGGAGGTGCTGGGCAGCGAGGAGTTGCAATCAGCAGTGGTTCTGGAAAATGCACATCGTATTGGCCCACGGAGAGATAAGGGACCGCCGAGGACCTTAATTATGAAGTTTCTTAGCAACAGAGACAGGATGAAGATCTTCAACACTGCACGAGCTAAAGGAGAGATTAAACACCAGGATCAGCAGGTGCGGTTCTACCCAGATTTGGCCACAGGAATCCAACAATTGAGGAAGCAGTTTGATCCCATACGTAAGGAGCTGCGCAACCTTGGGATTTGTCATGGTGTAATCTATCCTGCGAGACTGCTGACCACGTATGAGGGCAGAACCCACATCTTCAAGACCCCAGAGGAGGCGCAGGAGTTCATCAAGAAGATCAAAGAAGAAGAAGAGACTGGTGGGAGCTAAGCATGAACAAAATATAAGGTAGAATAATTAAGCATTTGCACAGGCATCTGACTGACTTGAAGTAAATAGCAAGTTTACAAAATATAGATTGTATTATATATTAAAAAAAAACAAAAACAAAACAAACAAAAAAAAACTATGATGTACAAAGTTGTTAAAAATTTTGGAGTTAAGTTGGAAAACTACAGAGGAGAGTTAATGTTACGTCATTAAAAGCAGTAGAGTTAGGGTGATTGGGAGGATGAAGAAGGAGTGGCTTAGGCTGTTCCCCGTGGGTGTGGAGCGGTCGATGGCTATATCGGGAGACGGAATTTTTCTTTTGATTTTGGGGGGTTTGCCACAAGTGTGGGAAGGGGAAATTTGTTTGTGTGTAGTTTGCAGGATGAATGTTCAACCACTCATGTTTTTGCTTCTCTGTATGAGCATGTTTACACTGCAAGGTAATCCCAAACTCTCTATTGATCATAAACCAAAGTATTAATCTTAATTTAACTTCATGGAATTGCAGAGGTCTACAAAATTTAAAAAAACTTAAACAAGTTATGAATAAAATAAAAGACATGGGTTCAAAAATTGTGTTTTTACAAGAAACTCATTTAATAGAGGAGGATATAAAAAGAATTAGGAGTAGATGGCAAGGAAGTGTCTTCACCTCATCATTCTCATCCCGGGCCAGGGGAGTTATGACTCTCATACATAAATCAGTTCCTTTTCAAGTGAAAAAATGTAATTGGAGACAAATTTGGAAGATATGTAATCATTCAAGGTTCTTTGCTATTAGAAAATATAAATCTTGTGAACTTATATGGTCCCAATATAGATGATCAAAAGTTCTTTGCTAATTTATTTCTTATCTTATCATCACTTACAGGGCAACATATAATAGCAGGGGATTTTAATTGTACATTGAATCCAGGTATAGATAGATCAACAGGACTGGATTGTACGCACAATGGATGTAGGATGACTATTAATCATTTTATGAAAGAAATGAGATTGTTAGATATATGGAGAGAAATGAAACCACAAGTTAAAGCCTATTCTTGTTATTCCAGTACCTATAAGACATTCTCACGTATTGATTATTTTTTGATCTCCACAGAATTAAGGTCCAAGATTCAAAACTGCTTTTATGATAACATCATGATCTCTGATCATGCACCCTGTTGTCTAATATATGTAGATAAGAAATTGACAAAGGAATCAGGTAGATGGCAATTTCAGCATAAATGGCTTCAGGATGAGGAATTTGTCAAGTATATAGAAAAACAGATAGACGAGTTCTTTGACATCAATACTACACAAACATCAGCATGTGTAAAGTGGGAGGCTTTCAAAGCTTTTATTAGGGGACATATTATTACTTATACAGGATCAAAATCTAAGAAGACTCGAGAGGAGAGAGCTAAATTGGAACATAAAATAAAAAGTCTTCAGGAAAAAGTGTATGCAGGAAGTGACCCAAGGTTGGAGAATGAATTACTGATTTTGAGAGCTGAATACGACAAAAAATCAGTGAATAGAGCTGCCTCGAGTCTTCTAAGATTGAAACAATCTTTTTATGAACAAGGTGAAAAATCAGGAAAATTATTGGCATGGCAGATTAAACAATTAGAAATTAAAACACCAATTACCAGTATTATAAGTAACGGACAGGTAGTTATAGATCCTTTAGAAATTAACAGAGCCTTTAGAGATTACTATGAAAAATTATATGATACCAAAAATGAATTTGATTTAACAAAACTAAATGGGTTTTTGAACGAACTATCTATACCGTGTATTCCAAATGAAAACAGGGAGATATTGGAGTCTAAAATTAGTCAAGAAGAAGTTGGGCTAGCCATTGATAATATGAAATCAGGAAAAAGTGCAGGACCAGATGGTCTTCCAGTTGACCTTTATAAAAAATTTAAGAATAAATTAATAAAACCTTTTTTGGAAATGGTTTTAGAAGCATTTCAAAATAATAATTTACCATCATACATAAATAATGCCTTAATTATACTGCTGCCAAAACCAGGTAATCCCTCTAATAAATGTGAAAATATGAGACCAATAAGCCTATTAAACACCGACCTTAAGATAATCTGTAAAATTTTAGCAAGACGAATACAAGAAATTTTACCAAATATTATTAATCGAGATCAGAATGGCTTTATAAAGGGTAGACAAGGCTTCCATAATGTAAGAAGACTATTTAATATTATTTATTTTAATAAAGAAGCACCGGATACAGCTCTCCTATCACTGGACGCCGAAAAGGCCTTTGATAGAGTTGAATGGCCCTTTCTTTTTGAAGTCCTACAAAGGTTTGGACTTGGAAATAATTTCATAAAATGGGTTCAAATAATATACAATAATGCTACAGCAGAAATCCTAACAAATAACAATATTTCAAAACCAATAAAAATCAATAGAGGATGTCGACAAGGCTGTCCACTTTCACCTTTACTGTTTACTATGGCAATTGAACCTTTAGCGATAGCGATACGTTTACATTCACAAATATATGGAATTAAAGTTGGACCAACAGAACATAAAATCTCCCTGTACGCCGATGACATAATTTTGTTTATGTCGAATCTAAAAAAATCAATTCCAACCTTGTTGAATTTAATAAAGAATTTTGGGGAAATATCAGGATATAAAATAAATAAAACTAAATCTTCAATATTAATGCTAAATGAGACCCAGACAAATTACCCAGCCCCTGAGGTAAATCAATTCAATGTTGTAAATCAGTTTAAATATTTAGGAATCCAAATTGTGCCTAAGCTAGAATCAGTCGCCAGTGTCAACTATGAAACCTTAATGTCAGATATCAATGAGTTAACTCAGAGATGGATGTCACTACCAATGTCGATGATCGGGAGAATCAATATACTTAAAAGTAATATTTTACCTAAAATACTTTATTTCAATACATTCCCTTATCACCACCTTTAGATTTATTCTCAAGAATAAAAAAAAGGTTAGTGGAATTTATATGGAACAACAGGAGGGCTAGATTACGTCTGTCTTTATTATATTTACCATTTGATCGTGGAGGTCTGAAATGTCCAAATTTTATGTTGTATTATTGGTCGGCACAACTGAGGTCTATGACATATTATTTTTCATCAAATGATCTCCCTCACTGGACTGAAATGGAATCATACAATTTACCTTTACCTCTTTCCATATTCATATACTCAGATTCGGCAAAAAAATTACAAAAACAAGTTAAAAATCCATTTGTAAAGCATATGATCAAAATATGGTGTGAAGCTAAAAACTATTTAAAAGAACCACAGTTATTGTCACAATTTAGTCCAATATGGGGTAATCAATATTTTAAACCAGGGAGAGCGGACGCTGTATTTAAAGTATGGAATTTAAAAGGGATACAAAAGATTCAGGATTTATATTTGCCATGTGCAGATAACATAATGTCTTTTGAAGAGCTGAGGATCAAATTTAATCTCAATAGAACACATTTTTTTAAATATCTTCAACTTAGAAACTTTATTCGATCAAATCAAAATAAAACTCTCACTCGACCTATTTATTCATCCTTGGAAAAAATGATGATGAAAGATAGTAAAAGAAAGGGTATTATTTCAGAGTTTTATAACTCATTGACGCTATCTTTAAGTGAAAATTCACTGAAAAGATTAAACTACTGGAAAGAAGATCTGCAAACTGAAATTTCAGAGGAACAATGGGAATTGGCTTGTACAGAAGCTCAAACCAAATCAATAAATGTACGCCTTAAATTGATACATTTCAAATGGTTAATGCGGATGTATGTTACACCGGAGGAGTTAAATAGATATAACAAAAATATACCAGATACATGCACAAAATGCATGGAAAGTAAAGGAACCCTATTTCATTGTGTATGGGAATGTAGATTAATAAGAATGTTTTGGGAAGAGGTGAGGGTAACAATTGAAAAAATAATCTCAAAACAAATCATATTGAATCCTAAACTGTTTTTGTTGGGTCTGTACCCAGAAAAGCATAATTTTAATAAAAGTGAAAGAACATTCATAGACCTCAGTTTGCTTAATGCCAAAAAATGTATTGCACTATTATGGAAAAAGACTCATAGACCAGATGTGACTCAGTGGTTAAGACAGATGTTAACAAACCTTCCATTAGAAAGAATAACATATATACTGAAATCAAAGGAAATTGTGTTTGAGAATATATGGAGACCTTTTATTGATTATGTAAAAAATTTAAACATAACTCTTGAAGAAGAAGGTGAATGATGTGTGTGGACCTTGTAAATTCCAAACTGGTGAACATAATATGTATACTTATGTATTGGATTGTCTAGACTAAACAGAGGAGCATTGTTGAAGATTTGATTTTTTTGGTGGTTGTTGGTGTTTTTAGTGCATTTTTTTTTTTGTAGTACTTTAGTGTTAGTGTTTGTTTGTATCATGTTTGTTAAAAAAAAAGGTTCAATAAAGATATTGTGGAAAAAAAAAAAAACAAGTATCCTGTCAAAACTATTGATGAAAGTATAATTTTGTAATATATACAGTATATAATTACCTAAGTGCATGTACTTGAGTAAATATAACTCGTGTTTTTTAGTGATTCCAACCAGGAGATTGTTTTCTTCTACCATATTTTAGTGTGACCCTATACGGCTATATTCCAGGGGTCAGCAGTGAAAACATTTTTATCCAAACAGCGCTGCACAGAGCCACATAACATACTGCATTTGACCCTTAAAATTAAAGCAAAATAGCATAAACTTGCTGATCAACATTAGTCACAGGAGTTTTTTTTTCTCCTTAGCCATTTTTTAAATTTCTTTAATACAGCAGTACTGTTCTCACTTTTTCAAAACTCATGTCTGCATTACCAGCACACATCTTGGCCAACCCGTTATTGTCCACTCAAAAACCCCTTAAACCATGAATACAATTCACATTTCACTCAGAATCAACTCAGATACCCATAATGATAACATTCTCACTCAGAATACATGAGGTCATTCATCACACAAACCTAAAAAACAGTGGAAACGGGCAGCATCACGGAAGCCAAAGAGCACTCATATCTCCCCCATTGTCTGTCTGCGAGTAAGATTACAGAAAAAGTGCTGGACAGATTTTGATGACATTTTCAGCTAAGGTAACCTTTGTCTGCTAACAGACAACTGTCCCAATCACATTACCTCCTTGGTGGAGGTAATCTTTTCTTTGAAGTTCACATGATTTTTTCCAGATAAATCATATCTCATTATGGGATAACATTTTCACTTTGCTCAGTAAAAGTGACAAGGAATCAGAAATGCAGCAATTTGCTTTAACAGTCTTTGTTTTCTGTGTTCAAGAAACAGTAATTCCACAAAAAAGTGTAAAAGTTTAAGAACAATGAACTCATCTTTCCAAGGCTGCACAATAATTAAGAAAATCAACGTGTAAAATTACTCATTCTATTTACCACTTTATTATAGTGGCCCCTCTCAAAAATATCACTAAATCTCTGGTGATTCATGGATTATCTGGAAAGTCTATTCCATTCCAGTAGTTCTGCTGAAGGGTTTCCACATCCACGCTCCTAACATCCAGTAAGTATCTTCTCATGTGATAGTCATACCCCTCACTCCTTCATACTCTTCTGTAGGGTTTAGGAAGTGGGTGTATGGTGGGATGTGCAGAAAACAGAGTAGATTTTCTTTCGCCTTGGCTTCTCCCCTCCTCAGGCACAGGTTGATTGTGCTGGCTGTCAGGAAAATAAATGAATGGGCCTCATGCAAGAACATGTTGGTATGTGTAAATCACGCGTATTTTGTTCGTAAGCGGCCTTAGTACTAATGAGCCACTCCTGATTCAACAAACACTCATATGTCCTCTAAAAGTACATAAACAGCATGTGTAAAGATGGTGAATTCCACCAATGTGAATGGGTGTGCATGTGAAATGAGGATTTGCATAACTGATGCCCTACAACTGCCATATAAGGTCACGTTTTCTGGGTCGGGGGGTCTTGTATCGCCATCATGCCACCTATACTCATGGTGCAGACAAACTACAATGGTGCATAAAAGTGATCTAAAACCCAAGTATCACAGCATCCTAACCTTTGGCCATATCCCTATATGGCATGGTGTTGCCCTCAGGCAACAAACCACATATCTGGACCCAGTGTTGCCAGATGGGAAATGTTCAAGTTTCGTACCAGTGGCTTAAAATTATTGTATTTTGAAAAAATTTATCGTACACACCCAGTTTTGATTCTAACGTGACTCAGGACCATCTGCTTCAGTAACACATTATCACAGATTGTGCATATTACAGCCTATAACAGTTTTACCTAATCCAACAGATTGGTTTAAAAAAAAAAAAAAAAAAAAAAAAAAAAAAAAAGCACCTCTACTTGTGTGGAGTATAGGATAAGCCCCTGGCCTGCACTGAACAGCCCAGACTATCAGTCATACTTAACTATGATCTATATGCCTTCTGAATCATCATATATCAAGGTTTTGCCTCAAATATTTTGCAAAATACTGTTTATACAATATGACTAAAGATCAATCAGTCCACCTAAACTACTACTAAAATGCCTCTGATAATTGAAACAGAAACCTGTTTCAGTTTTATTGAAAACTACAATTCAGTGACATTTTTGCTGACATTTGCACATTGCAGCAGTGACGAAGCTTTCGTGCTAATGCCAACAACAGGTTTGAACCATGCAGTAAAACGGACTATGTTTCCTTCCCATTCGTTTCTCAGCCTACTGGTGATGTTGCTTACTTGATGAGTCCATGCCTGCATTAATGCTGTAACGTACACAAACGATTCGATCACATGTACTAGTTTCTTTGAGTGAACATACTGTACTGAATCACTCACCAGAACTGTACTAGAAGCCAGGGATCAACAGCTGAATCATCTACCTGAACAGCAAATGAGCCCTGCCTGCTCGGTTCAGCCAACTCTCAGTTCAGTGAGTAGACCATTGGAGCTCTAGTACAGAACTGAGTGATTTGGTGTACAACTATTTCTAGCAAACTTTTAAAGCTCAACTTGGTACGTTTCAGTGAACTGTGGATCCCATCACTAACCTCTGTCTAAGGCCACCTCTCTGCTACTGCAACGAGAGTCTTCCGTCTTCTTTTCCATACAGCCTGTGCACGTGAGATGATGCGTAAAAACAAGCATAGTGTGGAGATTAAGAAATGATGAGACTGGTTGCCTTTTTAGTTCCAGTTTATTGCATCTTACATCTCCAGCCTTCTCTCTCTCTCAGACAGAAACAAAGAGGAAGTGCTGCAATAAACCCACACATATATATACCATGCACCCCCACAGACAGAGTCACCCACTCAAGTCAAATCCCTCTATTCATCCCTCACACCAAAAGTCACACATTCACGTTACATCAAATCTTTCTATTCATAACGTGCATCAAAGGCAAAGTCACACATCCATGTTACATCCTTCCATTCACGCTTAATCCGAAGTTCCTTCAGGCTCTCGTCCCTGAGCCTCTGTCCTTCTTCTAAGTCCGCAGGTGGCCCAGACTCATTGTCCATTTGAGGCGTGAGGTCAATCCACATTGCAAGCCCACAGTCCTTCTGTGTTTAAACCTAAGCATGCAAATATGTGAGCTACATACAGTTACATACAGTTAAGAATATGGGCGCTACATCACCCCCCCCCCCCAAACGCCCAAGAATGGACAAGACAACCACATTATCTCAATGGGTAATACAGCGTATGTCACCCCCCACCTGCAGAAACTACAGCACAGTCTGATCAAATCACACATCACCCCACACGTAGCCTAGGTTTCAACCTCCTCCCGAACAATGCTGTAAGCAGGCTTCACAATCCGTGTGGCGCCGTCCTGCGGCGAATCTGTGGAGTGAGGGGGAGAAGGGTTATTTGATCCTTGCGGGGGCGCCTGGGGCCGCTCCCTGGGGGGCCTGCCGCATCGAGGTGCCTGCGCCAGTCGTACAGACTCGTCATGCAACACAAAGGCAGGCTTTAATCTATCAATACTGATTGTTTCTTTCCTGCCTCCCAAATCAAGCACAAAATATTTGTCCCCGGTTTCCAGCACTCGAAATGGACCATCATATGGTGGGCGGAGACTGTGTCGCTTAGCATCGTGCCTAACAAAAACAAATTCGGCGTTTTGTAGAGCTTTGGGAACAAAAACACATGGAAAAGTGTGACGCGCGGGGCCGGGGAGAGTCTCTGCCCCCACGCCACTCAGAGGTCCCCGTGCTGGGGGGCGCCCTGGCGCCGCATGGCTCGGTAGGAACTCACCAGGCAGCCTGAGAGGTTGAGCAAAAACTAATTCCGCGGGTGAGGCGTTTAAATCCTCTTTGGATTGGGATCGTCACTTCCTTGTGGTAACGTATCGTCACTTCCTGTTTTGCTGTCTGCCTGTGTGGTTTGCTCTCCAGCACTCCAGCCACTAGCTATGGCTACTACCTCTCTTTCCTCTCCTCCTCTGGTGTGCTCTCTCTGTCAGATGTTTAGCTACACCTCTGCCTCTTTTAGTGATAACGGTAAATGTAATAAATGTTGTCTTTTTGAGGCGCTCGAGGCGAGGTTGTCTGATTTGGAATCCCGGCTCCGCTGCATTGAAACACCGTCTGCGCCAGTTAATCTCGACGGACGCCCATTAGCTGCAGCGGAGCTAGCTAGCTTAGGTCCCACTGTCAGCGGTTCCCCGGCTCTCCTCAGCAGCGAGGAGACTGGGTGGGTGACGGTGAGAAGGAAGCCTAGTCGCAAAGCCCCGGTTCACCACCAACCTGTTCACGTTTCTAATCGTTTTTCCCCGCTCAGCGACACACCCGCTGAGGAAAAAACTCTGATCATTGGCGACTCTGTAGTCAGAAATGTGAACCTAGAGACTCCATCGGCCATAGTCACATGCATTCCTGGGGCCAGAGCAGGCGACATCGAGTCAAATTTGAAAATGCTGGCTAAAAGTAACTGTAAATATTCCACAATTGTTATTCACGCCGGCATTAATGACATCCGTCTCCGGCAGTCGGAAGTCACGAAACTTAATATAGAATCGGTGTGTGACTTTGCAAAAACGATGTCTGCCACTGTAGTATTCTCTGGGCCCCTCCCCAATCTGACCAGTGATGACATGTTTAGTCGCTCGTCATCCTTGAACCGCTGGCTGTCTGTGTGGTGTCCTGCAAATGACGTGGGCTACATTGACAATTGGAGCTCTTTTTGGGGAAAACCTGGTCTTATGAGACGAGACAGCATTCATCCCACTTTGGATGGTGCTTCTCATTTATCTAACAATCTGGCATCTTTTTTATCCAAATTTCCAAAACCATGACTACTCAGAGTTGGGACCAGGAAGCAGAGTCTCAGTCTTACACGCCTCTCTGCAGCTCCTCTTCATCCGCCACCCCTCAGCTTAGCCCCTGTCTTCCCCATCAGAGAATCGTTGTCTGCTCCCTCCAAAGTAAATAAAAATATAATGTATAAGCATCCCAAAGTGATAAAGCAAAATATTGGTAAAACTCAAATTAAACATAAAGCCTCTAAAGTGAATGATTTGGCCTCTGTTCCTCCTCATAATTTAAAAATTAAATGTGGTTTATTAAATATTAGGTCTCTAACTCCCAAGTCTCTGTTAGTCCATGATCTGTTAATTGATCATCAGATTGATTTAATTTCCCTTACAGAGACTTGGTTAGGGCAAGAGGATTATGTTGGTTTAAATGAATCAACTCCCTCTGGTTATTTAAACTGTCAAAATCCCAGAAGTTCTGGTCGTGGAGGAGGAGTAGCATCAATTTACCATTCCAAATTACTAGTTAATGTAAAGCAAAAAACATGTTATAATTCCTTTGAGGGCCTGGTCCTCAGTGTTGGGCACTTTAGCAATTCCAGGTTAAACCCAATTTTATTTGCCATAGTTTATCGTCCCCCATCAACCTATTCAGAATTTTTATCCGAATTTGCTGATTTCTTAGCTGATTTAGTGCTGAAATCTGATAGAATAATTATAGTAGGGGACTTTAATATACATGTGGATGTAGATAGTGACTGCCTTAATGTGGCTTTTAATTCAATATTAGACTCGATTGGGTTTTCTCAGAAAGTAGGAAATTCTACTCATTACCTCCACCATACATTGGACCTTGTTCTGACATATGGCATAGAAATAGAAAATCTTGTAGTGTCTCCTCATAACCCTGTACTGTCAGACCATTGTCTGTTAACCTTTGATTTTACTATTTCTGACTATTTGGCTCCTAAAGAAAAATATTATCACAGTAGATGCCTCTCAGATGATGCTGTTTCCAAATTTATGCAGATTGTTTCCTCTATGCCATGTGTCAACACAACGGAAATAAGCTATAGACAGCTTGCTCCTTCTGTAATTGATAACATGGTGGACAGTGTTTCAGCTTCTCTGCATCAGGCTCTAGACTTGGTGGCCCCCTTAAAAAAGAAAAAGTCTAATCAGAGATTTTTAACTCCTTGGTTCAACACAGAAACTCGTAGCTTAAAACAGAAGACTCGTCAATTAGAAAGAAAATGGCGCTCTACTAATTTAGATGAAATCTATTTAGCTTGGAGAAATCATCTTTTAATTTATAAAAAATCTCTTAGAAAAGCTAGAACGAGTTATTACTCTGCATTAATAGAAGAGAACAAGAATAATCCCAGGTTTCTTTTCAGTACTGTAGCCAGGTTGACAAAGAGTCAGGACTCTGTCAATCCTAGCATCCCCTTAGAGCTTACTAGTCAGGACTTTATGAACTTTTTCAATAATAAAATTTCATCCATCAGAGATAAAATCAATCAGATTCTTCCCACAGTTAACTTAAATACTGTAACTACTACAACTCCTTCTATTGATGTCTGTCTTGATGAGTTTACTCCAATCGACCTTTGTGAGTTAGACAAAATAGTTTCCTCATCCAAACCTTCAACTTGTCTTTTAGACCCTATTCCTACCAGGTTATTTAAAGAAGTCTTCCCACTTATTGGTAGCTTTATTCTTCATATAATCAATTCTTCATTAAGTTTAGGCCATGTACCGCAGGCTTTTAAAACGGCTGTAATTAAACCCTTACTCAAAAAGCCAACGCTAGATCCAGGAGCTTTAGCTAACTATAGACCAATCTCTAATCTCCCTTTCATTTCAAAAATCTTAGAAAGAGTTGTTGCTACGCAATTATTTGACCACCTGCAGGGAAATGGTTTACTTGAGGAGTTTCAATCTGGGTTTAGAATCCATCATAGTACTGAAACAGCCTTAGCGAAGGTCACTAACGACCTCCTCATTGCATCTGATAATGGACTAGTTTCTGTACTTGTCCTTTTAGATCTTAGTGCAGCTTTTGATACTATTGATCATAATATTCTACTTGATAGATTAGAACACTATGTTGGACTTAATGGAACTTCGTTGCAGTGGTTTAGATCTTATTTATCTGATAGGTTCCAGTTTGTTCATGTAAATGATGAGTTTTCTCTCAGCTCAAAGCTTAGTCATGGAGTTCCACAGGGATCTGTGCTTGGCCCTACTCTTTTTAGTTTATATATGCTTCCGTTAGGCAACATTATTAGAAAGCACTGTATACATTTTCACTGTTATGCAGATGACACACAATTATACCTGTCAATGAAGCCAGATGATACTAATCAATTAGCCAAGTTAGAAGCCTGTCTTAAGGAAATCAAAGCTTGGATGACTTGTAATTTCCTGCTATTAAATTCAGATAAGACTGAAGTCATTCTTGTTGGTCCAAAAAACCTTAGAAATTCCTTTCCAAATCAAACTTTCAGTTTGGATGCAGTTACTCTTTCTCTTAATAGCTCTGTGAGGAACCTTGGAGTTATTTTTGATCAGGATTTGTCCTTCAATTCACATATTAAATTTGTTTCTAAGACTGCCTTCTATCATTTGCGTAATATTGCCAAGATTAGGAGCATCTTGTCTCAGAGTGATGCTGAGAAGCTGATCCACGCTTTTGTTAGCTCGAGATTAGATTATTGTAATTCTTTATTATCAGGCTGTCCTAAAACATCTTTAAAAAGTCTTCAGCTGATCCAAAATGCTGCAGCAAGAGTTTTAACAGGTACTAGAAAGAGAGATCATATCTCTCCGGTTCTGGCCTCCCTTCATTGGCTTCCCATAGAGTTTAGAATTAAGTTTAAAATCCTTCTTCTTACTTACAAAGCTCTAAACAATCAGGCTCCTTTTTATTTAAAAGATCTGATACTACCGTATCATCTTAACAGAGCACTACGCTCCCAAAATGCAGGTTTACTTGTAATACCTAGAATCTCCAAAAGTACAATGGGAGGCAGAGCCTTCAGTTATCAAGCTCCTCTCCTGTGGAATCAGCTGCCAATCTGGATTCGGGAGTCAGACTCGATCTCTGTTTTTAAGAATAGGGCTAAAACCTACCTTTTTGATATAGCCTACAATTAGGGAGGGATCATGTGTTTCTGAACCCTCCCTTAGTTATGCTGCTAATAGGTTTAGTCAGCCGGGGGACCTCCAGTAATGCACTGGGCCTCACTCCTTTCCTCACTCTCTATGAAATTTTTTTTTTTTGCTGGTCATTAACATTTGTTTGTTCTCTCCCATAGATTGAGTCCCCATCGTGCTGTTTGCTCTCTACATGTCTGTTCTTTTCTTCTTCTCTGTCCCCTCACCCCCCAGCCATTCGCAGCAGATGACTGCCCCTCCCTGAGCCTGGTTCTGCTGGAGGTTTCTTCCTGTTAAAAGGGAGTTTTTCCTCTCCACCGTCGCCAAGTGCTTGCTCACAGGGGATCGCCTGATTGCTGGGGTCTTTCTGCAACTGTGGGGGTCCTCCCTACAGTGGATAGTGCTATGAGATGACTGTTGTTGTGAAATGGCGCTATATAAATAAAGTTGAATTGAATTGAATTGAATTGAATTTGGGTGCTGAACGCAACCCCAATAAAACCCAAGGTAGCCTGTTTACCCAATCTGCATCCGTGAGCGATGCTCTCAGGGCTGCCTTCAAAGACCTGTGAAAACGCTCGCATAACCTGTAAGCCTGGGGATGATACGCGGTAGTGCGGTGGATTGTCACTCCTAAGCTGCTGGCCATCGCTGACCACAGTTCCGACACAAATTGAGGTCCCCTATCGGACGTAATGTCAGACGGGACCCCGAAACGAGCTACCCAGGCCGTTAAAAAAACGCGAGCCACCTCTGCCGCTGTGGTCGTTGTTAGCGGGACCACTTCTGGCCAACGTGTGGTTCGGTCCACCATTGTTAAGAGGTGTGTGAACCCTTGTGACGGCGGTAGCGGGCCCACGAGGTCCACATGCACATGATCGATCCTCTTAGCCGGGATGTGAAAAGGCTCTAAGGGGGCTTTTGTGTGCCTGTGGATTTTGGCCCGCTGGCAAGCCATGCAGGCTGCCGCCCACTCTTTCACGTGCTTGCGCAGGCTCAGCCAAACAAACTTCTCTGCTACCATTTTTACAGAAGCCCGTACCCCTGGGTGCGCCAGGGAGTGAACCGCGTCAAAAACTCGGCGGCGCCAAGCGGCCGGTACCACCGGGCGCAGCCACCCGGTGGATACGTCGCAGATGAGGGGGGGCAAACCGGCTTGTAGAATCCTGCTCTCCAGCCTTAACCCTGTTGGTCCAGACTGGAGCGCGCGCACGTCTGCATCCCCGCTCTGTTCCGACGCCATGGCTGCATAATCTATCCCCACGTGCACCGGGGCCGCATGCGCGTCCGCGCCGCTAACCGGTTCCGCGGCCGTGCAATCTGCATCCGCGCGGACAGGTGCTGTTACCGCGCGGGAGAGACAATCCGCTACAACATTAAGCTTACCGGCTACGTGCTGAATGTCAGTGGTAAATTCCGAAATTGCGGCCAGCTGCCTCTGCTGCCGTCCGGACCACGGTTCCGAAATTTTGGACATTGTGAAAGTAAGCGGTTTGTGGTCGACAAACGCGGTGAAACGCCGCCCTTCCAGCCAGAACTGGAAATGGCGAATGGCCAGGTGGAGCGCCAACAGCTCCCTGTCAAACACGCTGTATTTCCGCTCGGCATCGCGCAGGGATCTGCTGAAAAAAGCGAGCGGCTGCCAGACCCCGGCGACCTGCTGCTCCACCACGGCCCCGATGGCCACGTCTGACGCGTCGGTGGTTAGCGCTATGCGGGCTGATGGGTCTGGGTGTGCCAGCAGTGCCGCGTCCGCCAATGCTGTTTTAACCTCCGTGAACGCGCGTTCCCGCTCTGGGGACCACTCGATCACATTGGAGGGCTTCTGCTTTTTAAGCGCGGCGTATAACTGCTGCATGAGCTGCGCTGCGTGGGGTATGAAACGGTTATAAAAATTTACCATTCCTAAAAATTCTTGCAACGCTTTAACCGTTTGTGGCCGAGGGAACTCTGCCACTGCACGTACCTTGGCCGGTAGAGGGACTGCCCCCTCTGGGGAGACGCGGTGTCCCAAAAAATCGATTTGCGCCACGCCAAAATGGCACTTGGCTGGGTTAATTATCAACCCGTGCTCCTCCAACCTCTGAAAAACGGTCGTGAGGCGTTTTTCATGTTCCTCCTCGGAGGCACTGGCGACTAAAATATCGTCCAGGTAGACAAAAACAAAAGGGAGATCGCACAACACGGCATCCATCATTCGTTGGAAGGTTTGCGCGGTGCCTTTAAGGCCAAAAGGCATGCGTAAAAATTCACAAAAAGTCCGAACGGGGTTATTACCGCTGTTTTGGGGATGTCCTCTGCACGGACCGGGACTTGGTGATAGCTGCGAACCAGGTCTATTTTAGAAAAAATGCGCGCCTTCGCCAAGTGCACCGAAAAATCCTGGATGTGCGGAATTGGGTAGCGGTCATGCGCCGTGGCATTGTTCAGCCTGCGGTAATCACCACACGGTCTCCATGAGCCATCAGCCTTAGGGACCATATGGAGCGGGGAAGACCACGGGCTCTTCGAGCGGCAAATTATGCCCAACCTTTCCAGGTTGGCGAACTCCTCGCGCGCAATGGAGAGCTTAGCTGCATCCAAGTGCCGAGCCTTCGCAAAAACAGGCGCGCCAACTGTGGTGATAAAGTGTTCCACCCCGTGTTTCGCAACCTTAGCTGAAAAAGTGGGAACTGTGAGTGCTGGGAACTGGGTGAGGAGTGTGAGAAACTTACCGCCTGCTGTGGCGACGTTAGTCTGTACTGGTGGCGGGGACACTCGAGCTGCACAAGGAATAGAATAAAAAGAGTGCATTAACCAGGCATTTATTCCTCAGATCTACCAACAAGCCATGTGAGCACAAAAAATCAGCGCCTAACATGTTGAAACTCACCGCCGCTACAATGAAAGTCCATTCATAGTTGCGGCCGTGTAGGGACAGTTGCAGAGTCCTTTCTCCGAACATCTTGATGGACGAGCCGTTCGCCGCCATTGCCCCGTCCCCGCTGGGTCCAGCCAAGCGGTCCGCATAGGTCGCGGTGATGAAACTCCTCTGGGCTCCGGTGTCCACGAGGAAATGCCGCCCAGAGCTCGCATCTGTTGGGTAAAGCAGCTTATTCTGCTCGCCGAGAGTCGAAGCTGCTAACGACCCCCGGCTGTGGCGTTTCCCTGCTTCTTGAAGCTGCACGGCGGGATGCATCTGTACGCCCTCTCCGCGAAGCGTCGATGGTAGAAACAGAGGCCGTCCCCTCCTCTGCTTCGGGACCGCCCTGCTGCCGTCGTCGCTGGGGTGGCTTCTGCTGCCTCCGGCTCCTCCCTGCCCCCGGCCACTGCGCCGAGGTCTGCTGCTGCCGCGGACATCGCCTGCTCGCTGCAGGCATCTAGGTGCCGCTGCGCTTCTGCGGCCAGGGCGCGGAAGTCCTGGTGGTTCACACATTTCATGCTGGACAGGGTACCTCTCATGTGCGCCGGGGGGGTCCTCAAGAAAATGTGCTTAAACAAGAACTTGTCGTCTTCCGTCCCGAGCAGCTGCAGCATGTCCTCCATCAGCTCGGCCGGCCTGCGTCCTCCACGGTCTCGCAGGTCTAGGAGCCTCCTGGCCCTCACCTCGGCTGAGGGCATGAAACTCGAAATGAGGGCGGCTTTCAGTGCTTCGTATTTGCCAGCAGCGGGCGGCTGCTGCACCAAGCTCCGCACGCACCGAGCCGCGCGGCTGTCGAGTCTTGCGATGACATGGTGAAATCTGGTGTCATCCGCTGTAATTCCCCCAAGCACGAACCTCGATTCCGCGTGCTGGAACCATGAGTGCGGGTCTTCTTGCCAGAACTCGGGGAGCTTGAGTGAGACCGCACTCGTACGGACGGTCCCCGGTGAATCCGGGTCAGAGCGCTCGTCTCCTGACATCTCACGTCTTGGTCACCAATGTGGAGATTAAGAAATGATGAGACTGGTTGCCTTTTTAGTTCCAGTTTATTGCATCTTACATCTCCAGCCTTCTCTCTCTCTCAGACAGACACATAGGAAGTGCTGCAATAAACCCACACATACAGTATATATACCAAGCACCCCCACAGACAGAGTCACCCACTCAAGTCAAATCCCTCTATTCATCCCTCACACCAAAAGTCACACATTCACGTTACATCAAATCTTTCTATTCATAACATACATCAAAGGCAAAGTCACACATCCATGTTACATCCTTCCATTCACGCTTAATCCGAAGTTCCTTCAGGCTCTCGTCCCTGAGCCTCTGTCCTTCTTCTAAGTCTGCAGGTGGCCCAGACTCATTGTCCATTTGAGGCGTGAGGTCAATCCACATTGCAAGCCCACAGTCCTTCTGTGTTTAAACCTAAGCATGCAAATATGTGAGCTACATACAGTTACATACAGTTATGAATATGGGCGCTACAATAGTATGTATGTGCAGGATCCGTATCCCGATTGTGTTTGCCAGCGTATTAACTTAGCTATGTAATGAAGGGGTCAAATTATCATATGAGATTTTTGAAATTATTGATCTTGATCGTACAGAGGGCAAAACTATCGTACAAATACGATAATTATTATACATCTGGCAACACCAGATTACACATTCATTATGGAATTGATAATGAGAGATTGAGCATTTATAATTTGGAGCTGAGAAATGCAAGTCAGGCATATTTTTCTGACATCATTGCTAAAAACAACATTAATGCACACACCTCGTTACCTCCGCCAAGGAGGTTATGTTTTCATCGGCGTTGGTTTGTCTGTCTGTCTGTCTGTCTGTTAGCAAGATAACTCAAAAAGTTATGGACGGATTTTCATGAAATTTTCACAGATTGTCAGAAATGGGGTATCCTACAGATGATTAGATTTTGGTGGTGATCCGGATCACCGTCCAGAAGAAAACCGCCATTACGGAAAATGCGATTTTCGTGAATAACTATTGAACCACTAATCCTATCATTGTGAATCCAGTTGCTAGTCATATGTTGTCATGGTCAAGGAATCTGAAAACGTACACACAAACTCTGTATGGAGGGAACTGTGGCGCTTGGCGGAGGTCTGCGCTCTCCGAGTGCTTTTCTAGTTTAGTACTGTTGACAGGCTAACAAATTCCCCCGTGTCAGTAGCTCCTTAGCTTAACTTCTATCCAACTGTACCTACAATGACTTTGCCTTTTTCTTTACTGACAAAATTCAGAAAATTAGTCATTCAGTGCTCCCATGCCAGGTGCTGGACATGTGCTTCCTCTGTGTCCTAGAGAAGATGTAAACACCATGGCAAAATTTTTTCCAATCATAAAATCTTGGCTGACATCATACGCAACCTGAAATCCACTACCTGCTGCCTTGATACTCTCCCAACAGTTTTTTTTTTTTTTTTTTAAACGTTTCATATTGTATGGCCTCAGATCTACTACAGATCATAAATATGTCTCTGCATTCAGGTGTCTTCCCTCAGTGCTTTAAAACAGCTGTCATCAAGCCACTTCTAAAAAAAAAAAAAACCAGCAACCTAGACACCTCACTCATGAACAGCTATAAAACTCCTGACATAAAACTCCTGACAAAAAAACTCCTGACATTAAATAACTGTTTTGATGTCTTCCAGTCAGGATTTTGGCCACACCACAGCACTGAGACAGTTCTAGTTAAGGTCCTTAATGATATCTACTCCAATACAGATAATGGCAACATTTCAGTCTTGGTTCTACTGGACCTCAGTGCTGCATTAGACACGGTCGACCATAACATCTTATTAGACCAGCTGAAAAACTAGGTAGGACTTTCTGGTACAGCACTTAGCTGGTTTGAGTCCTATTTAAAAGACAGGGACCATTTTGTGTCTATAGGGAACTACAAATCTGAGTGAACAAAAATACCCCGTGGAGTTCCCCAAGGTTCCATTTTGGGACCTTTGCTTTTCAACATCTATATGCTCCCATTAGCTCAAATCATAAAAATTAACAAAATATATTTCCATAATGATGCAGATGATACACAAATCTACATAACCGTCTCACCAGGAGACTATGGTCCAATTAAAACCCTGATCAAATGCACTGGTCAAATGAAAGCACCAATGTGCTGTGCCCCGGTGCCTGTGGCATGGTAGCATGGGCAGCTGTAAAAAAGTGGCACTCCAACCTCTACTGGCCCAGGATAGTTATTGCACTACATTTTGTTTCGCTGTGGCATTGACAAAAATGGTGAGTTAAATTTGCATTTCAAAAACAGTGTGATTTCAAAATTCTGGCAAATTAAAGTTGAGAAACTATGGTCATACAATGATACAAGCCTTTAGTTGAATTTAATTTTGACTGGGTGAGCTGAAAAGCTGGTAACAGAACGGACAGATACAACCACACAGAGACGCATTAACCGAATACTGTATGCCTCCCTGTTTCATAGAGGCATAATTAAAGAGTGGCTGTGCCATAATTTTCTTCAGTTAAACGAAGACAAAACCAAAATAATAGTTTTTGGAGCCAAAGAAGAAAGACTCAAAGTTAGTACTCAGCGTCAGTCACTGATGCTAAAAACCAACAGCCATGCCAGAAATCTGGATGTGGTTCTGGACTCAGGCCTGAATTTTGATTGCCACATTAAGACAGTATTGAAGTCAGCCTATTATAAAACATAGTGAAGATTAAAGGTCTGCTGTCTCAGCAGGGTCTAGAAAAACTTGTCCATGCGTTTATTTTCAGTAAACTGGACTACTGTAACGCTGTCCTCACAGGTGTCCCTAAGAAGTACAGACAGCTGCAGTTGGTTCAGAACACTGCAGCTCGAGTCCTCACCAAGACCAAGAAAGTGGATCATATAACCAGTTCTCAGAGCTTTACACTGGTTTCCTGTCTGTCAAAGACTAGATTTCAAAATACTTCTGTTGCTTTATAAAGCTCTGAATGGTTTAGGGCCAAAATACATTTCAGATCTGCTAGTCCATTATGAACCACCCAGAGCCCTCATGTCATCGGGGTCAGGCCTACTATCTGTGCCCAGAGTTAGAACCAATCATGGTGAGGCAGCATGCCCCTCACATATGAAACAAACTCCCAGAAAGCATCAGGGCTGCTGAAACTCTGTTGCTTTAAATCGAGGTTAAAAACTATTTGCCATGGCCTTTCAGTAGCCTACAATGTACTGTAACTTTTATTTATCGTATTCTAGTTTAGCCTGTTTTTGTTTCGGTTTAATCTAGTTTGCTTTTAAATTCTTATATATTCCTTTTGCAACTTTCTGTAATGCTTTATGTAAAGCACTTTGAATTGTCTTGTACACTAAATGTGCTATACAAATAAACTTGCCTACCTGTCGGCCCCTTTAATTTTTTTGTGTGTGTGTGCTGGTGTGTGTGTGTGTGTGGGGGGGGGGGGGGTTAAAAATTTAAAATATTACCAGACATGTCTGTATCCAATAAAAAGATGGGTTGCAGTGCATGTGACCTTTTTTCTGGGAGGGAAGCAGTCCTTTCAGGAAGCAGAGCCACAGGGTGCGCACTGCCACCAATTGATTCAAGATTCAAAGGCTTTATTATCATGTGCACAATTAAGAAATGCAACATTTCCTGAGCAATGAAATTCTTACTCTGCTCTCCGAATGAATGCCAAGGTAATAGATACACATCAATACTAATAAGGTAATAACATAATACTAATGAATAATAACACACATCAAAAACACACAGTAGGCAATTAAACCTTAAACACACCTTAATACTAAGTACCAATACTAATGAATACAAATAACACACATGAACCAATTAGGACAGTTAAAGCAGTTAAACTAGAGGAAACAAGAAAAGTAAAATTGAAAATTCACTGGATGACTATAATGGACAACGGTTTATTAATATCAGAGATGATATGAACCTGAGATGGCATAAGCCTATGTACAATGTGCAAATTTAGCAACCAGTGTGTGAACTCCTATTTGCAAAGCTGTGCCCGGAGTTATTTATTCAGGAGTCTGATGGCAGTGGGAAAGGAGGAGTTTTTTTAGTCTGAACGTCCTGCATTTCACACTTCTGTACCTCCGGCCTGAGAGTAGAAATGTGAACATTCTGTGCTGGGGGTGGGTGGGGTCCTGGAGGATGGCGGCAGCTCTCCTTTGGACTCTGCGGTGGTAGATGCTCTGCAGAGAGGGGAGTGGAGTTCTGATGATCTTCTCCGCTGTCTTTGCCACTCTCTGCAGGCGTTTGCAGTCCCAGGCCATAGTGCTACTGTACCATGCAGTGATGCAGTTGGTCAAGATGCTCTCAATGATGCAGCTGTAGAAATTGTTGAGGATCTTGGGGGACATGCCAAACTTCCTCAGCCTCCTCAAAAAGTACAGCTGCTGTTGGGCTCTCTTTACCAATTCAGTGGTGTCAAGTGCCAACGTCAGGTCCTCGCTGATGTGGATGCCCAGCTATTTAAAGCTGCTCACCCTCTCCACCTCAAGCTCCCGGATGAACAGTGGCTGGTGGGGTCTCCTCCTCCCCTTCTTCATGTCCACTATCATCTCTTTCGTCTTGTCAGTGTTGAGGGTGAGATTGTTGTCCTCACACCATGACACCAGGCTGGCTGCCTCCCTCCTGTAGGATGTTTCATCACTATCAGTGATGCGTCCTATCACTGCTGTGTCATCCGCGAACAGGCTGTAGAGGATGGGGCTGAGAACACAACCCTGTGGGACTCCTGTGTTCATGATGATGCTGGCTGAGGTCCTGTTACCCATCCTGACAGACTGGGGCCTGCCAGTCAGAAAGTCCAGTAGCCAGTCACAGAGGGTGGGGGGGGGGGCAGGCCAAGTGAAGACAGTTTGTCGGTGAGTTTATGGGGGATGACCGTGTTGAAGGCGGAGTTGTAGTCGACAAAGAGCATCCTGATGTAGGAGTCTATCTTCCAGGTGGGAGAGAGAATAATGGAGTGCTGCAGCAATGGCATCTGAAGTGGACCTGTTGGGCCGGTAGGCATACTACAGGGGGTCCAGGGTATCCGGTATGCTGTCCTGAATGAGGGGCAGCACCACTCCATTGAAGCACTTCATGATGATTGGAGTGAGTTCTACCGGCCTGTAATCATTCAGACAGGTCGGCGAGCTCTTTTTGGGGAGGACGACGATGGTTGTGGTATTGAAGCAGGAGGGAACTATGTTCTGGCTGAGGGAGAGGTTGAAGATTGATGTGAGAATGTCAGTCAACTTGGCAGCACATGCCCTGAGAGCCCACCCAGAGATGTCTGGTCCTGCTGTCCTGCGGGGGTTGATATTCCTCAGTGCTTTGTTTACCTGGCCTGATGAGACTTTTAGTTTTAGTTTTTTTTGGGGGGGGTGCATGTATGTCTCCTCTCTGCACTGTAACTGGAGGTCTCAATGCGGGTGTAAAAGATGTTGAGATCATGCGGCAGTCTGTCTGTGGAGCTAGTGGTGTTGCTGTTGGTCCTCTTGTAGTCTGACGTGCTGCAGGCCTTGCCACATGCGCCCCGGGTTAGGAGTGGCATAGAGGCTGTCCAGCTTTTCTCTGTACTGCCTCTTGGCTGTTATAACCTTCCTCAGTCCATACTTGGCAGCTTTGTACTCAATCTCATTGCCTGATTTAAATGCAAGACAGCATCTGACATACCTGACTGTTGATCCAGGGCTTCTGGTTGGGCTTCTGGTTGGGGAACTTCCTGACTTGTATGGTGGGTGCGATGGTATCAACACACATACTGATGTACCCACTCACATACTCAGCATAGTCCTATATGTTTACAGAAGAGTCCTCCTGGGTGGCTTCAGCTTTAAACACATCCCAGTCTGTACAGGCAGACCAGTCTTGCAGGATGCTCTCAGCCTCTGGAGGGTTTGTTTGTTTCAGCTTTTGTCTGTAGTTAGTTAGTTAATCCCTTCACACCTGAAGGTGTATATGGGCGGCGCCTATCTCCGTTTCTCTGACCCTAGGCCACACAGCTACTGTAAGTAGTGAAAGCTACAGCGGGGGGTCAGTCCTCTGGTAGCTCTGTGTGTAACTTTACTTTCCCCATTCCATTATGCGGAGCACCACGCTAGAAGGCAGAAAGCACCATTTTTATATGGTCTTTGGTATGACCCGGCCGGGATTTGAACCCCTGCCTCCCGGGTGTGGGGCGGATGCTCTACCAACTGAGCCACCACTCCGCTTTGTCTGTAGGCCAGGTGCATAAACATGGAGATGTGATTTGACTGTCCAAAGTGGGGGCGGGGTGCCGCTCTGTATGCATCGTGTATGTTTGTGTAAACATGATCCAGTGTGTTCTTATCGCGGGTGGGAATGTCCACATGCTGGTAATATTTGGGAAGTACAGTCCATAAATTGCACTGGTTAAAGTTACCAGCAACAATAAAAACAGCATCAGGATGGATCGTCTCTGCTGCACTGATGACATCATGGAGTTTGCATAGCGCTGCTGTGTAGTTGCTTCATGGGCAAATGTAAACAGCGGCCAAAAACACAGCAGTGAATTCCTTCGGTAGATAACAGGGACGGCATTTCAGCAATAAAAACTCCACATCAGGCGAACAGTGCTTGTAAACAGTCTGTACATCTCCACACCACAAGTTGTTTATAAACACACACACAACCTCCCCTCTTGACTTACCAGTGGCTGCTGTCCAGTCTGCCCAATGTGCTGAGTCAGTCTGTAGTTGAATGGCGCATTTGATAAGATGAATATCACTTTTCAACATGTTTAAATTTGTGGCAATTTTAAATAAAAAATATATTCATGTGCCTGAGAATGTAAAGAAGGGTTTTTGATCATTTTAAGACTTAGTTTGTCATTTGTATACCAAAACTGTTTTTTTGTTTGTTGCTTTAGGGTAACGCTGCAGTTAAGGCACTTTTGTTCAGACAATATTCTACAGTGTGGATATGCGCTTAGCTGCAAAATAATGACTAAAGTCAATTTCTTTAACTTTACCATCGACTAACAAGAGATGGATGCATGAACATTTTACGGGTGGAAGGTATCTGATCAAGGAGTTAGGGTCATTCCCTTAGTCAGTGAGGACAGTGAGCTTGCAGAGAGTAACAGTAGAGACAATGAGGACCCAAAATCGGATCAAAGAAGTGATATAATTGAGTTCTGTTCCACTTTCTGGATATTATCATTGTGAACACCTAGTTGCTCTACTTCAGAGATTGTGAAGGCACTGGAGTCAAAAAGAAGGGACAGATGAGGCTGTATACCTTTAAATCATACATCGCTGAAGGCCTTTGCAGAAGTGGAAAGAATCTGGAGCACAAGATATTGTTTGAATGTTCAAATGTCACAGATTCATTACATGATTCTTCATCTTCTTTCAGCTGCACCCTTTAGGGGTCTCCACAGTGGATCTTCTGCCTCCATCTCAAAGTCAAAGTGCCTTTATTGTCATTCCATTGCTAATAAACAATGTAACGAAATTGAGATACTGCTCCCTAAAAACAAACTACCACACTCACAGTTCACTCATGCATTTAACATTCTCATAATTACAACGAGTAATGCTTAAAACAATAATACCTAAAAGCTGAATACAATATGTACATAGCAATAATAAAAAACATACTGAGCGATAAATATATAAGACCAGCTTATACACACAGGGTTATTGCCACAACATAACCTAAAATAAAATAATATCAGCAGTCTGGGACTTCTGGTTATGGCGGCCACGTAGGAAGGCGTGTTTCGCTCTGCTCTGCTCCTGGAATTAAAAGTGGGCTAAAACTCTCTCAATTGGAACAAAAACCTATACTAGCGTTTAGGCACGGATATGGTAAAAACCAAGGCTGGGAAATCAGGCGGAGGAAAAAGTGATTCGTCAAGACAATCCAAGCTAACAGACTTCCACGCTCGTGACGAAGCAGAAAAATCTCCAGAGACTATGGCAGAGGAAGCTAGCGGCGGAGCGGTGACTACCGAGGAGGGCACGAATGCGGTACTTGCTGCCATCAGCTCCATGAGAGCAGACTTTTCTTCTAAATTTGATGGGATTATAGCAGCGATAGAAGGAATGAGAAAAGAAATAAGCGATTGTATGGAACGAGTATCGCAGGCGGAGCTCCGTATCTCCAGCGCTGAAGATGACGTCACCAGCCTACAATTAAAGGTGCAAACATTGGAATTAAAAAATAAACGTCTGGAAGATAACGTCCTGGACTTAAAATCCCGGTCGCGACGGAATAATTTAAGGCTGGTGGGCCTCCCGGAGGGAACGGAGGGACGGGATACATGTTCCTTTTTGGAAAAGTGGATTCCAGAAGCGCTGAACAATGCGGATCTGCAGTCATCGGTCATCTTAGAGAGCGCTCACCGAATCGGCCCACCGAGAGATAAGAAGACACCACCGAGGACGCTGATTATGAAGTTCCTCAGCTACAGAGACAAGATGACGGTCTCCAAAGCGGTGCGAGCTAAAGGAGAAATTAAATACCAGGATCAACAGGTGCGGTTCTACCCAGATTTGGCCACAGGAATTCAACAATTAAGGAAACAATTTGACCCCGCCCGTAAGGAGCTGCGCAACCTCGAGATTCGTCATGGAATGATTCATCCGGCAAGACTGCTGGTCACATATAAAGGGAGAACCCATATCTTCAAGACCCCTCAGGAGGCGCAGGAGCTCATCAAGCAGATCCAAGGAGAGACTGGTGGGAGCTAAGCATGAAGCATGAGCAAGATATAATAGGTAGAATATTTAAGCATTTGCACAGGCATCAGATTGATCTGAAACATATAGCATGTCTACAAAATATAGATTGTATTATATATATAAAAAAAAAGCTATGATGTACAAAGTTGCTATAAAATTTTGGAGTTAAGTTGGAAAAACTACAGAAGAGAGTTAATGTCATGTCATTAAAAGTAGTAGAGTCAGGGTGATTGAGAGGAAAAAAGTGTGAGTGGATTGACTGATCCTCGCGGGTGTGGAGCAGTCACTGGCTATAGCGGGAGACGGAATTTTTTTTTTTGATTTTGGGGGGATTACCACGAATGTGGGGAGGGGGAATTTGTTTTTGTGTAGTTTGTGGGATGAATGTTCAACCATCCATGTTTTTGCTTCTCTGTATGAGCATGCTTATTTTGCAAGGTAATCTCAAACTCTTTATTGATCATAGACCAAAGCGTTAATCTTAATTGAACTTCATGGAATTGCAGAGGTCTACAAAATCTAAAAAAACTTAAACAAGTTATGAATAAAATAAAAGACATAGGATCAAAAATTGTGTTTTTACAAGAAACTCATCTAATAGAGGAGGATGTAAAAAGAATTAGGATAAGGTGGCAGGGAAATGTGTTCACCTCATCATTTTCATCTCGAGCCAGGGGAGTTATGACTCACATACATAAAACAGTCCCATTTCATGTGAAAAATGTAATTGGAGATAAATTGGGAAGATTTCTAATCATCCAAGGATCTTTGTTATTAGAAAATATAAATCTGGTGAACTTATACGGTCCCAATATAGATGATCAAAACTTCTTCGTTAATTTATTTCGTTACTTCGTTACTTTATCATCACTTACAGGGCAACATATAATAGCAGGGGATTTTAATTGTACATTGAATCCCAGTATAGATAGATCAACAGGACTGGACTGTACGCACAATGGATGCAGGATGACCATTAATCATTTTATGAAAGAATTGAGACTGCTAGATATATAGAGAGAAATGAAACCACAAGTCAAAGTCTATTCTTGTTATTCTAATACCTATAAGACATTCTCACGTATTGACTATTTTTTGATCTCCACAGAATTAAGGTCCAAGATTCAAAACTGTTTCTATGATAACATCGTGATATCTGATCATGCACCCTGCTGTCTATAATATATGTAGATAAGAAATTGACAAAGGATCCAGGTATGTGGCAATTTCAGCATAAATGGCTTCAGGATGAGGAATTTGTTAAGTACATAGAAAAACAGATAGATGAGTTCTTTGATATCAATACTACACAAACATCAGCATGTATAAAGTGGGAGGCTTTTAAAGCTTTTATTAGGGGGCATATTATTAGTTATACAGGTTCAAAATCTAAGAAGACTCGAGAGGAGAGAGTCCAATTGGAACGTAAAATAAAAATTCTTCGAGAAAAAGTGTATGCAGGAAGTAATCCAAAGTTAGAGAACGAATTACTGATTCTGAGAGCTGAATATGACAAAAAAAATCAGCGAATAGAGCTGCCTCAAGTCTTCTAAGATTGAAGCAAACTTTTTATGAACAAGGTGAAAAATCAGGGAAATTATTGGCATGGTGTGAGGTGATCCCCACAGCCTACGGACAAGCAGAGCGCTCAGCTGGAGCAATTAGCAGAACAGTGAGATGTATGGACTGATATCAATAGGCAGCCTCTCTTTGTCTAATCCCGGCGCCAGTAATCTTGCTATTGATATGTGTGACTCTAATGCAAATGTCCATGCCTTCCTGCAGTTTACTGTGATGCTCATGTGCCATGCATGCATTGTCTAGCTGGGTATATAAGTGAACCATATCTCTTGCTCTCTCTCTTACTCTCTTTCTGATCACACGCATTGCCTGTTTGCTGACTAGAGACACAGGGCTCGCTCCAGTGTGCTCCCACAGCGCTGGGGTGAGCCTTCGTGCTGGAGGATGAAATAAACACCCTTTTAAACTTCAGTTCGCCATGTCCTGCCTGCACTTATTCCGTGCCTCCACACTTGGGTACACGTATTTGATCCGCCACAATGGCAGATTAAACAATTAGAATTTAAAACACCAATTACCAGTATTATAAGTAACGGACAGGCAGTTGTAGATCCTTTAGAAATTAATAGTGCCTTTAGAGATTATTATGAAAAACTATATGATACAAAAAATGAAACTGACTTAACAAAACTAAATGGGTTTTTGGACGGATTATCTATACCGTGTATTCCAAATGAAAATAGGGAGATACTGGAGTCAAAAACTAGTCAAGAAGAAATTGGGCAAGCCATTGATAATATGAAATCAGGAAAAAGTGCGGAACCAGATGGTCTTCCAGTTGACCTCTATAAAAAAATTTAAGAATAAATTAATAAAACCATTTTTGGAAATGGTTTTAGAAACATTTCAAAATAGTAATTTACCACCATACATGAATAATGCCTTAATTATACTGTTGCCAAAACCAGGTAAACCCTCTAATAAATGTGAAAACATGAGACCAATAAGCCTATTAAATGCTGACCTTAAGATAATCTGTAAAATTTTAGCAAGACAACTACAAGAAATATTACCAAATATTATTAACCAAGATCAGAATGACTTTATAATGGGAAGACAAGGCTTCCATAATGTAAGAAGACTATTTAATATTATTTATTCTAATAAAGAAGCACCAGATACAGCTCTCCTATCATTGGACGCTGAAAAGGCCTTTGATAGGGTCGAATGGCCCTTTCTTTTTGAAGTCCTACAAAGGTTTGGACTTGGAAATAATTTCATAAAATGGGTTCAGATAATATACAATAATGCTACAGCAGAAATCCTAACAAACAGCAATATCTCAAAATCAATAAAGGATGTCGACAAGGCTGTCCACTTTCACCTTTACTGTTTACTATGGCAATTGAACCTTTAGCGATGGCAGTACGTTTACATCCACAAATATATGGAATTAAAGTTGGACCAACAGAACATAAAATCTCCCTGTATGCCGATGACATAATTTTGTTTATGTCGAATCTTAAAAAATCAACTCCGAGGACTTCCGGGAAGATGGCGGAGAGACATAACGCTTAAACAGAGAGCTCTCCCTAGCCGGATTAAAAATCATCGGTAAATGGCCAACTCGACATAAGCGGATCAATAAACTAAGGGATGAAAACACGAAGGAGCCGGACACAAGGACAAAAGCAGGGTAAAATTAAAGAATTCCTCTTCAACAACGCAAGAGAAATCGCTGAACACGAGGCCCAAAAAAACGAGGTGACTGCAGCAGAGAAAATGGAGGATGCCAGGCTCGATAACATGAACACTGGCTTCGCCAGTTTGGGTAAAGAGTTGAAAGACTTCAAGCGGCAGCTACAACAGGATTTAGCGGCTCTTAAGGAGTTGCTGAAAAAAGAGATTAAGGAGGAAATTATGGGCCTCCGAAGAGAAATGGAGCGCAAGCTAGCAGAAAACATGGAGGAGCTGCGCTCTCAGCGGGCGTGTATGACAGAAGCACAGGCCCGAATATCGGAGCTGGAAGATTGGAAGAGCGAGGCAAGTGAACAACTACAGACCCTGACGGCACAAACGCAGAGGATGCAGGAGAAAATAACCGACCTGGAGAGCAGGTCCAGACGGAGCAATATACGCATCTTTGGGATCCCGGAGGGCATTGAAGGCAACTCGATGACGAAATTCATGGATCAGTTCTTAAAAAAAGAGCTGGAGCTGCCCGGTGAAGCGGACCTGCAGATCCAACGAGCGCACAGAGCCTCGGCACAGAACCCGAATCCACACTCTACACCCAGGTCAGTTGTGGTAAACTTTCTGAAATATGATGTAAAGGAAAGAATCCTGACACAAGCGTGGAAAAAAAAGACACGAATCGGCGACAAGCAGATATTCTTTGATCATGACTACCCGACAGAAATTGTGCAGCAGCGAAAGAAATATGCCAACATTAAAAAAAACGCTGAAAGAGAAAAAAATTAGATTCCAAACGCCGCTAACGAAGATGAGGATTCATTGGGAGGACGGCGTGAAGACATACAACACAGCCAGAGAGGCAGCGCGGGACATGATGGAGCGGGGATTTGTGGTGAGCGTGCCGGAGGAAGCGGCTGGAGCACCGGCAGCACTGAACGCATCACGACAGCCGGAGTGGAGGCGAGTGAGCGGCAGAAGATGGGAGGAGACGTGGAGCAGCGGGCCCAGGAAAAACTGCAAGGCTTTCAACTGAAAGCCTAGATCATAACAAAGATTAAGAAAGGCACAGAAGAAATGAAGGCCAAGAAGACAAGGTAAAAGAGAAACAGACGGCTAGGAGAGGTTTAAGTGATTTTTGTTGGACATTTCTAGACTAATGACTATTACTTGGATAGTAACTAGAGGTCTAGGGAGGGCCCCTCACTCGGTGAGGACATTCCCTCCACCCACCAACAGGGACCATTGGGCAGAAGGCAGGCCCAAAGTACGGAGGTCGAGATTTTTTAATGTGTTTTTATATAAATATGTGTTATTTTTGTTGTTAAAGGGGCTAGGAGCACAAGTTAAAAAAATGGAAAAACATGAATATGGGTAAAAATCTTAAGATAATGACACTAAACGTGAATGGTCTGAACTCACCTGTTAAAAGGGAAAGAATAATAAGAAAATTCAAGAAGGAAAAAGCCGAAATTATATTTATGCAAGAGACACATTTGAGCAAGACAGAACATGTGAAACTAAAGAGATTTGGCTATAAGAACTCCTACTACAGTTCATTTAAGGGAGGAACTAAAAGGGGGGTTATGATACTAATTTCAAATAAAATACAATTTGAATATGAACAAGAAATCCAGGATAAAGAAGGCAGGTATGTAATAATAAAGGGAAGAATAGATGGTATGCAGATCACATTAGTGAACATCTATGCCCCAACAGAAAGTGACAAGGGTTTTTTTCAACATCCGTTTGATCTCATAGCAACACACAGTGAAGGAGTCCTAATTTGTGGAGGAGACTTAAATGCTGTCATGGATCATGAAGTTGATACAACAAGTGTTAAGAAGACAAAAAAACATGTAACAAAGTTCATAAGAACCTCACTGGCAGAAATGGGTATGGTAGACATATGGAGGGACCTGCACCCACTCGAAAAAGACTATACACATTATTCAGCAGTCCATAAAGTACACTCTAGAATAGATTACTTCCTTATGAATGAAGGTGACAGACACAGGGTGAGAAATTGTCGGATTGGAGGGGCAGAAATATCAGATCATAATCCTATATACATGGAAATATATTTAAACAATAGAAAACGACAAACAACATGGAAACTTAATGTAGGTCTGTTAAATGATGAGAAAATGAAAGAAAGAATAAAAGTAAACATAAACGAGTATATCCAAGAGAATGACAATGAAGAAGTGGACCCAACAATACTATGGGATGCACTAAAAGCCGTGTTAAGAGGTAAATTAATTGTTGAAACAGGAAAAGCAAATAAGTCTAAACTGGAAACATATGAACAAAGATGTGAGAGACTGAGGGAATTAGAACGTAAACATCAAAGCACAAATGACCCAAAAATATATCAAGAAATTAAAGAAGAAAAAATAAAGATAAAAGAAACACAAATAGATGAAATTGAAAGGAAAAATAGATAGCTAAAGCAAAAATATTATGAAACGGGACCAAAAGCCACAAAACTGCTGGCAAAACGGTTAAGAAAACAACAAACAATGAATAATGTATATAAGATTAAAGACCCCATCACAAATAAAACCACAGTTAACCCAGAAAACATCGAAGAAATATTCCATAATTTCTATCAAGAACTATACTCGCAACCTGAAGAAACAAATACTAAAGATATTAAAAAATTTCTATGCACATTGGACTTGCCATCAATAGGAAATCAACAAAATGAAAAGCTAACAGCAGAAATAACAACACAAGAGATTAGAGATGTGATTAAGTCACTTAAAAATGGTAAATCACCAGGTAGTGATGGATACCCATCTGAGTTTTATAAACTGTTTATAGAAGAACTCACGCCACAGCTCCTAAAGTCATTTAATTGGACGTTGAACAACAACAAAATACCTCCATCATGGAACGAAGCCATTATTTCAGTTATTTTAAAGCCAGGGAAAGATAGAGACCAATGCAGAAACTATAGACCAATCTCTTTATTAAATGTGGATTATAAAATATATACAACAATTATATGTAAACGAATAAAGACATTCTTGACGGAATTGATAGAAGATGATCAAACTGGTTTCATAGAGGGACGCCAAACACATGACAATATCAGGAGAACAATACATATAATTAATCAAATACATAAAGAAAAGAAAAGCGCAGTAATAATGAGTTTAGATGCAGAAAAAGCATTTGACAGGGTTAACTGGAAATTCCTATATAGTGTGCTGGAACGCTTTGGATTTAACGAAAAATCAGTACAATGCATAAGGACGCTGTATCAAAAACCTGTGGCAAGAATCAAGATAAACGGTAGCTTAACAGACAAAGTAAATATACAAAGATCAACTAGGCAGGGATGCTGCTTATCGCCCACCTTGTTTGCTCTGTTCATAGAGCCACTGGCTCAAGCGATACGACAAAATAAGAAATTAAAAGGTGTAACAATAAAGGGAGCGGAACACAAGATTGGGCTATTTGCAGACGATATTATAGTTTACCTTGAACAACCAGATGAATCAATAATGGAAATGATGAACTTGATAGAAAATTTTTGAAAATTATCAGGATACAAGATAAACATAACAAAAACACAAATACTGACATTCCACTATAACCCTCTAAACCAGATAACTGATGAGATCAAACTAAACTGGAAACAAAAAGAAATAAAATACCTTGGAGTGAACATACCTAAAGATCTAAGCAAAATCTATAAAGCAAACTATGATAGGTTGGAACAAGAAATAAAAAAAGATATTGATAGATGGTCAATCTTAAATATGGATCTGAATTCAAAAATTGAGACAGTCAAAATCAGCATACAACCTAGATTACTTTACCTCTTCCAGGCTCTACCAACAGAGATTCCAGATGCCCAGTTCTCAAAGTGGGACAGGATGATATCGAGATTTGTTTGGGGAGGTAAAAAGCCAAGAGTGAAATATAAAACTCTCCAGTTACCAAAAGAGAAAGGAGGCATGGGCCTACCGAGTCTAAAGGAATATTACTACTCAGCACAAATAAGATATATCATATGTTGGTGTGACGAAGGATATGAGGCAAAATGGAAAGAAATAGAAAAGGAAATTGAGGGACTCCCAGTACAAAGCATAATAGGAGATAAAGATGCATATAAGCAAATCAAACAAATAGACCCAATCACTAAATTTACTTTGGAACTGTGGTATAAAATAGTACAAAAGTATAATATAAAGGAAGACATAAAACTATTGAAATGGGTAGCATTTGACAGTCAGTTTGAACCGGCAAAACAAGATAGGGGATACAAAAATCTGGTGAACAAGGGAATAACAGCATGGGGCAATATCGGAAAAAAAGATCTCGGGAGCTTTGTAAACATCAGGAGAAAATTTAAACTAGAAAGATTGGAATTCTTCAGATATCTGCAGATGAGAGACTATTATATGAAGAAGATTAGGCATAACCTCCAAACAGATGTGAGCGAGATTATACAATTCATTTTAAGCTCATATACAGGAAATAAAATAAGAATTATTTCAAAGCTATATCAGAAACTTATGGCAAACAATCATTCAAGTAACTATATAAAGGAGAAATGGGAGAAAGAGCTAAATTTAAACATAACAGAAGAAAGCTGGCAGGAAATATGAAAAACACAACACACATCAACAAATTCAAGGACATGGAGGGAATTTGGATGGAAAAACCTGATTCGCTTTTTCATTACACCACAGATTCAAGGAAAATATACAAATACCCAATCTTTATGCTGGAGGGGATGTGGGGCTCAAAATGCAGACCACTCACATATGTTTTGGAAATGCTGCAAAATCTCATCATTCTGGAAATCTATACATGTGACAATACAGAGGATATTAGGATATAATATACCAATGAACTGTAACCTGATGTTCTTATGTGATCTTAAAAGAGACAATGTAATACAAGCTGAGGACAGATATCTAGTTAAAATCTTGTTGATTGCATGTAAAAAAAACAATCACAAAAAAATGGCGATCAGAAGTTCTTCCTGACCAAGAGCAATGGACTGACATTGTTGAGGATATACGTATGATGGAAAAACTAACATATCAACAAAGAATGCAAGAAGGACTATGGGGAAAAAAATGGTGGAAATGGACACACTACAAAGTGCAACAACGAGACAGAAATTGAAAGAATAACCAAAGACGCTGGAAAAACCAGAAGAATTAAGAGATGGAAACTAAAAACTTGATGCTCCAACATTTGTCCCCCCCCCTTTTTTTTTTCTTTCTTACTCTAGCCCCTTTGTTTTTAAATGTAGACTGTGATCTGAATGCAATATATATGATGAAAAATGAATAAAAATCTAAGTTACAAAAAAAAAAAATCAACTCCGACCTTGTTAAATTTAATAAAGAATTTTGGGGAAATATCAGGAAATAAAATAAATAAAACAAAATCTTCAATATTAATGCTAAATGAGACCCAGAGAAATCACCCAGCTCCTGAGGTAAATCAATTCAGTGTTGTAAATCAGTTTAAATATTTAGAAATTCAAATTGTGCCTAAGCTAGAATCAGTCGCCAGTGCCAACTATGAAGCCTTAATGACAGATATTAAAGAGTTGCTTCAGAGATGGATGTCACTACCAATGTCGATGATTGGGAGAATTAATATACTTAAAAGTAATATCTTACCCAAAATACTATATTTATTTCAATACATTCCTTTACCACCACCTTCAGATCTATTCTCAAGAATTAAAAAAAAGTTAGTGGAATTTATATGGAACAATAGGAAGGCTAGATTACGTCTGTCCTTACTATATTTACCATTTGATCGTGGAGGTCTGAAATGTCCAAATCCGATAGGGGGCCTCAATTTGTCTCGGAGCTTTGGTCAGCCATGTCCAGCAGCTTAGGGGCAACAATTCACCGCACCACCGCTTATCACCTTATCACCCTCAGGCTAATGGGTTATGCGAGCATTTTCACAGATCTTTAAAGGCCGCCCTCAGAGCCTCACTAACGGATACAGATTGGGTAAATAAACTTCCCCGGGTTTTATTGGGGTTGCGTGCTGCGCCCAAAGAGGATCTAGACGCCTCTCCAGCAGAATTAGTTTTTGCACAACCCCTCAGGCTCCCAGGTGAATTTTTACCAGAGAATCCAGAGCCAGGGCAATTTCCAACCCCGAGGTTTTTAGGCAGCAACGGACCGGACTCTCTCCCCGGACCGGCACATCACTCTTTTCCACGGGTTTTTGTCCCCCAAGCCTTAAAAAACGCTGAATTCGTTTTTGTTAGGCATGAAGCTTTAAAACCAACTTTCCGCCCACCATACGATGGGCCATTCAGAGTGCTGGAACCTGGTGATAAACACTTTGTGCTTGATTTTGGGGATAGAAAAGAAACAGTCAGCATTGACAGACTTAAACCTGCCTTCTTGTTGAGAGACGAGCCTGCACGGTTGGTGAGAGCACCTCGGCGGGGTAGACCCCCCAAGAGAAAAGACTCAGCCCCCCTGCAGGGAACAAATAATCACTCTCCTTCCCAAGCTGCAGATTCCTTACAGGAAGGTCCCAGCAGGACGCCCAAGCGGACCCACAGCAGATTCGGGAGAAGATTGAAACCCAGACGGCACAGGGACTGATGCAAACTACTCAACAGTTGTTCACTAATTGTGCTGTAACAGTTTAGGACTGACTTGTGATTTTACTATGCTGTTATGATTACCACTGAACTCTCTTAGGAGCATGGCTGCTGGAAAGTTTCTTCAGTGGCAAGAGGTGTAGCAGTTAGTATGTCATAATAATTATCTTAAACTGTGAATTTTTCTATTGTCCTTTTCTTAGTCGTTTGGGGGGGGGCTGTGGTCTATATTAATCATATATTCCATAACCAACATATGTTTGAGCATGTGAGAGTCTTTGGTGATTACATATGTAAGGCGACTTCACACCTCAGAACAGGACAAAGAGTCTCAACCGCCAGTGAGGATCAAAGAGCATCCAAGGCACTGCGGTGGAGACCGGATGGGCTGCCCTGACCCCCCCAGGGCCAGGAGGAGGAGTACGAAGACAATGGGGGGGGATTAAGATAAGGAGGGATGTCAGCTTTTGATATGCATGTCTTTTGTTATGTGCAAGTATAAGTTCGTACAGCCGAAGGTGTTTGCTCTCTTACTTCTTCTGCTGCTGCACCTAGATGAGACTTGTTAGAGGAGCTGATAATAAACTTTGGTTTATGAATCACATCGCCTCGTTATTTCAAGCTCCTCTACAAAGAGTTTTTTAACTCATTGACACTATCCTCAAGTGAAAACTCACAGAAAAGACTGAATTATTGGAAAGAAGACCTGCAAACTGAAATTTCAGAGGAACAATGGGAATTGGGACTTCCGGTTATGGCGGCCGCGAAGGAGGGTGTGCTCCACTCTGCTCTGCTCCTAATGATTAAAAAAGTAGGCTAAAACTCTCCCAATTGGAACAAAAACCTATTCTAGCGTTTGGGGACGGATATGGTAAAAACTAAGGCTGTGAAATCAGGCGGAGGAAAATCTGATTCGTCGAGACAAGCCAAGTTAACAGATTTCCATGCTCGTGATGCAGCAGATAAATCGCCTGTGACCATGGCTGAGGAGGGAGCTAGCGGTGGTGCGGTGACTGCCGAAGGAACGAATGCGGTCCTTGCTGCCATCAGCGCTATGAGAACAGACTTTTCGTCTAAGTTTGATGGGATTATAGCTGCGTTAGAAGCTATGAGAAAAGAATTAAGCGACTGTATGGAGCGAATATCGCAGGCAGAGCTCCGGATCTCCAACGCTGAAGATGACGTCAACAGCCTGCAATTAAAGGTCCAAACATTGGAATTAAAAAATAAACGTCTGGAAGATAACGTCTTGGACTTAGAATCCCGGTCGAGACGGAATAATTTAAGGCTTGTGGGCCTTCCGGAGGGGGCGGATGAACAGGATGCATGTTCCTTTTTGGAAAAGTGGATTCCAGAAGCGCTGAATAATGCAGATCTACAGTCATCAGTCGTCTTGGAAAGTGCACACCGAATAGGCCCACCGAGAGATAAGAAGACAACACCGAGGACGCTGATTATGAAGTTCCTCAACTACAGGGACAAGATGACGGTCTCCAACGCAGCGCGTACTAAAGGAGAAATTAAATACCAGGATCAACAGGTGCGGTTCTACCCAGATTTGGCCGCAGGAATCCAACAATTAAGGAAACAGTTTGACCCCGCCCGTAAAGAGCTGCGCAGCCTTGGGATTCGTCACGGAGTGATTTATCCTGCAAGACTGCTGGTTACGTATAAAGGGAGAACCCAAGTCTTTAAGACCCCTCAGGAGGCACAGGAACTCATTAAGCAGATCCAAGGAGAGACTGGCGAGAGCCAAGCATGAAGCAAGAACGAGATATAAAAGGTAGAATATTTAAGCAAGTGTTCAAGTATCTGACTGATTCGAAACATATAGCATGTCTACAAAATATAGATTGTATATTAAAAAAAAAAAGCTATGATGCTATAAAATTTTGGAGTTAAATTGGAAAAACTACAGAAGAGAGTTATTGTCATGTCATTAAAAGTAGCAGAGTCAGGGTGATTGAGAGGAGGAAAGAGTGAGTGGTTTGACTGATCCTCACGGGGGAGGAGCAGATTCAGGCTATAACGGGAGACGGAATTTTTTTTTGATTTTGGGGGGGGGGGTTACCACGAATGTGGGAAGGGGGAATTTGTTTGTGTGTAGTTTGTAGGATGAATGTTCAACCATCCATGTTTTTGCTTCTCTGTATGAGCATGTTTATATTGCAAGGTAATCTCAAACTCTTTATTGATCATAGACCAAAGCGTTAAGCTTAATTTAACATCATGGAATTGCAGAGGTCTACAAAATCTAAAAAAAAAACTTAAACAAGTTTTGAATAAAATAAAAGACATAGGTTCAAAAATTGTGTTTTTACAAGAAACTCATCTAATAGAGGAGGATGTAAAAAGAATAAGGAGTAGATGGCAGGGAAGTGTATTCACCTCATCATTTTCATCTCGAGCCAGGGGAGTCATGACTCTCATACATAAAACAGTCCCATTTCAAGTGAAAAATGTAATTGGAGATTAATTGGGAAGATATCTAATCATCCAAGGATCTTTGTTATTAGAAAATATAAATCTGGTGAACTTATATGGTCCCAATATAGATGATCAAAACTTCTTCGTTAATTTATTTCTTACTTTAGCATCACTCACAGGGCTATATATAATAGCAGGGGATTTTAATTGTACATTGAATCCCAGTATAGATAGATCAACAGGACAGGACTGTACGCACAATGGATGTAGGATGACCATTAATCATTTTATGAAAGAATTGAGATTGCTAGATATATGGAGAGAAATGAAACCACAAGTCAAAGTCTATTCTTGTTATTCTAACACCTACAAGACATTTTCACGTATTGACTATTTTTTGATCTCCACAGAATTAAGGTCCAAGATTCAAAATTGTTTCTATGATAACATTGTGATCTCTGATCACGCACCCTGCTGTATAATATATGTAGATAAGAAATTGACAAAGGTTCCTGGTAGGTGGCAATTTCAGCATAAATTTATTTATTTTTTTTTTTGTTATTTGTACCCGTAGGTAGACTTGGTTTGCAGTCTGGTGACAAGCCACCGGCTGCTGGTCGCTGCGTGCGCAAGCGCCCTAAACCTACATGTTTTTGGTGTGCGGGAGGAAACCGGAGAAATCCCGGAGTAAACCCACGCAACACGGGGAGAACATGCAAACTCCACACAGCTCACTGTTGGTCGGGGGCTGGGATCAAACCCACGATCTCATGATCCCCGCGATCCCCCGGCCGAGGGTAAAACTGTGCTGCCACAGTGCTAAACCACTGCGCCACCGTGCAGCCCGCCACCATCTTGAAGCCATGGCTTCAAGATGAGGAATTTGTTAAGTACATAGAAAAACAGATGAGTTCTTTGATATCAACACTACACAAACATCAGCATGTATAAAGTGGGAAGCTTTCAAAGCTTTTATTAGGGGGCATATTATTAGTTTCACAGGTTCAAAATCTAAGAAGACTCGAGAGGAGAGAGTCCAATTGGAACATAAAATAAAAATTCTTCAAGAAAAAGTGTATGCAGAAAGTAATCCCAAATTAGAGAATGAATTACTGATTCTGAGCGCTGAATATGACAAAAAAATCAGCAAATAGAGCTGTCTCAAGTCTTCTAAGATTGAAGCAAACCTTTTATGAACAAGGTGAAAAATCAGGAAAATTATTGCCGTGGCAGATTAAACAATTAGAATTTAAAACACCAATTACCAGTATTATAAGTAACGGACAGGCAGTCGTAGATTCTTTAGAAATCAACAGTGCCTTTAGAGATTATTATAAAAAAAACTATATGATACAAAAAATGAAACTGACTTAACAAAACTAAATGAGTTTTTGGACGCATTATCTATACCGTGTATTCCAAATGAAAATAGGGAGATACTGGAGTCAAAAATTAGTCAAGAAGTTGGGCTAGCCATTGATAATATGAAATCAGGAAAAAGTGCGGGACCTGACGGTCTTCCAGTTGACCTCTATAAAAAATTTAAGAATAAATTAATAAAACCATTTTTGGAAATGGTTTTAGAAGCATTTCAAAATAGTAAATTACCGCCATATATGAGATGAGATGAGATTCAACTTTATTGTCATTACACATGTATGAATACAAGGTAACGAAACGTGACTTGGCATTTGGCCACGCTCTGCAGAGCGCATCCAAGGCCGGGGCAGCCGCTAGGCGCCAGTCATAGTGGGGGATAAAGAAAGAAATATGGGATGACACAGTAGGCGAGAGAAAAAAACATGTTTATCAAAATATCGCTCAGTGGGTGAGCGAAATTTTGATTGCGGGAAAAATATAAATAATGCCTTAATTATACTGTTGCCAAAACCAGGTAAACCTTCTAATAAATGTGAAAACATGAGACCAATAAGCCTATTAAATGCAGACCTTAAGATAATCTGTAAAATTTTAGCAAGACGACTACAAGAAATATTACCAAATATAATTAACCGAGATCAGAATGGCTTTATAATGGGAAGACAAGGCTTCCATAATGTAAGAAGACTATTTAATATTATTTATTCTAATAAAGAAGCACCAGATACAGCTCTCCTATCATTGGACGCTGAAAAGGCCTTTGATAGGGTCGAATGGCCCTTTCTTTTTGAAGTCTTACAAAGGTTTGGACTTGGAAATAATTTCATAAAATGGGTTCAGATAATATATAATAATGCTACAGCAGAAATCCTAACAAATAGCAATATCTCAAAATCAATAAAAATCAATAGAGGATGTCGACAAGGTTGTCCACTTTCACCTTTACTGTTTACTATGGCAATTGAACCTTTAGCGATGGCAGTACGTTTACATTCACAAATATATGGAATTAAAGTTGGACCAACAGAACATAAAATCTCCCTGTATGCCGATGACATAATTTTGTTTATGTCGAATCTTAAAAAATCAATTCCGACCTTGTTGAATTTAATAAAGAATTTTGGGGAAATATCAGGATATAAAATAAATAAAACTAAATCTTCAATATTAATGCTAAATGAGACCCAGAGAAATCACCCAGCTCCTGAGGTAAATCAATTCAATGTTGTAAATCAGTTTAAATATTTAGGAATTCAAATTGTGCCTAAGCTAGAATTAGTCGTCAGTGCCAACTATGAAGCCTTAATGACAGATATCAATGAGTTAATTCAGAGATGGATGTCACTACCAATGTCAATGATAGGGAGAATCAATATACTTAAAAGTAATATCTTACCTAAAATACTTTATTTATTTCAATACATTCCTTTACCACCACCTTCAGATCTATTCTCAAGAATTAAAAAAAAGTTAGTGGAATTTATATGGAACAACAGGAAGGCTAGATTACGTCTGTCCTTACTATATTTACCATTTGATCGTGGAGGTCTGAAATGTCCAAACTTTATGTTGTATTACTGGTCGGCACAACTGAGGTCTATGACATATTATTTTTCATCAAATGATCTCCCTCACTGGACTGAAATGGAATCATACAATTTACCTTTACCTCTTCCCATATTTATATACTCAGATTCGGCAAAAAAATTACAGAAACAAGTTAAAAATCCATTTGTAAAGCATATGATCAAAATATGGTGTGAAACTAAAAAATATTTAAAAGAACCACACTTATTGTCACAATTTAGCCCAGTATGGGGTAATCAATGTTTTAAACCAAGGAGAGCGGATGCTGTATTTATAGTATGGAATTTAAAAGGGATTCAAAAGATTCAAGATTTATATTGGTCATGTTCAGATAACATAATGTCTTTTGAAGAAAGAGTTGAAATCTTAGAAAGAGTTGTTGCTACGCAATTATTTGACCACCTGCAGGGAAATGGTTTACTTGAAGAGTTTCAATCTGGGTTTAGAATCCATCATAGTACTAAAACAGCCTTAGCGAAGGTCACTAACGACCTCCTCATTGCATCTGATAATGGACTACTTTCTGTACTTGTCCTTTTAGATCTTAGTGCAGCTTTTGATACTATTGATCATAATATTCTACTTGATAGATTAGAACACTATGTTGGACTTAATGGAACTTCGTTGCAGTGGTTTAGATCTTATTTATCTGATAGGTTCCAGTTTGTTCATGTAAATGATGAGTTTTCTTTCAGCTCAAAGCTTAGTCATGGAGTTCCACAGGGATCTGTGCTAGGCCCTACTCTTTTTAGTTTATATATGCTTCCGTTAGGCAACATTATTAGAAAGCACTGTATACATTTTCATTGTTATGCAGATGACACACAATTATACCTGTCAATGAAGCCAGATGATACTAATCAATTAGCCAAGTTAGAAGCCTGTCTTAAGGAAATTAAAGCTTGGATGACTTGTAATTTCCTGCTATTAAATTCAGATAAGACTGAAGTCATTCTTGTTGGTCCAAAAAACCTTAGAAATTCCTTTCCAAATCAAACTTTCAGTTTGGATGCAGTTACTCTTTCTCTTAATAGCTCTATGAGGAACCTTGGAGTTATTTTTGATCAGGATTTGTCCTTCAATTCACATATTAAATTTGTTTCTAAGACTGCCTTCTATCATTTGCGTAATATTGCCAAGATTAGGAGCATCTTGTCTCAGAGTGATGCTGAGAAGCTGATCCACGCTTTTGTTAGCTCGAGATTAGATTATTGTAATTCTTTATTATCAGGCTGTCCTAAAACATCTTTAAAAAGTCTTCAGCTGATCCAAAATGCTGCAGCAAGAGTTTTAACAGGTACTAGAAAGAGAGATCATATCTCTCCGGTTCTGGCCTCCCTTCATTGGCTTCCCATAGAGTTTAGAATTAAGTTTAAAATCCTTCTTCTTACTTACAAAGCTCTAAACAATCAGGCTCCTTTTTATTTAAAAGATCTGATACTACCGTATCATCCTAACAGAGCACTACGCTCCCAAAATGCAGGATTACTTGTAATACCTAGAATCTCCAAAAGTACAATGGGAGGCAGAGCCTTCAGTTATCAAGCTCCTCTCCTGTGGAATCAGCTGCCAATCTGGATTCGGGAGTCAGACTCGATCTCTGTTTTTAAGAATAGGGCTAAAACCTACCTTTTTGATATAGCCTACAATTAGGGAGGGATCATGTGTTTCTGAACCCTCCCTTAGTTATGCTGCTAATAGGTTTAGTCAGCCGGGGGACCTCCAGTAATGCACTGGGCCTCACTCCTTTCCTCACTCTCTATGAAATATTTTTTTTTTTTTTTGCTGGTCATTAACATTTGTTTGTTCTCTCCCATAGATTGAGTCCCCATCGTGCTGTTTGCTCTCTACATGTCTGTTCTTTTCTTCTTCTCTATCCCCTCACCCCCCAGCCAGTCGCAGCAGATGACTGCCCCTCCCTGAGCCTGGTTCTGCTGGAGGTTTCTTCCTGTTAAAAGGGAGTTTTTCCTCTCCACCGTCGCCAAGTGCTTGCTCACAGGGGATCGCCTGATTGCTGGGGTCTTTCCGCAACTGTGGGGGTCCCCCCTACAGTTGATAGTGCTATGAGATGACTGTTGTTGTGAAATGGCGCTATATAAATAAAGTTGAATTGAATTGAATTGAAGAGCTGAGGATCAAATTTAATCTTAACACATTTTTTTAATTATCTTCAGCTTAGGAATTTTATTCGATCAAATCAAAATAATGCTCTCACCCGACCTACCTATTCATACTTGGAAAAAATTTTGACAAAAAATAGTAAGAGAAAGGGTATTATTTCAGAGTTCTATAACTCACTGATATTATCCTCAAGTGAAAACTCACAGAAAAGAATGAATTATTGGAAAGAAGACCTGCAAATTGAAATTTCAGAGGAACAATGGGAATTGGCTTGCACAGAAGCTCAAACCAAATCAATAAATGTACGTCTTAAATTGATACATTTTAAATGGTTAATGCGGATGTATGTTACACCGGTGGAGTTAAATAGATATAACAAAAACATACTAGATATATGCACAAAATGTATGGAAAGTAAAGGAACCCTATTTCATTGTTTATGGGAATGTAGAAAAATTAGAATGCTTTGGGAAGAGGTGAGGGTAACAATTGAAAAAATAATTTCAAAACAATTCATATTGAACTCTAAACTGTTTTTGTTGGGTCTGTATCCAGAAAAGCATAACTTTAATAAGAGTGAAAGAGCATTCATAGACCTCAGTTTGCTTAATGCCAAAAAATGTATTGCACTACTGTGGAAAAAGACTCATAGACCAGATGTGACTCAGTGGTTAAGACAGATGTTAACAAACCTTCCACTAGAAAGAATAACATACATACTGAAATCAAAGGAAAATGTGTTTGAGAATATATGGAGACCTTTCATTGATTATGTAAAGAAATTAAACATAACTTCTGAAGGAAAAGGTGAATGATGTGTGTGGACCTTGTAAATTCCAAATTGATGAATGTATAATATGTATACTTATGTAATGGATTACCTAGGCTAAACAGAGGAGCATTGTTGATGACTTGCATTTGTTAGTGGTTGTTGGTGTTTTTAATACTTTTTTTCCCCAATTACTTTAGTGTTAGTGTTTGATTGTTTGTGTCATGTTTCTTAAAAAAAAGGTTCAATAAAAAATATTGTGGAAAAAAAAATATCAGCAGTCTGTACATGTTACATAAATCCGTTCAAAATACATACTGCTGCTGGGAAAAAACTATGATTAAACCTGGTAGTCCGGGTTTTATGGGATCTGTACCGCTTTCCTGAGGGGAGCAAGTGAAAGAAATCATGGCCTGGATGAGTGCAGTCTAATAATGGCAGTAGCTCCTGTTGAGACCTGGAAAGCTCTTCTAGAGAAGGGAGAGAACAGCCAGTGATTTTTTGCGCAGTCTCGATCACTCTCTGGAAGGCTTTGCGGTCTGCGGCTGAACAGCCTTCATACCAAACCGTGATGCCATACGACAAAATGCTCTCAATAGCAGAGCGATAAAATAAAACCAGCAACTGTGCATTCAGGCCATTCCTCTTGAGGAGCCTCAGAAAGTGTAGACGTTGTTGAGCCTTTTTTATCATAGCTATGGTGTTAACTGCCCAGGTAAGGTTGTGAGAAATATGAACACCCAGAAACTTAAAAGCCTCCACCCTCTCCACACACTCCTTGCCTATATATAGAGGAGGCGGCTCACTGCTATGCTTCCTAAAATCAATAATGAGTTCTTTTGGGTTTTTTTGTATTCAATAGCAGATTATTATCTGGGCACCATCTCACCAGTTTCTGGACCTCATCTCTGTATGCAGACTCATCTCCTCTTGATATGAGCCCCACTACTGTTGTGTCATCTGCAAACTTCACTATAATGTTTGTGGGATGAACAGGTATGGAGTCATATGTGTACAATGAATACAAAGTGGGGCTCAACACACAGCCCTGTGGTGAGCCTGTGTTAAGCATGACTGTAGAGGAGGAATGGGGTCCGAGTCTAACAGTCTGTGTTCGGTTTGTTAGGAAGTCCTTAATCCAGCTGCAAGTCTGAGTAGGCAGACCAAACTGAAGCAGTTTGGTGATGAGAATGTTGGGAATAATTGTATTAAATGCCTAGCTATAGTCCACAAACAACATCTCATCCTATCCCTTGCATCTTCCTCTGTAACACCAACCCTCTCCATGTCCTCCTACACTACATCCATGAATCTTCTGTGGTCTTCCTCTTTTCCTCTTGCCTGGCAGCTCTATCTTCACATCCTTTGTCCAATATATCCATTATCCTTTCATCTGCACATGTCCAAACCATTTCAGCCTTGCCTCTCTTACTTTGTCTCCGAACTGCTCAACCTGAGCTGTCCCTCTGATATACTTATTTCCAATCCTGTCCCTCCTAGTCACTCCCAGTGAGAATCTTAGCATCTTCAACTCTGCCACCTCCAGCTCCACCCCCATCTTTTTGTCAGTTCCACTGTCTCCAAACATCATAGCAGGTCTCATTACCATCTTGTGAATCTTCCCTTTGACTCTAGCTGCTATTCTGTCACAGATCACCCCTCACACTCATCTCCATCCTGCCTGCACTTTCTTCACCTCTTGTGTGTTTTCCATTGCTTTGGATAGTTGTAGAGGTGGCTGTGGCACAGATGTAGTGTGGTTGACCTCTGAATGGAGGGTCAGTTCAATTCCCGTTCTCTCTGCAGTCTGCATGTCAAAGTGTCATTGCGCAAGACACTGAACCCCAAGTTGCTCATGGTGGGTCAGGCCAGTGCCTTGCATGGCAGCTCCACTGCCATCAGTGTGTGAGTGGGTGGATAGCTGAATCTGTAAAGTGCTTTGGTCATCCAGAGATGAGAAAAAAACTGATGTGAATGCCATTTAGTTGTCCTTTGGTATTTAAACTCACTCATGATCCACGTTTGCTGTGGTGAAGGTTTTACAGTGGATCCCCTCCCTAACAACACTCCCCCTTTACCTGGGCTTGGGACTGACACTTAAGAGTACACTGGCTTGTGCTCCCCCCTGTGGCTGGGTTAGATTTGTACATGATTGCTAGTAGTTTGTTTATTTTATGCTTGATTGGTTGGAACCATTTCTGACTTATTTTTGTCAAAAACTTGTTTTCTAATGAATTTATTGTTTGGTTGACTTATATACCACTTCTCATAATCACTATAAAAAACTGGAGTTTTGGAAACCTTGTTGCGCAGTGCTGCCCTGAGGAAACAAACCCAAATCTGGTTGGAGGAGAGGGGGGTACATTTTCTGATAGTATCAGGGACCACCAAGCTCCCCCCCAAAAATGGGATGAAATACTTTTTCAAAAAAAAAAAAAAAAAAAAAAAAAAAAAAGTCATGCCATAGATATGTTTTAAACTGGATTCATGCTTGTCTGCGTACATGCAACCAGAAGGCTTGTGACAAAATTTGTCATATCATCCAGTCTGCTAGTGTCCACAGAGCTCCTCTCCGGATGACCGCATGCAGCCCAAAGTTTCTGGCCACGCGGCCTGACTGCATTGACTGCACATGCGCAAGATTGAATGTCCCATTCACAAGGTGGTACTACCAACACAGCAGACAAGGTCAAAGAAGACGAAGAGGAAGCAGAAGACGAGAATAAACGTACATGAATCATTTTGCAGCAGCAGCAGCTTGAGCAGAGAAGAGCACTGAAAAAACAGTAATTCCTCCTTTTCCTTGAAACGAGGCCATTGTTGTTGCTACAAAAAAAAAAAAGTGCATCGCTCTCGCGTTTATAGCCAGTGAACAAACTGGTGTGTTTGCGCATTTGCACTACCCATAGGGCTGGGGTTAAACTACAAGTAACAGTTGTGCACACGTGTCAGCCGCTTGGCCTGGTAGACAGAAAAAGTCAGGTAGACAGAAAAAGTGAGCATGTACTACATGCTCACTTTGGATGAGCCTGGCATGCACGCAGACCAAAGTGGACCAGAGGGAAAATGCAGCATAACAGTAACACAGAGTACACTCTCAGGGGGAGATGCTCATTTTAAGACATTTAACATATCCCATCAGCTGCAAGTGCTGCTGGGAAATGAGAAGCCAATTTTCTTTTTGGGTGCAAAACTGATACACTAGGGGGCCTGAAAATGCAGTCTTGCATGGCCTCCCCTTTCCCCCCATATACCAGGAAACACCCCTGATGACACATTTAAACAGTTTGGGCCATTTTGCATCTGATATGATTTGAATGTTGATGGAAGGATACTACTTTTAATTATTTTTAACTATATTTTAATTATAACTTGAATCAAAGAGTATAATCTTGTCAACTATCAGATTATAGGGTTTACACTCATACAGTGGTGTGAAAAAGTGTTTGTCCCCTTCCTGGTTTCTCTTTTTTTTTGTATGTTTGTCACACTTAAATGTTTCAAATCAAACAAATTTGAATATTAGACAAAGATAACACAAGTAAACACAAAATGCAGTTTTTAAATGAATGTGTTTATTATTAAAGGTAAAAAAAAAATGAAAACCTACATGGCCCTGTGTGAAAAAGTGATTGCCACTCCCCGTTAAAACATAAATTAGGGACTTCCGGTCTGGACACCATGGTGATAGCAGCTTAAAGCAGACGGACAGTGACATTTTTTTATTGAACCAATCAACAGATTGTATGAAAATATTCTATTCTGTCTATTCCCGCGATTTAATATGTGTCACCAGCTTCCATAAATGACCTTATTTGCTCATAGCTCAGCCTTCACTTAGTGAGGCTGCAGTACCGCCATCTCTCGATAGGTGCAGGCATTGGTGACGTCACAACAGCAATAGAAAATGGCAGAACGAGAGCAAAGTGATTTGGACAGCGATTATTTTCTCGAGTTTGACGACCTCATTATAAATGATGACATTGAAAATGAAGAATCGGATGATGAAGTAGTTTTGGGTGGTGCTGAGGGGGTATTCAGCCTTATTTGTGGGAAAGAAGTGAGGGTTATGTTGCCTGCCTGTGCGGTGAGCCTCATCAGAGAAACATTCCCATCTGATCACTACAAGGGATTTTGCCTACCAAGATTAGATTTGTGAACAATGATATGTAAATAAAGTTTTGTAAAATCATATATTGAGTTTATTAATGTTCATGTCAATGTTATAATTCTCATAGTTCAGCATTCATCAAAGTCGCATGTCATATACATTTGAATAATTTGAACACACTAAATTCTTCTCAATTTGAAAAGAAATATTACATACTATACCACCTTTGTATGAACGTTTGAAAACAGCAGAAATATACAAAGAAATACAAAAATCAATGGAGTATCACTACAGATTAAGAAAATAACTAGTTTGCAGATATAGCAATTATTATATTCCAATAAATAACATTTCACAGTTATAATGGGCACCATTTTATGGTAGAAAATTGGGGTTCCATTTTTAAAAGCACATTTCTCTTACAATCTTAGGCTTATATTTATTTTTCTTAGCAAACGAACCGGCCTCAGTTTGTGAGAACCCGGGACTGTGTGTCCGACACGATCATCAGTAGCACGGGGGCCCCCCAGGGAACGGTGCTGGCTCCCTTCCTGTTCACTCTTTATACTGCGGACTTCTCACACAACACAACACACTGCCATCTACAGAAGTTCTCTGATGACTCTGCGATCGTTGGCCTCATCTCCAATGGAGATGAAGCTGAGTACAGAGGGCTTATCCAGGACTTCGTGGACTGGTGCCATCGGAACTGCCTCCAGATCAACGCGAGGAAAACTAAGGAGCTGGTGGTGGACTGCCGCAGGCATGGGCAGCCCCTCACAGTACCAGTAAATATACAGGGAACAGACATCGAGATGGTGACATCCTATAAGTACCTGGGTATTCATCTGAACAATAAACTAGACTGGTCACACAATACTGATGCACTCTACAAGAAGGGACAGCGCAGGCTGTTCCTGCTGAGGAGACTCAGGTCTTTTGGTGTACAAGGGGCGCTGCTGAAGTCATTCTATGACACGGTGGTGGCATCAGCCATCACTTTTGGAGTGGTCTGCTGGGGCAGTGGCATTACTGCAGCCGATAGGAAGAGACTGAACAAACTGATTAAGAAAGCTAGCTCTGTCCTGGGGCAGCGCCTTGATCCGATGGAGGAGATAGGAGAGAGAAGGACGGTGGCTAAACTGTCATCTCTGCTGGAGTCCGAGTTCCACCCTATGCAGGACATACTGAATGCACTGAGGAGCTCATTTAGCAGCAGACTACATCATCCCAGGTGCACAACCGAGAGGTTTCGTAGGTCCTTCCTACCAACGGCTGTCAGACTGTACAACCTAAGCAGGGCTGCTCGCAGAGATAGCAAAAAGACGTAACAAACTAATAGTTTTTTGAATGCAAAAGATGCAATAGACTTACACAATGGTCCCCTCCGGCATACAACTAGGAACTTACCGGTCGCTATGGAGGGTGAGAATATGTATGGGCACATAATCATACCATGTAGGATAACTAAGTAGACGGTTATGCTGTTTCATTCCATCTAGCAACAATGCTCTGCACTGTGTGTGTTTATATATTTACATATTTATTCCATCTAGCTACAATGCTCAGCACTGGGTGTGTTTATATATTTATATATCTACATATTATTCCATCTAGCTACATTGCTCCGCACTGTGTGTGTTTATATACTTGCATATTTATTCCACCTAGCTGCAATGCTCCGTACTGTGGGTGTTTATATATTTACATATTTATTCCATCTAGCTACAATGCTCTGCACTGTGTGTTCATATATTCATATATTTATTCCATCCAGCTACAATGCTCTGCACTGTGTGTCTGTGTGTGTGTGTATATATATATATTTTATAGTAATACGTACATATGTATATTAGCTGCTCTTGCTTGCTTGTTTTTTTTTTTTTGTTTTTTTTTCTTGCCTTCTGATTGTTGCTCTGAGTGTTGCTATCCCTGTGCTGTTGCAATCCTGGAATTTCCCTGTTGTGGGACTAATAAAGGCTTATCTTATCTTATCTTATCTTAAATATGTTGCTTCCCTAAAAATTGAAAGCTGAACTGTCATTGGTAATTTCTTCTACTTTTACATGTTTGATTTTGAAAATCATCCATTGCTTGGAATTCATTTAAAATGTTTAGTAAACATTTGCTGTGAATATTAAAAATCCAAAACTTACCCTGTTTACTTCTCGTTTTCTGACAGCTGATCGCATCGGTAGATCACCCTTGCTTTTCACGCACTGTCACTGACACTTGTCTCAGTCAGACTGGGGAATCGAGGGATATATAGTTGGAATAGCCGTTTTCTTTATCACCAATCTTTTTGCAAATTGCATCTTATTCTCGAAATCGCTGTCAACGAAATGTCTACTGCACATGCAGGGCGCTAACGAGGTGCAGGTGTGCGCGCAGCTGAGGCAGATGCCTGAGAGCTGTGAGCCGTGACACCTGCAAAATATATGTGGACAAGAAAGACTGACAAACCTGGGTACTATTTCACTGGAGTCTGCTTTAATACAGAAGCTGAAGCAATAGGGAACACTGTATGTCTCTGTAATTGAGAACTTTGCTTCTAAAAAACACAGGAGGATGGACTTCCAATATAAGTAATCGGTGAGTTAAACTGTCTTTCTTCAGCATGTTTTTTCCCCCTAACCGTTCTTATGATCATGAAAATATTTGGTAATTCCGAGAAATATCCGTAATCGCCGATTTTAAAACGTAAACATCAAGTGTTGCATGAAGCAAAACACAGCAGGACCATCGCACCTGTAGACAACACAACGCCAAACCATATTAATTCGATTCCTGAAATCCTAATCTTCATAAATAATCTATTTGTAATCCACAAGTATTCCGAGAAATATCCGTAATCGCCGATTTTAAGACGTAAACATCAAGTGTTGCATGAAGCAAAACACAGCACTGGCCGCCGACCGTGTGCGTGTGTTTGCCGGTGGTGACGTCACACAGTCAGTGGCCATCTTAGCCGCTGATCGCTTGGCTGGGTCAGACAGCTCTGCACGACAGCATACTTCAAGAGCGCATTGTCACCTTATGCGACATTTGTTGACACCAAAACATGTGCGGTTCGACTTAGCTCGTCTCAGACAACAATTTGAAATAAGAATTAGCAATATTGAATTTTCGTCTGTCAGTCTGCTTTAACGCTGAAGCTCACAGACCCAATCCAGGAAAATACCTTGAAAATCAGATTTAACGGATTTTTGGAAGAGTGAAAATCAAAAGACAAAGTCATCATGCCTAAAGGAAAACAGAAGAAATCGACTTACCAGGCCAGCACACACATCGGCCGAAGAATCCGATCCGGAGGATTTCCATTCAGAAGACGAGGAGCTGAATGAAGCTAGCAAAAAGGTTAGCTTAAAAATGGTATTTAAAGAATTAAGACGATTTCGCCGAGAGTGTTGGGCCGAATTTTGTGAAATCAAAGAAGAAATAAAGAGGACGAACAGCAGAGTGGACCAGGCCGAGGACCAAATCTTGGAAGCAGAGGAAAGAATAAAAGGGCTGGAAGATGCCGTGCTCGATCTACACAATAGACAGTCAAGACTGGAGGCTAAGCTAACCGACCAAGAAGGCAGACTAAGAAGAGACAACATAAGAATTCATGGTCTGAAAGAAGGAGTCGAGGATGGTTTCACCACAATGGCGGCATGCGTGGAATCCTTATTGAGAGAAAAGTTGGATATTCCCCAATCCACCGACTTGAAGATAGAAAGGGCGCACCGTACATTAGCCCCTAGGCCGGCGGCGGAAGCGCCACCAAGATCGGTGGTGGTGAGGTTTTCCAACTTCAAAATAAAAGAAGAGGTTGTAAGACTGGCTTGGCAGAAAAAAGGATTTATGCACCAAGAGAGAAAAGTTTTCGTGGAACACGACTACGCTCCGGAGGTCCTTAAAAAGCGTCGGGAATATAACGATGCTAAAAAGGTACTATGAGAGAAAAAAACTGTGCTTTCAGACACCATTTCCGGCGAAGCTGAGGGTTTTCTACAGCGACGAAACGTGTCTCTACAATTCGGCGGAAGAAGCAACCTCGGATATGGCGAGAAGAGGACTCCCGGTAACGGTGTTTAAACCCGTAGCAGACCCGATCGAAAGAATCAAGGCTCAAACGTGGTCCACACAGAGACCCTCAAAATCCTCGGGCCAACAGCGGGAAACCCAGCGCCAGAGCTGCAAGGAAAAACTGGCCGTCTTCAGGAGGGAATAACGATACTTTTAGTCAATCTGCACATCCACCCCCACTCCTACAAGGTAACAAACATTAAAGGAGATGCAGAATCAGCATGTGGTAAAACACTTAATGGAACAGTCATAATACTAGACACAAATGTCTTTAAAAAAAAAAAAAAAAAAACTTTTTAAAATAGAAATGTGACAATGATCCACATGTTCTCTCCACACTAACAAATACTGTATTAGCATGAATGTTTGCTGTGATGGTGGTGGGAGGGTGCACACAACTTCATAGGGTATAGGCATAAAAAAAAAAAAAAAAAAAAAAATTCATTACAAGTTCGGATTGGGATCTGAAATTCACATTAAAAACATGGGACAACTTACAGGGGTAAGAGAGGGCCCTCAGCACGTAACAGAATCTGAGGAATTTCCCTCAGAGCCTACACACCATCAAGGCTCTTCCAGGGTCACTAAAGAGACCTCAGCTCAGGAAGTTCTTTTGTCAGTTTTTTGTTTTAAAGTTTTATACACTATGTTCTTTTTTTTTTTTCTTTTTTTTTTTTTATTTAAGTTTTTGTAAAGGGTATACAGGTCGTTACAGCAATGCAGTGTTTACATTTTCATCACATGTTCCCTTATTTTCTGATATCTGACAACATTGGAAGATTAATTCTTACAACACCCCTTTTTTTTTTTAAAGTGAAAGAAAAAGTGAAATTAAAGAGAAAAAAAAACAAAAAACAAATTAAAAAAAACAAACAAACCAGTAAAAAACAAACAAAAAGAAAAAGTAAGTAAATAAAGATAAAAGAGCATCTGAGTAGAGTTGGAACAAAGAGCGGAACCATTATTGAAATGGTATTTGTCAAAGATTAGATCTAATGGAAGACACATATGCGGTCCAGGGTTGCCAAAAGTTCATGAACACATCCATGTCCTGTCTCAGTGCGAATGTCAACTTTTCCATCGAGTAAATGTCTTGGATCACGTTAGTCCAATCTTCAGGTGTAGGACAGTCCTTCAACATCCATTTTTTAGTTAGAGCTTTTTTGCTTGCCAATATTAAAACATTGAATAAGTATTTTTCTCCTCGTCTTTCCAGTGAGTCCGGTAGTAAACCCAAATACAAAGTTACAAAAGAAAAGGGAACTGTAATTTTGAATATTTTCCCCAATATTGTCTGTACATTGGTCCAATATTGGTGGATAACTGGGCATGACCAAAACACATGAAAATGATTTGCAGTCTTTTCACCACACAAGCGCCAACAGTTCAATCCCTTATGGGTAAATTTGTTTTGTGCAGGTGTTCTGAAAAATCTTGCCAAGTTTTTCCATCCAAATTCTCTCCACTGCAGGGATGAGGTACTTTTCCATTGCTGTTTATTTAGCTTTTCCCATATTTCCAGTTGTAAAGTGAAATTCCCCTCTTTTTCCCATCTCTCTTTTATATAAGATGTGTTGTCTCCTTTTAAGTCTTGAAGACCTTGGTATATTTTAGAAATGTATCTGATCCCTGGGATCCCTTTATATGCCATTAAGAAGACCTTCAGAACACCTGACTGGGCCCTTTCCAAAACCTCCTTTTTAAGTATATTGTTTATGTGGTGTCTAAGCTGGAAGAACCTGTAAAGGTCTTGATTTATTAGGCCTTGTTTTTTCAAATCTTCAAAACTTCTTAAGATTTGCCCTTTAAAAAAATCGTAATATTTTATCAGCCCTTTCTCCTTCCACTTTTTAAATCTGGTGTCTGTTTTATTAGGAGTAAAGTCCTGATCATAGGCGATCCATTGCAGAAGTCGATAGGGCTCTTTAGTTTGATTCTCTCTGACTATCTTAAACCAAATTTTTAGCGGGGTCTCTATCCACGGGTTAGTGTTATTCAAAAGCTTAGGTAAGACATTGTTCCCTATATAAGTGCAGGTTAGTTAGTTAGTTAGTTAGTATTATCGCCTGTAGGGGGATGTCACTTGTTATTTGGCATTCGATCTCCTTCCATTGTGCAGTGTAGACTGGGTTACATATCTCTACTAAAGTTTTAATTTGTGCGGCTTTAAAGTAGTCCCTGATATTTGGCAGCGCGAGCCCACCTTTGTCTTTGTTTAGCTGTAGGGTTCTATATCTGATTCTAGGTCTCTTGCCCTGCCATATGAATCTTGAGATCCTTCTGTCCAGCTCCTGCCATGTTTTTTTGGGAGGTTCTACCGGTATTGTTTGGAAAAGGTATAGAAGACGTGGAAGTATATTCATTTTGACTGCTTCAATTCTTTGTGCAGTACCCAAGAATGGTATCATATTCCATCTTGCTAGGTCAGATTTTATTTTTGTCACCAGTGGATCATAGTTTAGTGATATAATTTTGTTGAGTTGTTTCGGGATATTGACCCCCAGATATTTCATAGATTCCGACTCCCAGTTAGTTTTGAGTTTGCTTAGTGAATAATGATTTGGGTCATAGTTGAATGTTAAAACTTGGGTTTTATGCATATTTAATTTGTACCCCGATAAATCTCCATACTCTGAAAAAACTGAGGTTAGTTCTGGTAAAGAAGTGTCCGGCTGCCCTAGGTATATTAAAATGTCATCAGCAAAGAGTGCTATTTTATGTTCCTTCTGACCAAGTGTAATACCTTGAATTTTTTGGTTTTGTCTTATCCATTGGCTCAGAGGTTCTATGAAGATTGCAAAGAGCAGTGGAGACAGGGGGCAGCCCTGACGACATCCTCTTTCCAGTTCAAAAGATGATGATAAATTACCGTTAATCCTTATTTTAGCTGTTGGTTTTTTATATAATGCCTGTATAGTTCTAATGAAGTTGTTATGAAAATTGAAACTGGATAAGATTCTATATAGAAAAGACCAGTCAACCGAATCGAATGCTTTTTCAGCATCTAATCCCAATATGACTGCATTTAAGTTATATTTTTTTATATGATGAATTATGTGTAAAGTGCGTCGAATGTTGTCTTGTGTCTGTCTTTGTCTTATAAAACCTGTTTGGTCTAAATGAATTAGGTCTGTCAGTATATTTTCTAACCTTTTGGCAAGGATAATGGTAAAAAGCTTATAGTCCTGATTTAGTACACTGATTGGTCTGTAGTTGGAGCACTCTAGTTTATCCTTTTCAGGTTTAGGTATGAATGAATGAATGAATGAATGAATGAATTTATTTCGGATAGTACATTACAGGTTAAAAGAAACTGTATAATATAACAACAAGGTCAAATTAGACAAAGACTCCTTCTACTATACAATTCCACGTGAGTTATCCGAAATGGGTGATGGCTGAAGCCGCAGCTTATATTGCCCACCCATATTCCATCCAAGAATTCAAAGGAGAAAAAAGAGAAAACAAGACAAGAGCGATTACAATTTAAAACAAGGCTAAGACAAAATATGACTGAGAGAAAAAGAAAACTGAGCTAGTCTAAGTTAAGCGGTTACTATTCAAAAACAAATCTAAGACATAGTGTCACAGAGAAAAAAGAAAAACTAAGCTATAACACAACACAGGCTGGAAATGTCAATCCTTATGTGAGTTTACATGTCGTCTTGTAAATATGTTTGGAGTATTTCTTCCTTTAGTTTTTGTTTAAATTGTCCAAGCTTTGTACATGATTTTAATTCAGGTCCAAAATCGTTCCATAATCTGACACCTTGCACTGAAATACAGTGTTGCTTGGTAGTTGTTCTCACTGTAGGCTTTTGAAATATACATGTTCCTCTGAAGTGATATCGTTTCTCCCTTGTTTGGAACAACTTTTGGATATTTGCGGGCAGTGATAGATTCTTCACTTTGAACATTATTATTGTGGTTTTAAAGTCGATCAGATCTTTCAACTTGAGAGTTTTTTTTTTTTTTTTTTTATTTAAGTTTTTGTAAAGGGTATACAGGTCGTTACAGCAATGCAGTGTTTACATTTTCATCACATGTTCCCTTATTTTCTGATATCTGACAACATTGGAAGATTAATTCTTACAACACCCCTTATTTTTTTTTTTTTTTTTTTAAAGTGAAAGAAAAAGTGAAATTAAAGAGAAAAAAAAACAAAACAAAAAACAAAAAAAAAACCAAACAAACCAGTAAAAAACAAACAAGAAGAAAAAGTAAGTAAATAAAGATAAAAGAGCATCTGAGTAGCATTGGAACAAAGAGCAGAACCATTATTGAAATGGTATTTGTCAAAGATTAGATCTAATGGAAGACACATATGCGGTCCAGGGTTGCCAAAAGTTCATGAACCCATCCATGTCCTGTCTCAGTGCGAATGTCAACTTTTCCATCGAGTAAATGTCTTGGATCACGTTAGTCCAATCTTCAGGTGTAGGACAGTCCTTCAACATCCATTTTTTAGTTAGAGCTTTTTTGCTTGCCAATATTAAAACATTGAATAAGTATTTTTCTCCTCGTCTTTCCAGTGAGTCCGGTAGTAAACCCAAATACAAAGTTACAAAAGAAAAGGGAACTGTAATTTTGAATATTTTCCCCAATATTGTCTGTACATTGGTCCAATATTGGTGGATAACTGGGCATGACCAAAACACATGAAAATGATTTGCAGTCTTTTCACCACACAAGCGCCAACAGTTCAATCCCTTATGGGTAAATTTGATTTGTGCAGGTGTTCTGAAAAATCTTGCCAAGTTTTTCCATCCAAATTCTCTCCACTGCAGGGATGAGGTACTTTTCCATTGCTGTTTATTTAGCTTTTCCCATATTTCCAGATGTAAAGTGAAATTCCCCTCTTTTTCCCATCTCTCTTTTATATAAGATGTGTTGTCTCCTTTTAAGTCTTGAAGACCTTGGTATATTTTAGAAATGTATCTGATCCCTGGGATCCCTTTATATGCCATTAAGAAGACCTTCAGAACACCTGACTGGGCCCTTTCCAAAACCTCCTTTTTAAGTATATTGTTTATGTGGTGTCTAAGCTGGAAGAACCTGTAAAGGTCTTGATTTATTAGGCCTTGTTTTTTCAAATCTTCAAAACTTCTTAAGATTTGCCCTTTAAAAAAATCGTAATATTTTATCAGCCCCTTCTCCTTCCACTTTTTAAATCTGGTGTCTGTTTTATTAGGAGTAAAGTCCTGATCATAGGCGATCCATTGCAGAAGTCGATAGGGCTCTTTAGTTTGATTCTCTCTGACTATCTTAAACCAAATTTTTAGCGGGGTCTCTATCCACGGGTTAGTGTTATTCAAAAGCTTAGGTAAGACATTGTTCCCTATTATCGCCTGTAGGGGGATGTCACTTGTTATTTGGCATTCGATCTCCTTCCATTGTGCAGAGTAGACTGGGTTACATATCTCTACTAAAGTTTTAATTTGTGCGGCTTTAAAGTAGTCCCTGATATTTGGCAGCGCGAGCCCACCTTTGTCTTTGTTTAGCTGTAGGGTTCTATATCTGATTCTAGGTCTCTTGCCCTGCCATATGAATCTTGAGATCCTTCTGTCCAGCTCCTGCCATGTTTTTTTGGGAGGTTCTACCGGTATTGTTTGGAAAAGGTATAGAAGACGTGGAAGTATATTCATTTTGACTGCTTCAATTCTTTGTGCAATACCCAAGAATGGTATCATATTCCATCTTGCTAGGTCAGATTTTATTTTTGTCACCAGTGGATCATAGTTTAGTGATATAATTTTGTTGAGTTGTTTCGGGATATTGACCCCCAGATATTTCATAGATTCCGACTCCCAGTTAGTTTTGAGTTTGCTTAGTGAATAATGATTTGGGTCATAGTTGAATGTTAAAACTTGGGTTTTATGCATATTTAATTTGTACCCCGATAAATCTCCATACTCTGAAAAAACTGAGGTTAGTTCTGGTAAAGAAGTGTCCGGCTGCCCTAGGTATATTAAAATGTCATCAGCAAAGAGTGCTATTTTATGTTCCTTCTGACCAAGTGTAATACCTTGAATTTTTTGGTTTTGTCTTATCCATTGGCTCAGAGGTTCTATGAAGATTGCAAAGAGCAGTGGAGACAGGGGGCAGCCCTGACGACATCCTCTTTCCAGTTCAAAAGATGATGATAAATTACCGTTAATCCTTATTTTAGCTGTTGGTTTTTTATATAATGCCTGTATAGTTCTAATGAAGTTGTTATGAAAATTGAAACTGGATAAGATTCTGTATAGAAAAGACCAGTCAACCGAATCGAATGCTTTTTCAGCATCTAATCCTAATATGACTGCATTTAAGTTATATTTTTTTATATGATGAATTATGTGTAAAGTGCGTCGAATGTTGTCTTGTGTCTGTCTTTGTCTTATAAAACCTGTTTGGTCTAAATGAATTAGGTCTGTCAGTATATTCTCTAACCTTTTGGCAAGGATAATGGTAAAAAGCTTATAGTCCTGATTTAGTACACTGATTGGTCTGTAGTTGGAGCACTCTAGTTTATCCTTTTCAGGTTTAGGTATAACTGCAATGACCCCTTCTCTCCAGGAGGGGGGGATTTCCCCTGTGTGGAGGACATAATTAAATGTTTTCAGGAGGAGAGGAGATAGTTGCTGTTTAAAGGTTTTGTACCACTCTGCTGTATAGCCATCAGCTCCTGGGGATTTGTTAGCTTTAAGTTTCATAATTGCTTTTTCCAATTCTTTAGAATGTATTTCTGACAGTAGTGTTTTATTTTGTGACTCCGTAAGTTGGGGAAGGTTTAATGTGTTTAGGAATGCCTCGGATGCGTTTTTATGTTTTTTGTGGGAGTATAAGTTCTTATAGTAATTCTCGAAGTTTTTAAGAATATCCTGAATTCTGAATTTTATTTCCTTTGATACTGGGTCTCTGATTTTGTAGATTGCTCTTTCTGTTTGATGTTTCCTCAATTTATAGGCTAGCAATTTTGCCGATTTACTGCCTGCTTCATAGTATTTTTGTTTCAGAAATGTAAGTTTCTTCTGGATTTCTATTGTGTAGATCTCATTTATTTGGTTTTTAATTTCCTTAATCTTGAGCGAGTCAGTAGAATGAGTGTTGCCTTTGTGTTCTTTTTCTAGGTTCCTAAGTTCTGACTCTAATGTGGATAGTTTTTCTTGTCTTAGTTTCTTTTGGGTTGCCAGTTTTGCAATAATCTTTCCTCTTATTACAGCTTTACATGCATCCCACAGTATTAAAGGGGATACTTCTCCATTATCGTTATCTTCCAAATATCTGAGAATATCTGACTCCAATTCATCTTTCAATGGTCCTTTCAGGACATTTGAATTTAACCTCCAAGAAAATGTATTATTTGTGTATTTTTGGATATTTAAGTCCATGTAGATCGGACTGTGGTCGGAGAGATCCATCAGTCCTATTTTACATGTTTTTACTCTACCAATGTCTCTATTAAACATAAAAAAATAGTCAATCCTTGAGTAAGATGAATGTGGAGTTGAGTAAAATGTATAGTCTTTTACACTGGGGTTGAGTTCCCTCCACACATCACAGATTCCCATTTCTTTTAGTAGCATCCGAGTCTTCCTGTTTTGGGTGTTATTTTGATGTGGGGAATTACCAGAAGCATCCCAGTATGGATTCAGTCTAAGATTGAAGTCCCCACCACATATCACTAAACCTTGAGCTTTAGTTATCATTAGGTCGAATACATTTTTATAAAATTTCCAGTTAGCCCTTGGGGGAGCATACACATTCAGCAGGGTGATATCTTCTCCCTCTAGCCGCCCAGTTACCAAACTGTATCTCCCTTCTTTATCTTTGTGTTCTGATTTTTTTTCAAATGTAATTTTGGTTGATATCAATGTCGCTACTCCCCTCCTCCTCCCTGATTTATATGAAGATGAAGAGATCATTTTAAACCCTTGTCTACTGAGTTTATTGTGTTCCACGTCTGTTAGGTGGGTTTCTTGTAAAAGTATTATTCCTGCTTTGTCTTTTTTCATTTTGCCTAGAATCTTGGATCTTTTAACTGGATTCAGGATCCCTTTTACATTATATGAAATTATTTTGGTTACACCCTGTTTCTCCATTGTGTTGTTTTGTTTAGTATAACTGTGTGGTGGCCCTCTTTTGTGCTACTCAGAAACTGAAAGAACATTAAAAACAAGAAAAACATTAAGAACATAGTGTAAAAAACTTTAAAACAAAAAGCTGTCATAAGAACTTCCTGAGCTGAGGTCTTTTTAAAGACCCTGTAAGAGCCTTGATGGAGTGAAGGCCCTGAGGGAAATTCCTCAAACTCTGTTACGTGTTGAGGGCCCTCTCGTACCACTGAAAGTAGTCCCATGCTTTTAACGTGAGTTTCAGAACCCAATCCAAACTTGTAATGATTTTTTTTTTTTTTTCCTTTTATGCCTAAACCCTGTGAAATTGTGTGCACCCTCCCACCCCCATCACATCAAACATTCACGCAAAAACAGTATTTGTTAGTATGAGCAGAACATGTGGATTATTGTCACATTTCTATTTTAACAAGTTTTTTTTTTTTTTATTACAAAGACTTATTTGTTTCAAATAATATGATTGTTCCATGAAATGTTTTACCACATGCTGAATATGCATCTCCTTTAATGTTTGTTACCTTGTATGAGGGGGGTTGGATGTGCGGATTGATTCAAGAGGAAGGGAAAAAAAAAAAAAAAGGTCGCTATTCCAACCTGAAAACGGATAGTTTATCCGCGACGCTCTGGTGCTGGGTTTCCCGCTGCTGGTCCGTGGATTTTGAGGGTCTTTGTGTTGTCCATGTTTGCGCTTTGATCTTCTCACTCGGGTCTGCTGCGGGTTTAAACACCGTTACCGGGAGCCCTCTTCTCGCCATGTCAGCTGTTGCTTCTTCCGCCGAATTATAGAGACACGTTTCATCGCCGTAGAAGACCCTTAACTTCGCAGGAAATGGTGTCTGAAAGCGCAATTTCTTCTCTCTTAACACCTTTTTCGCGTCATTGTATTCCCTGCGCTTTTTAAGGACCTCCGGGGCGTAATCGTGTTCCACGTAGACTTTTCTCTCCTGGTGCATAAATCCTTTTTTCTGCCAGGCCAGTCTTACAACCTCTTGTTTTATTTTGAAATTGGAAAATCTTACCAACACCGAACGTGGGGGCGCTTCCGCCGCCGGCCTAGCGGCTAATGAACGATGTGCCTTTTCTATCTTCAAGTCGGTGGTTTGTGGAATATCCAATTTCTCTCTTAGTAAGGATTCCACGCATTCTGCCATTGAGTTAAAACCATTTTCGGTTCCTTCTATCAGACCATGAATTCTTATGTTGTCTCTTCTTTGTTTTCCTTCTTGGTCGGTTAGCTTAGCCTCTATAGCTGCTTGTCTTTTGCGTAGGTCCAGCACAGAATCTTCGAGCACTTTTATTCGATCCTCTGTTTCCAAGATTCGGTTCTCGGCCTGGTCCACTCTGCTAG